>WELB01000058.1:444087-496720 GCA_009602725.1 Spirogloea muscicola
TTTTTTTTTTTTTTTTTTTTTTTTTTTTTTTTTTTTTTTTTTTTTTTTTTTTTTTTTTTTTTTTTTTTTTTTTTTTTTTTTTTTTTTTTTTTTTTTTTTTTTTTTTTTTTTTTTTTTTTTTTCGCGGCGAGGCCGCCATGGCCGCCGTCAGCGGCCCGCTGCGACGGGCGCTGCTGCAGCTGGCGGACGCCGCCAATGGCACGGCGGGGGGCAACAGCACGGCCGGCAATGGCACGGCGGACGCGCCGGTGCCGCCGCCGAGCTCGGCGGACGAGGAGGTGCAGGCGAGCCTGTCCATCCTGCTGCAGCTCGGCATGCTGGGCGCCGCCTTCGTCGTCGGCCACGTCCTGCGCCGCCGCAAGTTCTACTACGTCCACGAGGCCTCCGTCGCCCTCATCCTCGGTCAGGCTGCCGGCCGTCGCCGCCGCCCCTGCCTCTTTGCACCTCTGCTGCCTGTGACGATGGCAACCCTCGTCCTTGACTGTCGAGAAGCAGAAGCAGCACGAGAAGCTCTCGCTGCGAGCTTATGCTGCGGGCTTCCGCTGTGAGCTTTGCGACTCCTCCTGCCGCCAAAGCTGCTGCATGTGCTGAGGCGTGAGCGAGGTGCGCTTGTGTCGCGGCGGCGTCCCAGGTTTCATTGCGGGCGCGGTGGCTACCGTGCTCAATAAGGAGGAAAGCTTCAGGTATCTGCGACACGCCTCGCTCAGCTGCCAGCTGAGCACAGTCACAAGCGGCAACTCTTATAGCCTGCACCCCCAGCCCATCATGTTCAGCAGCGAATGCTTGCCCGTTTCTGGCGTGACACTGTCGGCCGAGCCTTATGGTCCTCGTTCCTTGGCGACTCATGAAAAAATCTCCTGCGATCAACATTGCAAGTCACATTAGCCTAGCATGATAAATGCAATTGCACGACTTGCCCTCACGCCAGAGGACTGCGATGCTGGTCTGACATGCCACTGTGATTGCTGCTGCATCTGTTGACTCTGCAGCAAGTACCTCAACTTCAAGGAGGACTTCTTTATCCTCTTTCTGCTACCCCCAATCATATAATATCCTCTTAAGCAGCTCACATCCTCTGTAGTCAGCTGGCTTTTGTCAGTGACTGTCAGGGGTTGTACAATCATTGACAACTGCAGTAGGTTGGAAGAGGTTCAGTATTGCTGTGCAGCATTTGGCCGTGCCGATTGCCCTAGGAGCACGAGGGCTAAGGGCGCGGCAAGGCACTCCAGTCGAAAGTCTGAGTTCTCAGCAGTCAATGCTACAATCACTGCTACTTAGCTGACCAAGAGCAGCAGTAGAATCTCTTGAGCAAGCACAGTTACATACGTAGCTTGGGCATGCGGCCAACTTTCGTGGGTTGTCATTCTACATTTGTTTCCTTGACTCCCCTGTGCCTCACCTGGTCAGGGTTCAGCTTACAGCCGGTAAGTCATTAGCCTGCCACCCTTTCCGTTTCTTGCTGGATTGCTATAGCTTCAAGCTTTTGTCCATCATGGCTGGTGCAGCAGCACGATGATGTCTTCCTTAGGACTAGGGGCGTTAGGAGGTGCCCTGTCCGATGGATCATTGCCTGCCCAGTGCTTGGTTCAAGATGTGGTAGCTTCTCATCAGGAGCTTTGTGCTTTGAAAGTGTGCAGAAGCCTTTCTTCTCCAACTTTGGTGCAATTTGTATCTTTGCCATAGCTGGGACTTTTGTCGCGTCAATCGTAACAGGGATCCTCATGTGAGCTTTTTGATTTGATCAAGGCTCCCAGTAAGATCAATTAAGTCCCTTATATCTGCCTCCTGCACCTTGGAACACCCACATTCTGGGGTATACTGCCTTTGGGCTGCTCAGATGTATGTACTGAGCACTGGAAGGACAAGTGGAAGGTGTCAGGAAGGGACGTTAACAACATGCTTCCTCGCATGGTGGCAGCTACCTGGCTGGCCTGTTCTTCCTCGTCTACAGACTGACATTCCTTGAGAGCATGATCTTTGGATCCCTTATCTCGGCCACCGACCCTGTCACGGTGCTGGCAATCTTCCAGGTTTGTCATTACCTACGGTGGAGCAGGAGGAGGTTCTGTATATACTTTTAATCAGCAGAATTACTATGCATCACTTGGGTCGCAAGAAGGATAACCTGGCAGCCCGTGCTTGTTCGCGGTCATGTACGAGCAGGATTGAAGCAGCCTTCCTGTGAATGTTACCATGCAGGAGTTGGGAGCAGACTCCAACTTATATGCGCTGGTCTTTGGGGAGTCTGTCCTCAACGATGCGGTATGCACATTGTCCTGTTGTGGCTGAGTTTGCCCATCACTAGTCTAATGTATATGATCATACTTGTAGCATCTAAGAAGCTCAGTGATCTCCCCGCTTCTATTACTCTTCAGTGCTTCAGAAAGCCTCCAGATCCATAGCAGTCACAGCTTGCATGTGACCTGGCTGAGCGTGAAACAGATAGACTGCTTGCTACACCTGCAACTTTTTGGTGCAGGCCTTACGTTGACTTGCCAGCCCCTGTCTTTGCAATTGTTTCTGTATGTTGCAGGTTGCGATAGTGCTGTACAGGTGATCCACTATTTGTCTGAGTCTTGTTTAGCACGGGAAGCTCAGTAATGTGGCGTCTGCCTGCTCAATTTGCTCAACTGCTGTAGTATGCTTGACACCCTTTGCATGGCTTCCGCTTTGCACACTACATGTTAGTATCAACAAACCCTGAGATTGTAGTGGCCCTGCCCTGGAAGAGTTTTCTGCCCTACTTTTGACTTCAGCATGTACACAATGGTTGCCTCACTCGCAGAACGCTTGTGTCAGCATACAAATCCCAATTGGACCAGACCTTGATGGGAGCTGTGTGGTTCTTTGTTGAGAATTTTGTAGGCTCGCTTGGCATAGGTGAGAGACTCTCTGCAGCCTACTTCTACACGCCTGCCGCTCTATACTTCAGTCTTGCGCAATTTGTCACGCATGCTTGAAGGAGGCTTGCTTGATTTCAGTGGCTTGTGCTCATTCATCGGTGCCTGTCCTCATTGGCTGTGCAGGGGTGTCAGTGGCTCTGTCGTGTGCTTTGATATCCTTTCATCTGCTATTTGATCTGCTTAAAGTGTATTACCTTTGGCATGAGATGCCAGCACTACGTTGTCTGTTATGTCCTCTTTATGTCTGCCAGCATGTGTGATAAAGTATGTTGTCCTTGACACAAGCCCACCTTTTCAAGTATGCGGGACTGTCTGTGTACAAGTGGGTTTCTTCCCTTTGCAGTAGCTTCTGCATTCTGAAATAAGAGATTATGTTTCTCAGCCTTTGGAAGTCTGCATTGGTATAGCTCTACATTATGCTGCAAAAGGGCAAGCCCTTCCTGGTGTCCACACTCATCAGACACTTGTTGCTCCTCAGCCTGCAGAACCTGGAGGCTTGTCTTATTGTTCTGTTTCCATATATTGCGTGAGCCCCTGCAGTCCTGCTTCTTCCATGTCCTTGATTGGCCCATCATATAACAGCATCTGGAACTCTGCATTCCTTGCTGTATTGTACCACCTATCTCCTCCTTGTGATGCATACGGCGAGTCTGTGCCATATCTCATCTCAATATGTTGAGCAGGAAGGAGCATTAGTTGCACCTGTTGTCACCAAGTGGTTTTTTGAAATACCGAGGCCCCTGACGTTGCAGATACATGCTGGCCGAGAGCTTTGGCTTAACAGGCATTGTGGCCATCTTATTCTGCGGGATAGTAAGCTTTCTACTCCCAGTACAGCCGACCTTTGTCAAAGAGACAACTGTCACAGTATCTACTGTCTCAGTATCCACTGTAATAGAAGATTAGCCTGCTGACCTAGCCAATAATCAGTAATTTTCGTCAGCATGGTCCTCAGCCTGATGTTGCACCCTTGCTTGATCCTTGCAGTTGATGAAGCACTACACATATCCCAACCTCTCGGGTGCAGCTCAGGTGTTAGCGGCTGGCTTCTTTCAGCTGGTGGCTTCACTAGCTGAAACATTTGTGTAAGTCTCCTTCTCAGCATGTCGATACTCTTCACTACAAAATTCAGGCCGGCAAAGCATACTGCCTGTTGTGGTCTCCCATCCAAGATTGCAGCAGCCTTTTACAAACTGCAGTGGTCACTCTTTGGGCCCAAGCTAGTCTCCACAGTCAAAAATGATCCAGAAGCCTTCATTCGTTTCAAATCCTCCTGCCAGCCCCCTCTGCCTGACGTTATGGAGTTGCCAATGTACAGCTTCATCTACATGGGTGTGTCAATTGTTTCAGAGGAGCTGAGCTGGTCTCATGTGGGGTTCATCCTCTTTTCGATAGTATCCGTCCTTGTTGTGAAATTGTACACAGAGATAACAGATTGTTCGGCTTGCTCATTGTCAAATCTGGCTCAACGATAGCTACTTGGGCCACTCAAGCCATCATCGCCTTCTTCATCCTTCTTACCTCGCTGCCAATTGCCAACGCTTAGCTATCTATTTGCTGCATATCTTCTCTATTTTGCTAATATTACCATCGCCGTCAGCCTTGACTATACTCGTCTATACAACCAGGTGTCCATGGGCCTGGCAAGGTGAGTGCAGAAGCTGCATGATGCCGTCCACTTACATGCATTGAGATACTTGACTTGAGTGCAGGAGGTGCAAGCAACCAAGTATAGACTGTGAGGTCTGTGCCTCAATAGCACAGCTATAGACAACAGCAGCTAACATGTTTGGCACATGCTGCAGATATGCAAACGTGTATCCTTGTACGGTAGTGATCAACTACTTGCGGCCTCCTTCGAAGCAGATACCCGAAAACCACAAGAAGGCGCTAGTCTTCAGTGGTAAAGTTGCCTCCTAAAGTTGCCAGCTATAACATTTGCTGGCCCGCTTGCTTCTAGAAAACTATGGGCGTTGTTGCAGGACTTCTAAATTGCTGCTAGCACAGACATGTGATCAGGACATATTATTATCTGTACTGATCATCTTGCACATCATCTGTCCTGATCATCTTGCATGCTTGACTCTGATAAGACGGCAATGCATATACAATCTTGTTCAGCATCTGCTCCTCCTGCTCCTCCTGCTACTCTTTCGAATTTTTATGGATTTCTGATATAAGACCTGATTCTGCCGCAGGCTTGCGAGGGGCCATGGCATTCTCACTGGCCCTCAATGCAAAGAGTGACCTCACCAAACCTGGTGATAAAGGGGAGACGGGCTTAGTTATCGTGACATCAACAACCGCAATAGTAGTAGTGACGGTGTGTACAATGCTTGCTGCCAAAATTCTCCACATACTGGGGTGCTCTGATGGATGAATTTGATGCCAAGATTCCCCGAGAGAACGTCCTTGAAAACTGGGCGTGCAAGTCTTCTACGGTTAGTCTTTTGGCCTCTGGAAGCATGCGGACTGGGTCAAACCTTATGGATGAAGATCTTGTTGTGCAGGTTTTGGTGATTGGTGGTTCGATTGCTACTCTGCTCGAGAGACTTGAGCTTGTGGGCACCTCTGAGTCGCTTGAAGAGGCAGTGAGCACCAAGCATGCTTGTCAGGAAGGCTTATAAGCTGCGGCGAGAGCTTTGCTTCTATGTCTAACTCTAAGCATTAGTCTCGTCTGCTATTCACCAGTGACCCGTATGGTCGCTAGGTGAGATGTGTTGCTGCCACACACAGGCTGACAGGCTCATTCAGCAATCTGCGCAGACTTCTCGGGACGAGATGCAGCACCTCAAAAGTCCAGCTCTGGACTCAGAGACAGATGAGGACGATGGCACAATGGATCCCTTACGGACACGCCTCAAAAAGTTCCAGCAGAGGTGCAGTTGACCTTTGACAAGGCCGTTTTCTGTTAGCATAGTGGGATTGATTCCTAACCCCAAAGCATCGCCAGAAGTATGGCGATGCTTTGGGGATTGGGTACTGGGTAATGGGTGATGCTTTGATATGGTCAGTCCAGCTTTGCGTCTGAATTTAAGTGTCCAATTGGTGGCATACCAGCGACTTTGTGACGAATTAGTTGCAATGTGACTTGCCTCTTGCCCGCTTTTGCAGTGCGACCTTCTCAGAGCTCGACAAGAAGTACATCCGTCCCTTCTTCACAGGCCAGAGTGAAGTAAGCGACCAGCAGCTGGAGGTCAGGCTCAACGGTGAGCAAAACCTGCTGACTGCCACTGAGCACCTCAGAGGCTTCAGTCAGCAGATCATTTAAGGTGTTTGTCTAAAAAGACTTGCTAAGGGTCGACATGTATTTGAAGTGCTTAAGTATAGTACACATAGTATTTACGCATAGTATTAGTAGTATTTACATCTATGGTATCCTTGTCCTTTGATTGTTGTGAAGGGGGCAACGTTAAGGCAGATCATCCCAGCCCGGGGAGAGGTCTGAAGAGGGGGCCGAGGAGATCACTGCAGCCAGATGAGCAGCTCAGCAGGCAGGGGTCCTATGTGTCGCCGTCCGAGGACAGCCCTCCAAGCTCACCAAAAGTCCAGCCGTCGCTGCCGCCACCACCACTGCCCCCCCTTGCCCTGCGCCCTCCTGGCTGATGGTTGTTACGTGTCTTGTGCCTGTTCTGGCTTGGGCATCTCTGCCTCGCCCGCCTAGACCACACCCACTCTATTTCCTCCTTCTTGGCGTAGCTGTGTAAGATGCAATATGGGCAAGATGGGCAAGTGTGTCATCACGAGCGCGGCATTCTTCACCTAGTCTTATTGACATTCTAAAAAAACATGGTGTTCAGTCTGCTTCACAACGTGCAAGTGAGGTTACAGTAGCTTACTCATGACCTTCTTTAGTAGGACAATGCTACTTATGCGCACATCACATTGATGGCAGGCCACCTCTAACAAACAGATGTACAGTGTTTCATAGCAAGGACCTTTTGGATGTGTCGATTAGGTGGGGCAGGACTTCTTCTGGGATGCGCTTGTCGTGCACAAAGTGGCCGATGCTGCAACTTAATCTGATATTGCTCAGAACTCAACATCTCGGCCATGCCCATGCAACTGTGACTAATAGCGATGACAAAATCTTGCAAGCTACATGACGCAGAGTCTCAGTTTTATGCAAAGAGCTTCCTGTTTTGTTTCTTAAGATGCCCCCAAAGCTGTCTGCTTATCTCCTTCAGTTTATGAGAACCTGCTGGCCTCTTCTTTATGAACTCGGCAGTCTGCCCACACCTCTTCCAAAGAAGATACAACCTCTTTCAAAGGTGGGCGAGGACTGTAAGAGGTCAGCCCAGAAAACTGGACAAGGTCCGAAGGGCCAGGAAGCGTTCAAATATACAGCTATGCAATTACCGCGAAGTACCGGATGGTCACTCAGTAACCCCTAGTAGGCAGCCGCAAATCAACAAGCCGGAAAGCAGTCCCCTTGACAACATCTGGGCTGGCCTCTCCCTGCCACCGCCCTCTCCTGGAAGCGTCTTTCCTTTACCTTGACAATAGCCAGAGGCGGCAGCTAGAGCACGGCCTCTCCCTCAGGTCTTTATGATCATATACAGCAGAGACTGTCAATGTTCGAGAGCCCATTTTGGTTGGACATGTCGGTCAGGTTCATTGCGGTACCTATTTCCAGTCATGAAGCTCAAGTCGAAAAGGCAATGGTGTGTGCAGAAAGCAAGTCACTGAGGTCACATCCCATATTGACTTTGTCTACGATCAACTTCCTGTCACCCCCTGGCTTCAATTACTCCTCGTTAATGCCACCGTGTGGCCGCAACATCAGCTCCAGCTGCCTATTGTGGGACAGGAGGGAGGATGAATGAGCCTGATAGCTCTAGACCGCGTCAAAGAAGGGAAAACATCAATCCTCTAGCAAAGATACCAAAAAATGGATTTGCCGGAGCTCCATTTCAGCTTGCAATCAATCTGCGAGCTTTTGGCTGGTGTCATTTACGTTTAGTGCTAGTAAGCCCTGATACTTATGCACATGCATCTGAAACAGCTGTTAAATGACATGAGCGAGCATATCTGGGAAAGGTGTATTAGCGATCTTTCGCATCACCTCTGCTCTGCTCTTGAACCTCAGCCAATGCATAGCCTTCAGCCTGTCCAACATGGCTCCCACTCAGACAGCACTTAAGGCCTCAAGTCACAATACACTGGAGGGCTTCATGAAGCCACGTACATGTCGGTGTGACAACGTCTGTCAAAGGTGACCCTTCCTGTGGTAGATCATGCCAAACTGTGCAAGAAGGCAAGGAACCTCTCAGCTTACATGCTGGATAAGATTGCCTAGAGACCAACACAGGGAGGTCAGCAGAGCAAGCTCTGCAGATGCCGGTAACAGCAATTCAGTGGGAATGGTTTGAGCACCTCATTGCCAATGCCCTTGCTGCTGAAGCACCTTGGCATCTCTACGGCCCGACCAGGAACACGTCCACTGGACTGCTCAACTGCGCTTCTCCTCCACAGTCTTATCTCGCCAGGCCCAGCTGCTCAGTAACAGGCCCAGCCAGTACCCTGCGACCGCTCCATACGTACAGGAGATAGGCCACTTCTGCACACATATGGCCGGAACATCACATTTCGCTAAAAAGCCAGCTTTGCTTTCTGAGAACGGTTTCACAATTGGCATCAGCAAAGTAACGGAGGCGTCTAGAAGAGCACAAACATCACATATGGAAAGACCAGCTGCGTTTGGGGAGTGTTGCATGCCTGCCAGGGCTTGTCCCAATCAAGCGGCATAGGCCATGCACCAAACCAGCAGCCGACTGTGGCACCCATCGCCGGCGCAAGGGCAAGGCGCTCACGCTCATTCCGCGGCCTGCACCAAGCACGCATGCCTGTGCCTCACGCCCAATCCCCAACAGCAGGGCCTTCTGCAGACAGGACCCCGTGCTTGCCTTCTTGCAGCAGCTAACTGCTTTGCCTTGCAATGAGTCATGCCTTGATATTGCTGTCAAAATCTGAATGCGACTGAGGTGAAGGGATGGATCTCACTCAAAAGCCAGGAACACGCGCCGAAGGTCGTCCTTGCTCGGACCCAGCAGAACCGCGCCATGCACGCACTTCAAAGATGTAGCACATTGGCAGGGCGGTGCAATGTCAGCTCTTCTTCTGGGTTGAGGGCATGTCGCGATGGCAGGGCGTTCATCAAGGGGAACGGTAACCCGCAACCATTCCCCTCAAGCAAACCTAGACCCTGGACCATGAGCCCCGGAGCCTTTAGTCTGTTGTGCTTCTGTTCCCTTGAGGCCCTCTGCCACGCCGCTCTGCTTGAGCCGTGTAGCAGAGGAGGAACCATCAAGTGACACAAAGGGCGTGCGATGTGTTGCGCAAGTGCCTAAGCATCTGTGAAGGTGCACCAGGCCACGTCAAGCTTGACGTGATCGAGCTACAGGGATCATCGCAAATTGCGAGAAAAGGTGCGACCAACCACGGCAGAGGCCATGAGGAGCGCCCACGAGGCAGTTGCATGCGCACTCCTGCGTCGCCCAACCGCTGAAGTGAGCTGCCAGGCGGCCATGGCACGCCCGCTCTGCCGAGCGGCTGCCCTTGCTTTGGTCCAGCCGAGCCACGTGCTCGGCTTAGCGGCTCTACAGGTTAGACTTGGCTAGGCGGCTGCCAAGCGGTGCCGGGGCTGATCGGTGGAGGACTGTGTACGCCAGCGACATGGGTGCGCGGAAGAAGACCCCCACAGCGAGGAAACCCACAAAGCCTGCATGCATGCAATGCACAATGGGCCGGTGATCAAGGTCCCGAGGCGTGGCAGCCTGCAGTCAGAGGCTGGCTGCAGTGGCCTCGCAAGCACTGGCCTCGCTAACAGGTCGCTGAGGCAAGGCCCCCAGGCATCAGTGAGAGATAAGGCCAGGAGTCGAGGAGAAGCAGTCAGGGGTTCGAGTCTGAGCAGCAGCCGGAGCAGAGGAGGGGGAGCAGCAATCCTGGCGGCCTCCTGGCTTGCTCGCTTACCGGCGAGCAGGCCGGCCGCGGCCCTCGCCGCCGCCACCGCCGCCTGAAAGCGCGCGGGACGAGCGCTGGTGGCTCAGCCCCAGTTGATGGGAACGAGCGCTGCCGGCTCAGCCCCAGTTGTCGGGACGCAGGCTGCGAGGGATGCCGCTGCGCATTGCCCGCGAGCTAAGATGACCGGCAGCGCACCGTCAGCCCGGGGGGACGCTGCCACGGGCTGGCGTGCACGAGCGCCACAATGGCCGCCGCGGCCGCCGCCTGCGGCGCGGGACTCGGAATCAGCTCCGGCGGCGAAGGCCTCGGCGGCGGCGGCGGCGGCGGCGGAGCTCGAGCGAGCCGGGGGCCCGGCGGCGCTGGCAGAGGGATAGCGGGGAGGGGTTTAGAGAGGAGGTAGGAGGAGCAGGGCCTGGCGGTAGGGACGAGAGTTAGAAGGCGCGGAGCAGGGTCTTTTAGGCGCGAGGTTTTGATCGTTGGCAGGCCGGGGCCCGGCGAGGACAGGCAGCGAGGGCTGCGTCCAGCGCGTCCAGAAGTAGGGAGGGGTTTAGGGAGATAGGGGCAGCGCAGAACTGGGACATGGCAAGAGGGGAGCGGGAGCGAGGAGCAGGACAGTGAATCTGCGCGCGCGCGAGAGCTAGCAGAGAGAAGCTAGAGCAGGAGAGGGGGAGAGAGAGTGAGATAGAGAGGGCGGGAGAGAGAGAGGGAGAGGGTTTTGCGTCAGTGTTGTGTGCGTTTATCTCTCTGTGTGTGTGTGTGTGTGTGTGTGTGTGTGTGTGTGTGTGTGTGTGTAACTTTGAGTATCTAAGCACACGCGAGAGCGAGAGCGAGAGCGAGAGCGAGAGCGAGAGCGAGAGCGAGAGCAAGAGCAGGCACAGCGGGGTTTAGTGAGCTGGGAGATAGGTGGGTGAGGGCAAGTGAGCAGGGGTTTAAGGAGGCCGCCGCGCGCAATAGTCTGGGAAGTCGGGGACATAGAAAGGCAGGACCAGGAGGTAGAACGCGCAGTAACCTTAGTGGTAAAGCTCAGGGAACGTGGCCGAGTGTGCGAGAAGCCAGAGAGCCGCCGGCAGACGCGCCTCCGTCAGATACAGTGCAGCTGCAGCTCGGCACAGTTGTGCGGCACCCGCGTCTCGCACCCNCACCACGCCGCCGGCGCGCTGCGGGCACTCCTGCCGCCGTCGCCGCCGCCGCCGGTAGCGGAAGCGGCGGGCGTCGACGAGGTCGAAGCGCTCTGGCGCGCCTCGATGGCCGCCATGGCGGAGCGAGAGACAGGCGCTGCCGCCGCCTCCGCGGCGCTGGTCGGCGAGGTGGTCTACGGGAAGGACTTGGGCATCCATGGCGGCGTCGACCTCGACAGCCGCCTCCGGCAGAAGTTGGCAGCGCCAAGTGCGGCGGGACGCGCCTGCCGGGACAGCCTGCGGGCGCTGGCCCTGGCGCGGCGCACCTTGGCCGTGCACGAGGGCTGGCGCTCCAGGGCTGGCGCGGCCGTCGCCCCGGCCGCGAGCGCCGCCACCGCGTGGATGGCGCTGCTGCTCCGGCTCCTGGCGCTGGCCACGCAGGAGGGCCGGTTCCAGGTGGGCACTTGCCTTGATTACCGCTGCATTATATACCCATGACCGTCAATTAGTACGAATTTCGTGCTTAAAACCCAAGACAGATTGCGTATTTGTGCACTTACTGAGCTCAATGTAGATTCCTAGGACCGTACCGTAAACCTCAATCCCCACACTCGAGGTCATTGTCAAGTAATCTGAACCCTGAGTTATCAACCCCTAACCTACACTGTAAGCCCATCAGTTCCTAACGCAAATTGCTGGCACTGAGCACCTCACTTGGCCACTCGTGTCTACGCTCTAGCACTGAACCCTTTGATGGTTGGACGCCAGCCCTCATTGCTGAGCCGTACACTCAAGTCATGTCCCAAATCTTGCTGCCACCAACAGCCAATGTCGCCGCTGTTAGGATATTGCGCCTTCTTGAGGGCCCCACAAGCTCCAGCTGCAGTCATGGCGTCTGGCGCTGGTGGAATGAGCCCCTTGCCGTTCTCCTCGCAGCCAAAGGTGGTGCTGGACGGTGTGGATGCCCTGCGTCGCGCACCAGCAGCCACGGCAGCACACGCGGTCCTCGACGGCCATGCCTTCCATGACAGCTTGGTCGAGGCGGCCGTGGAGCTCTGCCGCCAGGGAGCGTGCCCGACGCTCATCCTCGTGGCAAGTGACAGGTAAGAGGACGGCGGCAACTTTTTGGTTTGTGGATGGCTTTGTAGCTTGAAGTGCCGGGGGCTCGAGAAGGCTCACTGCGGTTGTGGACCTCCAGTCACCCTGCGGCCTCAGGAAAGGGCCTTGTGATTCTGTGGATCTGAGATGGAAGAAAGTTTCTAGCTTAGTTCCTAGATCGAGATAAAAAGCGACCGTGGCTGGGATCCAAGTAACGAGGGTCAGGTTATCCATTTTGGGTCAAGACATGAAGTTCCACTTGGCTTTCACCCGCTCCCGTCTTGAGGTCAGTCTATCTGCAAGTGCGTGTTGCAGCTATTGCTCGGCCCAGTTTGATGCCGACTTCGGCCCAGGCGACCACGTGGAGGCCCTTGAGGTGAGCGTCGCTACTGTGCATCAGCATTGCACTGCTGCTGCCTCTGCCGTCAGTATTCTGGGACCATGCTAGTCGCACAAACTCGACCAGCACAAATAAGAGGCTTGTCTCTTTTAAGCACGTCAATTGTCGTCTTTGTGTCGCACTCATGGTGCTCATTTCAAGCTCTGCGCTTACACTAGCAACTCCACGTACTGGGTGGCGAGCTGCGGCAGCTCTTGAACTGGACGCCCGACGAGGCAGCGATCCACTTCGTTCCAGCACGCTTCTCTCCCGCCCAGGTCCGCTCTTACATTACTTCCTTATACAATGCCTTCACCTTCTCCTCCAGTCCCTCGTCCCTCTCTTCTCCTCACACACTGAAGCGGCATGTCCAGAGCTTGTTGAGATTCTTCTCCTGCGACGCGCATGGCCCCGGGGACGGCAGTGGCAGGTGGTGACAGCGGTGCTGGGCACGACGCCACGCCACCTTGTGGAGCTGCACGCTGTCATGGATCACCACCCTCCTGGCAGCAGGTCCGCCCCTCTAGCGCCCAATCCTTTCTGCCATCTCCCACTTCAGCTGGAGTCAGTGCATCAAAATGATCAAATTGAGTATCTCTCTGGAGTCCAACCAGCTCCCCGAGCGGCGACCTCATGTCCTACAGGGGTGGTGGTGATGAGGTCTCGCAGATCGATTCGTACCTGGATGCATACCTCAATTTCCTCCAGGTGCAGGCTGCTACCTCGCCTTCACTACTTTTGCCGTCACTTATGCTTGCTTGACATGTTTTTGGGCAGTTGTGCAATTTCTTTTGAGCAGGCTCGCAGACAGCACATGTTGTGCTCGCCACTCTCATCCAATATGCGGCTCTGCACCTGCACCGGGGCTCTTCCTGCGGCTCAAGTTTGCAGGTCAGTGCGGTGGAACCGGCGCTGGAGGAAGCCCTGCAGCACCTAGCAAACTTTGGCCGGCAGGCGGGCTGCGGGGAGCTTGGCCCGGCAGATCTGAAGCAGGGGACAGCTTGGCGGCACCCGCCATGGCGGCCTGCTAGCATTGACAGCGCACTTCAGCGGTGGGCCCGCCAGCAACTCACAGATTTCCTCGAGAGCCTGGCAGGCGCCGAGTTCGGGGTGAGGATACGCGCTCGTTAGCTTGCGTAGATGAACTGGAGAATTCCTCCCACTAAAGCCTCTGGGTTGCATGTCACATTCAGAAAAGTCAGCGTGCATGCTCTATCATAGTTGCTGCTTGTTGGGACTTCCAGCACGAATTGCCTTCTGCATGAGAGATGCTTGAGCAACCAAGCTCGGTAGACCCCACAGGCTCGCCAGTATGTGACGTTGATCTGCCTGCTCTATTGAGCTTGTGCGCAGATGAGGTGGGAGGGCGGCGGAGCGGACGAGCTCCTTGAGGACCCTGCTGCGCAGGCGCTCCTTCGGGTGGGCTGTCGGTTTGTGATTATAGAGCCCCCGGTGGTCAACATGCTTTCGTCCATGCGGTCATGTGACGATTGACTAGGGACCTCATGTATTGACCTCAAGTCTGGACCTCTGAACCAAAAACCCCAATGGTTTGCATGCTCCCCCAGGCACTTGGTCATGCAATGGCTTGTCTGGATAAATTGTCAGGTCACAGTGTTGCTGCTCTTGGCCAAGAGCTCTGCAGTGTTCCTTGCTGCTTTAATGGGCAGGCGAAGTCACTTACAGAAGTTCCTACTCTTACAAGCACACAACGTGAAGGATGTCAAAGAAACCCTGACTGAATTACGTATACTGGTCACTGCTATGGATGCTGACTTCCTTGTCTGCTCACATGCTCACGTCCAGGTGGGGCTCCTCTACCAGCAGCGCAGCCCCCCGTACATACGCCCAACCTCCCGCGCCTTCATGCGGTGCCTCGTGCGTTGGTGCGCCACTTGCTCTACACAAGCTATCTTATCATATCATGTAGCTTCCATTTGGGCATTGTGAAAATGAAGACAAGCTGAGGCATCTGCTGCACATGCACAGCTTGTGATGGCAATGCAGGGCTTGACTTGGAGAATGCTGCCGCACCAATGTTAACCTATGCACAAGTTGCTCGAATCCACCGACAGGCTGGTGGCAGAGAAGCTGCAATGGAGCTGGCAGACCCGGCTGGCCTACTGGTACCACCGCCTCATGCGGGGACGCAGCTACCGGCATCTCATGCGAGACTGATAGTGCACATGCATGAATCAGCTTGTAGCTATTCCTAGCAGGGAGTAAAGCCTGCCAATTGGCCCAAGTGCATTGGCCAGTGGTCAATGTCACTTGATTGGGGGGATGTTTACATTTATGTAGTACTGGATTGTCTACTCAAAGAGTCAAAAGCACACATTCATCGGCCGGCAAAGGCTGCAGATAGCAAAGCATGCTCACCTATTTCTTTGTTGCTGGGCAGCAGCATGGCCACACTGCATGCGGGCATAAGTATGTAGCAAAACATTGACACCCTGGAATTGCGACTGTCTGTCTGGTCTTTTACCATGCTGCTCTGATGAGCATTTATGTCCCAGCATGCCAAGTGACACTACATCCAACGCTTGGAAGATGCTTTGGAGGCACCACTTGGTGCAAGACCAATTGCCGATCTCCTCCGGCTGCTCCTGTCCAGCACAGACTGGCTCCTAGTCCCAGGCTGGGGTGGAAGATCTGGCCGCAACTGTCGCCCAGTTCTCTTGCCTGAGTCTCGCTCATCTTGCTCATTCCTCTTTGAAGATTGGAGGTCGTCTGCATTGCATTTTACGACTTCAGCCAACTGCTTACTGGACACTCAGGCACCTGTATCCCACATTGACAGAGCATGCAGGGCAGCATTACATAGGTACCAGAAGATCCTGCACAAATCAGCTGTGCCACATGCAGCATACCGGTTGAGTGGCGAAGTGGTGAGGCCAGGGACTGGCGACGGAAAGAATTTGGTTGTGGGATTGCAGATGGGCCTGCCTCTGGCAGATTGGTAATACCCTCAGTAGTCTTCCTCCATAGTGACCTTCCTTGTGAGGGCTTTGGGAGCTGCGACATCCTGCGACTGCTTGCTCTGCACACAGACAATACACAAGCAGGCAGTGAACACATCACTGAAGTCCTCGTTACGATTTTCATAGCAGCATACAGCACCTGCAATCTGCTAATGCAAAGTCAAAGACCTCAACTTCCAGAATTTCTAAAACTGTAATACCTTGCTATGATGTCGCACTGCAGCAGGTCTGCATCCAGCAAGCAGCTCTCACTGCTAGACACTCCAGTGAAGTATGTGTTCTTGCCATCCTGCATGTCTTTCTCAACAGACATCTCCTGCCCCACTCTGCTTTGACTGGCTACCACGGAGTCCCCCAGGTCTCTGCTTAGGTCACTGGACTGCACGTTCACTCCTGCTGTCCAAGATTCTCTACTTCTTAGCTCCTGCGAGAGAGTAAGCATGTTCAGCTCAGCCTGCACAGTCATCACCTCAACCACCAGAGCCTTCTGGACATCAGCCTGGCTTACCCAACAATCCTTGCCCTCATCCAACATAACACCTGCTTGTATGCCGTCAACTATGTTGGCATCGTTCTCCCCCAAGGTATTGCCAGATCCTGAGCTTCTCTTTCTCCTTGGAGTCGGCAGCTTCGGCGAGTTGGGGTCAGGACATGGCCAAAGTTTCTCTCCGCCAGCATCGCAGGTTGTAGACGGACTGTCATTTTCATCTGAGCGCCTGGGATCTTTATACCTATGCTTGGAGGTCCTCAGTTGTAGTCTCTTGCTGAAAGACTGCACAGGCTCTCTGCTAGTGTCCTCGTGCTGTATGGCGTGCTTAAGTACATCTTCATCTAGCCTTTCTGTTGCAGGCCAAGGGCATGCAGGTTGCTCCACATGGGCTTGGATATTCTTTCCAGTACACACAATGGACTGGCACTCCTTTGCACCTGTTTGTTGAGGTTCTTGCAGCTCTCGAAGGTCCTCAGTCATGATGGACAGGTGCATCTCTGGTGGCCTCGCATGTGGGCTACAAACATCTCTTGAGGAGTCATGTAAAACAGCTCCTGCCCGCTCCTTCAATCACCACAACCATAAGTCTGTGTTACGAACTTTTGTCCCAGTAATCTTTGAAGAGGCAAGAGCATGTAGCCTGCCTAGCATGCAAAAGAGCATCACAACGAAAAGGCAGGTGACATGTTATGCAACTATTAAGCGGGTCAGTGACCATAACACCACATGAAGTCGGGACCAATACTGTCACAAGGCATGTAAGAAGCATGCACATTGATGAACCTTGTCCTCAATCAACAAGATGTTAGCTACCATGGTCCTCATCTGTGCCTTGACATTCTGTATGTGAAACTCTTTCTCTTGGTTTCGTCAGTGCATACCACTTTGTTCCTAGGTGAGAGCGCATGGCTTGCAGCACCCTGTGGTCGTCTATGCACACGGTTCAAGTCTGGAACTACTCTCGGGCTGGTCGCTCTCCAAGTGGTTTTTCCATCATCGTCTATGTGAGCAGCTTCCTTTAAACGAGCGACCTGGTCATAAGCACACAAATCGAGTAGGCAGCTGCTTTCCTGCTCAAATGATGTTGTCAATGTGATACTGTAAAACCACCTACACAGCTGTTCTGCTTTGGCTGGCTCCGCTCCAAATCACTACAATGACGCTAAGCGAATATAGGCTCAGATCATCCGAACTGCTGAGAAGTGCACGCTTACCTGCTGGCGAAGCTTCTGCAGCTCTTGTTGAGCTTGGCTGCTCTTAGCATTGCCCAGTTCGACAGTCGCCACGCGCTCAGCAAATAGTAGGGTGCTGATGCTTTCATCATGAGCATTTACGTCAGGACTGACATGCGCCAGCATGAGAGTCTTTGCTCCACCACCTGCTCACATGCAGAGTGCCTGACGTGTTAGCTACTACAAGTACTACTGGAATGTTGACACCAACAGAGCCTTCCTCAAACTGCAGCAGGAAGCCCTCAGTGGCTTTAGCAGAAGCTTCAGTGCAAGCGCTCTTCTTTCATAGCAAGACTGTAAAAGCAAGGGGCTTGTGACGATTTTAAGAGTAAGACGGCAGGTATGTTGAGCAGCAAGAGTCTTACCTAGAGATGGGTAGAGAATCTGGGTAAGCTTACTGTTACGGTAAGGTACATGAGCACTTTTCTGAGCAAGACTTGAGATGACATCTCCTAATGCTGAAAGGGACCGGTTGATGTTCTGAGCTTCTTTCAACCTCTCTCCTGTAGCTTCAGATTTTGCCACGCGCTCGCTGCCAGCTAGATCTACCAGCTGCAAGGCTCCTCTGAAGTCGATATTGGTCCTTTCTTCGCGGCCAAGAACTTGTACAGTCACAATGCTGTAAACAAAGGTTGACAAGGCATCAGACTGCATAGCATATCATCCCTGTACCGTAGATAAGCATCACATCTGCACCTCAATGTTCTGGTATCAGCATAGGCTTCAACACGATCTACAAGCAGAGATACTGCTGGAGACAAGCTGCTAATAGCTTGACCTGTGGGAACGGCTGCTGCGGATGTTGAGGGCTGTAGCCCCACTTGCTCTTTGCTTGGAGCCAAGTTCTATTAGCTGCAAAATCTGCTCAGGATTGCTGACAGCGACAGTTGTCGCATCACATACAGCTCCTGCATCAGCAGTTGCTCGAGGTTCCAGCTTGAATTGCTCAGTCAAGGATCTGACATTAGAATTGTCGTTTAGCTTCGTTCTCAATCTCGTACGATGCATGCCGGGTGATCCCAGTACGGGTCTGGAATTGTTGGGGAGGATATTTTTTTACAGCTGCTCCTTGTGCAAGCAGATCACGAACTTGCTCATTGTAAACCTCTAGCATCTGCACTTGGAAAACGAACTTGATGTTCTTGACACGCTCTTTGGAAAGTTGAAATAAATCCGTAAGTGCCCTGAAGATGAGGCCTCTGTCCTTTGGCTCTGCTGCATCTGGTCCTGTCTGCAAAACCCTGCCAATTGTGCTATGAATCCGACAACATGAACAATGCAATTTGTAGCTACAGATATATATGCAGCTGTGGCTCACATACGCAAAGAGTGTGTGCAGCTATAGTACAGCACAGCAAGAACCTAGACGTGGGCTCCCACTAGGTGCAGGAAGGCTGGCTCCAACATACCATGGTGTGTGTTTTACCAGATCCTGTCTGCCCATATGCTATTACACAGACATTGTAGCCATCAAGAACAGAACGCAGTACGGGCTTGACCTTGATGTAGACATCATCTGCAGTGCAATCAGAGGAAGATGGACAAGTGTCAGGCTCTCGCATATGTTCTCAGTATGCGCCCCTTGAATGCTGCATGCTAAGTTCGTACTTTTGCAGCACAGGTATGTGCTGTATTGCAGCGTTCACAGCTGTTACATTCAAATCATCATGTCTGCATGTAATGCAGATCTCAGATCAGATGCATATCTCATGGTGCTGACCTTGACAAGATGAAGGGCCAAGAATTCCGTCAAAGTGAAACTCCTTAGAAGGAGGGCGCGCTTCTAAAGTTGGGT
This sequence comes from Spirogloea muscicola, assembly GCA_009602725.1. Taxonomy (NCBI): domain Eukaryota; kingdom Viridiplantae; phylum Streptophyta; class Zygnematophyceae; order Spirogloeales; family Spirogloeaceae; genus Spirogloea; species Spirogloea muscicola. The sequence goes on from WELB01000058.1 coordinate 463,047, forward strand.
TCCTGATTGATACTGTCTCATTGTCTTCCATGATATGGATGACTTGCGTGCTTGATAACTGAGGTGGTCGAATACGGCAGTACACCCTTATGCTGCCTGTACAGGAAAGACATGTAAANGGGGGGGGGTTTCCTTAATGCAAGAGACAGCAACGTGCTCCCCTGCACCTCATACATCAGCACTTTGGAGAATTCGATCCAGCTCACTCTGCCAATGTTAAGTGTACAACCTTTCAGATCCTGAATCTGGTTATACAGAAGTCTATTCTGAGCATGCGCCTCGCAGAGATTCTCCTCTGCCATCTGCTTATCCTTCCTGTGTTGTTCTGTAGATCAAAACAGCTCACATGTCAGGCAACGGACTTGCTGCACATCTACTTAGCTGCTTGCTTGACAGAGCAAGACAAGTTCTTCAATCACTATCATTCCAAGTACGTACCGCTGCACTCCTTTTCGTCTTCCCATGCCTTTTGTAATTGCTTCTCCGCAGCTTTACCTTTCAATATTCGAGCCTGACAAGTCTGCAGACAGATAAGCAAGTCAAAAGCTAAGTCACCATATTGCTCTATGTGTATCAATCAAAACTTTGGAAGGCTTCCCGTGTGACTGTCTGAACAAGCACCATACACTGCTGTACTGCACTTGCTGATATGCATACCTGTAGTGCAAAGAAGAGAGTGGCTATGGCAACACCCTGCGCTCGCGTGATTTCCTGTAGTTTGATTAGAGCAGCCGTGTGTTCCAGTGGAGATGCTGCTGCGGTTCCTCTTGATGACACCTCATCCAGACAAAGATGTTGGTCATCAACCCTGCCTTCGCATTTGCAACCTGCTTGTCCTTGATTTCTGCTTTTCACAAACGCCTTCGAACAGCCATCACATCCTTCACACTGGGACAAGTGCTTCTCATCATCTGTTGCCTGCACATGCATGTGCTGCTCATTTGCCCTCCCTTCATCCTGGATCAAGTCTCCATCTTCGCCAGGCCTGCAAGGTTGGTCGTTCTCTCCGTGCATACGAACAGCACCTCGTAGAGCAACACCGACTTCAAACAGTCTTTGCTCCTCCTGTGTACCAGGCGGCAAACAGGTCACACAAGTTAAGCAGATCGCTGCAGATGGTAGACATTGTTCAAGGAGGCAGCTCTACGACTTGATTGAAATCTGCATAGATGTATAGGGAACGCATGTAGCAATGAGTCCGTTTATATGTGGGTAGTACCAGCTAGGATACTAGTGAACCCCAGAAATAAAAATAGGGAACCCAAGACAATGACAGGCATATGACAAGAGATTGGAGCACTGACTACTAGATTTGCCTTCCCGTACCTTATCCTTCAACAATTCAGCGGCAGTGATAGTCTGCTGGAGTTCCTCCATCTTAGCATCAACCCTCACTATACCCTGCCGTATATCACCTCTCATGGAGCCTTGCCTACATGTATATGCACAAACGCATGTGAATCAACAGGTATGGCAAACTTCATCATATGTAGAACAGCTGCAACTTTGTATCAAGAAACTTTGTATCAGCATCCGTACCACGACTCTGAGGTGCTGGCCTCTCGCCTCTGCTTCAGCTGCATTTCCAGGAAGGACAAGTCATCCAACTCCCTCGTGCATCTGCTGGCCCGGTCATTCTCGTGTTCCAGGTCATGGTATAGCTGTTGTAGAACACTCTCTGCCTGAAGTATGTCTGTAGCCAGGCTTGCATCCTCTTTGCTGCAGTGCTCATCCTGCATAATAGCAGGACCTGCCTGAGGTCATGTACTTTCTGGTCGTATATATGAACACATGATTTGCTAGTGAATCTGACATGCAATCCGCAAAGATTGGATTACCTTTGAAAGAGAGCGACCAGCAGCACGACATGCTGCCTCCAATCCTTGCTTATGCTGGGTGTGTTTGAGGATATCCGTCTGTAGCTGCAGACACACAAACTTGCTGTCAAGACCTCTGGATGTTAGATTTGTCCTGCCTCATCAATAATAACCTCTAGGTGGCCTAGAGCTGTTGAAAGACCATGGAAGCAGGTAAGCAACACTCGACATAGCTGCCCAAGGGTATACAGCCACAAGTGAAGACATTTAGAGCTCCTCACAGATTCGGCATGTTTTGTCAATGTAGCAATGCGCCTTCTGAACTCCTCCTTGAGCATGCCCAAGAACACGTCAACTACCTGCAAGCAGTGAAGCATTCCTGGCAGGTGTCACCCTATACTCTCCTGTCAAAGGACATGAAGCAGCACATTAACACCGTAGCGCTCGACGTAGCACGATCATGTTCCACATTAAGGCCAAACACTCAGACACAAGCATCTGCTGGCTGGTCATACCGACAGTGTAGGGGCAGAGTTGAGGAAGTCATCCACCGCCGGCTGCATCATTGTCTGTAAAGTAGTCATATAGTCAAGTACAGACCCCCAATAGATTTGCTGTCTCATAGCAAATTCTGCAGCCTTTCTACACCCAAATCACAGCCAGGCAAAGACTCACTTCTGAAGCAGTACATGAGCTTCTCCGTGATACGTCTCCATTTCCCTTCAACATGGAACCACTAGGGATGGAAGCACGTGATGGCAGCAACTGCTTACGAAGAGTGGATGCAAGCTTATTTATAATTGATGCTGCAGATTTTTCTGGAACATACGCCATATAAACACAAGCGTCAGAGAGAAGGAGGTGGTCACGGCTTCTGCACGCCTTGCTACCCGCTTGCTTGCATGCATAAATTATCAACAACACGTACCTCCAGTGTGCATGCTTGGAGTCTTCTGTTCCTCCGGACACTTTCTTTCTCGCAAGTACTTCACTTGTTCTTCAGATGCAAGGCGCTGGCTTGAAGATAGAGTCAGGTCTGAGCTCTGTGCTAGGCTTCGCAAACGAACACCTCTTGACACGCCATCAGCAGATTGTCCTGCCCTGCTCTTAGCTGGTAGAGCCACTCTACCAAGACCGTGAGGTGTCAAAAGAACCTCAGGCAGGCAGTCCTTAGAGCCATGCTCTCCTGGTGTATCATCTGAAACGTCGACACTTAACTGCAAAATGTTGCTTGCCGCATGCTCTTCAACCTGCAACTGACTCGTTTTCTCAGCCGATGTTCCGCCTGATTGAGCAGCTTTGGATGGTGATGGAGGGCTGTTCATGCTCAGCACTCGTGGAACATCTGCCTCGAAAACTTGCAGATTGTGACTTGATGCTTTCTGTTGTAGCTGCTGCTTGCCTGCACCAGTATCTGTTGAAGAGGAACCAGCTACAAAACTCCTCTCAAGCTTCCGCTTGAGACTATGGGAACCTTGGTTCCTAGGCTCGTGCACCACAGGCTCATGTTCTGGCGTACAACCTAGAGTCTCGCCTTGTATAGGTGGAGCGTCGTTGTCTGGTATTTCACTCGGCCCTTTCAAAGCCCTGCTACAAGAGAATTTTGGAGAGTAAACCCCAGTGCCTGTCTGGCGTTGGATGCTATTTCCAGCTGGCGTCCAGCGAGGTACCTCCTTTGGTGACTTAAGTGAGGGCACATGAGTCCAGATCCCTGTGTGACCAGCTCTCTGCCAGGTGTAGTACGACTTAAGAGCAAGAACAGAATCAACCACGCGTGCAGTTGCGCCTTGAGAGGTGTGCTCCTGACACGGTAACATATCACAATTGTCATTAACACACCGCTGATGCAGTCTCTGCATACTCCGGTGCTTCTGTAAGCATATCAAGCAAAGGAAGTACAGGCTACCATACGTCAGCCTACCTTCTCAATATCCCCGATCTGAAAGGCTGGAGCCCCAATGCTGCGCAGCGCTTTGATGACTTGCTCAAGATTCTCCAGGGTGTGATATATGTTTCTCCGTGGAGAGAAAGGACCAGAAGTGCAGACCGACTGATTCAATTGCGCTTCTGCTACCTGCACATTGACCACCCAAGTGAGCATGCTGTGCAACTTAGCGCATGCCGAGTTGCAATGGCTTGCCCCTTGCTCGTTGTACAAGTCTGCTCTGGCTGATACATGTGCATGTACAGGACATTGGCATATCCTTGACAGGGAAGCAGTGGGGCACACCTTGCACTTGAAACCTGGCAAAGCAACATTTACAAGTCTGCAAAGTACAGTCCCATTCCTTAGATATCTGCGGAACTCTTCTTCGGACGGCTTGCTTGGAGTGATGTCTCCCAGCAGGTTTGCTATGAACGCCGCTGCCTCATGCCTGCGTGCCTCTGTGATCGAACAACTACACTTACTGGTTACTTGAAAGTGATCTCTCTGTGGATTGGACTAGGACTGTCTTTTGATGTCGAAGCTGATGCAATCCGGTCAGACATCTTTGGCCTGCAAATGTCTGGAGGGCCGCTAAGATGATTGTACAAAGATGCCAATATGAGAAGTCATAATACGAACACAAACTCCAATAGTGCAGCAGGGACTCTTACATCACCGACCTATCAGCTCTGCCCGTCTCATTTGGAGGAGAATGTCGTTGACGACTCTTATGCCGCTCTGGCTTACTCGGTGTGGAGAAGGACCGTTGCCGTCCTCGTCAGGGAAGCTGCTGGATGACTGGGAGCTCGTACCTCCAGCTGTCATACCATTGGATCTCCTCCCAGCTACTCTCTGCAATAACTGTTGCTTCCGCAGGGGAACTCCGACAATGGGTGCTGCCTGCAGAGGTCCTTCAGCCGGAGCTTCACCAGCGTCGGTTTGGCGACCCGACATGACATGACCAACAGCGCTGTTGGCCAGTTCCTGCTGCTTCAACGCCACCGCTGCCGAGGAACTTCAGAGCGGGAACGCGCCGCCGAGTGGAGAACATCGCAGGCAGCAGGTGCTTCCGAGCTTGCCGGCGCGGCGGCGAGACGGTCGCGCGGGCGCGGGCGACGAGGCGGCGGACGGCGCGCCGAGAGCGGCGGGGCAGCCTTGCCGGCTTGGCTCTGGGGCCTCGATCTGCGGGTTCAGGCGGCCGCGCCACAGCGGTGTGCGACGCGCGACCTGCCGGCGACCGGCTGCGACTGGCCGACGACGCGCCGGCGACGTCCCAGGCGAGGTGCGACCTCGCTGCCGGAGTCGTTGCATATTCAAATTTGAGCCAAAGCAAAGTGCTCATCAGTCATAGTCGGAAGAAACATTCCTCTGACCGTCCTGTAGCGGTGGGCGGATCCAGAATTTCGTGGCAAGGCGGCTTGACGGCAGCTAAGCTGTACACGCAAGCGGGCAAATGGCCGTGTTTGGCGCCACCAACTACCAGTCAATTGGGCCGTGCTTTCGCAATTCATTGATTTCTTTGGTGGCAGTAGAGCTCAAGAATGACAAGCCCAACAGGCATAGAAGAAAGAGAATACGCTTCCAGGAGTATCGAAGCAGCGCTTCCAGATGAATAGCGGTGGCTGTGAGAGTCTTGCCCAAAAAGAAGACGTATCAAAGTTCCAAGGGGCCAGAGAAAGCTCTAAAGCACACAGTGAATCAAGTAGCCACGAAGCACTCAGGCATTCAAGAAGGTTTTCTAAAGTGGAGAGCAGAAGGAGGAGATTTTATGGGGCCAATGCCTGTGAAAGGCCAGCCCCAAAGACTGGATAAGGGCCAACAGAGACCCAAAGGGGCGGGGGCTGTTCCACATGAGAGACGGCCTGGTTCTCAAGCTCTCGCCTGCAACGACTGCAGGAGCTCTATTGGGTACGTTGTGGCCATGCAGCGGTCTGGATGATGCAATGGGCGGAGGCTGTTTTCCTCATGTGATGGCGGGCTACCGAGGGTGTCAATAGGTGCTGCTTGGTGCGCAGGCCGTGGTCATGGTCAACCTCCTCGGACAGAAAAAATCTCGAAGTTCTTTTCATTCTGCAATCTACAGAACCGTCTCGCCTTCGCAGTACGAAGACAGAAAGCGCAGTGTGCGTATGCATGTAAATGGATGTCGAATTTAGCCAATACACGGTTCAGGCAAAAAGCTAAAGCAAAGTTGGGGCTATGTAAAGCGAGGCCTATGCAGAGCAGTTTCTCTGACCGGAGGCTGCTCTCAGGAACATTTCGTGTATATGTAACAAACGAAGGCCAAATGGCCAAGTACAAAGGCAAGTTCATCTGAAGACCTACCAAGAAGAAAGTGCTCGCCCATTGAGGATTGACAGATTGGCAGATTGACCAGCTCAGGAACCACTGGTCAAAACATGAAGGTCGCTAATTGAAGCCCGAATTCTAGATGGCAGAGGCCCACGCTCTGCATCTGCGTGGTGGCCGTGCTCTCGCTGCGGCCTCCGGCTTTCGTCAGGGGGATAGTTTCCCGGCAGCTAGTCTGTCGGATCTGAGGCTACTCACTCGTACCTACTGAGTGATCCATCCTCCCCCTTTTCTGACATAGCATCTTCCGGCCCCTTTGTAGCTGCTAATCGCTTGTAGGCCCCTCCAGACCTTTGTCAATTCTTTTTGGGCTGGCTTTTCGCAGCCCTTGCCCCCATTGGGAGTGCCACTTCTCTTGATAGCAGATATGAAGCCCTTCTGCCACCAACTAGAGCTTGCCCAGCTCTCTGGTGCAAAGCATTAGCCTGAGCAAGCTGCAAACAGGCCGAAACTCGTCATCGCAAGAACGACATTGTGCAGCTGCCTCGAGTTATTCTGACTTGCTGTTGCTCACTCGTGGATACTAAACATCCATCTGCATCGTTTCGTGTCCTGGTTTAAGAAATTCTTTTCGACACCGTTTTTGTGATTTTGTGGCCTTTGGCTATTGTCCATTCTTTTCTGGGCTGGCTTTGCGCGAGCAATCTATGGGCGAGCACATTCTTCTTTGCTAGCCCTTCATTTTCTATGAGCGAGCAATTTCTTCTGATATGCAGCTGGCAAGCCCATCTCAGGGGATATTGAGCACCCAGTGGCCACTTGAGTTGCTGTGCGCTTTAGCGCATTTCTGGACCCTTCAAATGTTTTCCACTCATTATTCTGGGCTGGTCAATCACAGCCGTCGCCCTCTACTGGACGATTCTTTGTCACTATGCAAAAGATTTCGGCTGCTGATACTAGAAGAGCGGCTGTAAAAGTCAGTGAGGTGCATACAGAGGTGCACTTCTCATACAGAGGGTGGAGTTCATGAAAAGAAAGAGCTCGCCCATTGAAGATAGCAATTTCGTGTATTTGAAACAAACATTGAAGATATGGGCTGGAACAGCCAGCCCAAAAAAGAATGGACAAAGAGGAGTCCTTCCTCTTTGTCCATGTGGGCGAGCACTTTCTTCCTCGGCATCTCATTCTTCGGCTTTGGACATTGTCCATTCTTTTTGGGCTGGCTTTGCCAGCCCCTCTTTCTTTATGGGCGAGCCTTCTTCAAAGTACGAGAAGGGAGCCAGGGGAGCTCACCCAGCTCGCCCGCCACACCATCGCCCGGCGCTTCCATGGGGAGCCGGTTGACTTCCCTGCAGCCGGGTCGCTGGCGCAAGTGTATCGAATGCGCCTGGCCGTCTCGCTGCAGAGGTCCATGGCCCGGGCGCTGCACCTTCGTGCCGGCAGAGCCCTCGCTGCTGCCTCTGGCTCTGGCCAGGGGACCCACTTCCAGGAGCCCAGCATCTCTGATCTGCGGCTGCTTAGCAGGGGTTACTGAGTGTCTCGTAGCAGCTTTGTTTCTGTTACTTAGCGCTTCCCCTGGCCCCCTTCTCGTACTCTGTTCATTCTTTTTCGGGCTGGTTGTTCCAGCCCCTATTCTCAATGGGCGAGCACTTTCTTCAGGGGAAGCGCTAAGAAAAACAAGCACAAGAAGAAACAAAGCAACTACAAATGACTCATGAAAAGAGAGAAGGCGCGCGGGGCGCATGAATTGAAAGGGAGGCCAATTCAAGCCAATACATTGTTCAGGCAGAGTCGAGTGCAGACTAAACAATGCTACATAATACGGAGACCTAATCTAAGGTACCTAAGATGACATTAGTACCCACGGGTGAGCACAAAAAGGGGGCCGAAGCATACACTTACAAGTGAGCTACACGAAGAAGGTAGCTCAACGAGTCTCCCTAAGTGCCGCTGCTCGGGTGCGCGGCCGTCACGGCCATGGCGCCGGCGCCTGACCAGGCCGCCCTGGCGGCGCTCGAGGCCCTGCAGGTCGACCACCGGGCCGCCCGACGCGCCGCCTGCAGGCAGCTCGCGTCCGAGCAGGCTGCTGGCCTGCATCGCTCCCTGACGCGGTCGCGCCGCAATCTCTGCGGGCTGCAGGCAAAGATAGACAAGCTCGCGGCGCAGCAGGCGGCCGAGAAGCTGAAGCTAGGGCGGAACTTCCTCGAGCAGTGCAAGACCCTCTACGAGGTCCGGCTACTCGCCCCTGCCTCGGCAATGCACAGGCCAAGTGCTCTGATTGCAATACTCCGCACAGTACTTCACGTTCACGTCCTATTCTTATGTAGCAGTTTGTCTTATTTGTGGACAGCGGAGGCGAAAGATCATCAATGGCGAGGTCGAACCCACAGATGAGGAGGTCGGAGAGGTTGCCAAATTGGGGGATGCTCCACTTCCAACCTTGCAGAAACAGCACAAGGGCATCCCATACTTTTGGCTTAGTGTACTGAAGAATCAGGTAGGTGCTGCATTACTAGAATGCTACGAGAGAGTCAGCTCAGTTATCAGCTCAGATAAGTCAAATCTCGTTTAGGGTAAGATGATTCAAGAGATCGAAAGACTAAAGTATCAACACTTCGATTGACTGTAGCAGACACGTGCATCTTCCTCTGCAAAGTTATCATGTAAATCAGATTTAATCTGGGGATTCTCAGGCTGGAGCTCAGATATCGTGCCTTTATTGTCAGGACACTATCTCCGAGTACGTGAAGAGGCGAGATGAACCTGCCCTCGTTTACCTTCAGGACATACAGCTCATTGTGCCTAGAGAAGCGCCTGGGTAATGTTTGCTCACATGACTGACTTGTTGAGGTCACAGACAGGCTCTTGCTTCGTCTTAAGCGTCCGAACGTATGAGGGCAAGCCTACCATGAAAATATAAGCTACGTTCTTTCTCTTGTACACTAAACAATACACAAACATGGTACAGATGTCATTACTGCAAAAAACTTGCAGAAAGCTGTTTTTCTCCTGGTGAGCACACTATCTTTCTAAGATTTTGAGATGCGTGGATGCTGATTGCAGATATCGTGTAGAGTTCCTATTTCGGCCGAATCCATATTTCCACGATAAGGTGCTGAGTAAAGAAGTTCATTTCGCGGCTGCTGGAGAGCCTTTGCAGGAAGCCATCGTGCAAGAAAGTACACCAATAAGGTGGAAAAACCTGGAGAGTAATCTCACACTTCGCCAGGTCATCAAACAAGTGAAGAAAGGGAAGGTGTGCCACCATTGACCTACCCTCATCAACAAAAGGCAGGCCAAGTTAAAACGGCAGCTTGGACGAGATTTACCCACACCTCTTGTGCAAGTGATAGCAGCTGTAAACATACGTGGGATTTGTTGACGAGGGTTGACGATGTGTTCCTTATTCAGGCAGGCAAGGTAAAACGGGGGGGTGACGCACCAGTTACCACAAAATCAAAACCATGTCAATCCTTCTTCAACTTCTTCTCAGTAGAAGACCCCTTTTCGAAGAAGGAAAAGAGGAAGGGTCAAGCGGATGCAGAGAACGATGATGAGGATGATGAAGGGCCACTTCTAGATGATCTGGAGGGACTAGAGCTAGAAGATGCTGGACCTCCACGCCTCTCTGAAAGCCATCAAGAGATCCTCGTGACCTTGTGGCAAGAGGTGAGATATCTGCAGTCGAATTAGCTTGCTGTGTATCACTTCCTGGTCGCAAGGCATAGTAGCCAAAGGACTTGGTACTTATTTCAGCCTTAGTCTTCGTCCTTATGCAGCTGGCCAGCTTCTTGTAAATTGACGAGTGCATGCTGCTATGTTAGATAGTATACCATTTTCTGCCACTTTGTTGATATGGTGATGCTTTAAGCACTGATTTCTCGTTGTGCTGCTTGTTGGCAAGCACCCTAGGTGGTACCCAGTGCAGTGGATTTGTTTTCAGCCGACGAGTTTCTCGCTCAGGAAGGAAAGCTAGGGAGCACTTCTGATGATGATTATGAGCAAGTTGGGGCTGCTGGTGATCAGCTTGGGGCTCTGCCGCCTAGTATTGCACGCCGTGTCCAGTAAGCCATACCCCAATGGTGTACATTGCTGAACCCAGCTGCTAGATCAGGAGTTGCCTTCCAGAGGAGAATTGTTGTGGAGGGGCAAGGATACACCCTCTGGTGGACAATGGAGCGGTGGTCTTGCACATCTTGCATGTTGTTTCTGCTTCTTACGATCCTTTTGTCTCTCAGGGCACTGCAGACAATGCAATTGGAGCTGAGGAACTTGAAAGATGAGCAAGCAATGGAAGTCGATCTCCTACAAACCAAATTCGAGTCGTTGTGCGTGGATGTTTTCAGGCAACGGAAAACAGTTGTCATGGGCAAGACAGAGTGAGTGCAGACGTCATCCTTGCAGTCCATTTCGCATTGGTCACATTGAAGATTGATATATATCTGTTGCTTGTGACCTGAAGCAGCGTCAATCGGCTGTGGCAGGGGACAAATGGCTGTTCCTCGGTTCTGGCTATTGGCCCTCAAAGCCTGCCCCTCCACTGTGGAGCTTATTCGCCGCCGAGATGAGCCTGTGCTTGCCAGCCTGATGGACATCTCTGTCAGGTTGCAGGTCATTTTCCGTTTGCCAAGCGCGTACTCATGGCCACTCCTCTCTGATTGGAGCTAAAAGTGCTCTTATGCTATCTATTTGCTATTTGCCTGAAGTGTCCAACTCATTTGGTAGATTGCTTGTTCCTGGTTTTCATACTACTTTTTGGATGCTGGCAGACGGCAATCAGGAGTAAGCTTCTCCATTGACTTTCAATTCACTAAGAATGAATACTTCACAAACGATGTGTTAAGTAAAGCATTCCACATGGGCGGGGAGGGTGAGGGCTTGCTAAGCACAACAAGCACCTCCATACAGTGGCTGCCCGGTAAAAATATCACAGTCAAGGATCCTCAGGCAGCCCATCCTAGAGCTTGTGCCAGGTGTGACTCTCGACCGTGCCTTCTGTTTCTGGGACACGCTGGTCGCAGTTGCGCTCTTTTGAGGAGCTCTTTCTGTACTTAGACATATTGTCTAACTACAAAATGTCAAATGCCAGTCTGTTGGAGGAGGATTATGGTAGTCATGACATTGGCCTCAGGTGGAAGAATCTTCAGTGGTGGCATTGCGGAGCTTCTTGACTAATTTGTCTTTTACATGCTCCTTGCAGTTTCTTCCATCTCTTCAACGAAAGAGGCAGTCAGCTTCTGTTTGCAGGGGATGAGCGTGTCTCACTATCAGCAGTTGCGATCAAGGATCAGATGGAGGCGCTGGCAGTGGCCTTGAGGGACAGCATTGTCACGCAGACATTCACTCTCTACAAGGAGGCTGCACAGTGGGACCTTGGAGAAGGTCTTGACAGCCACTCTGAGGACGAAGATGCGGAGGATGATGAGGTGGGTTGTGTTCCTTCTTAGTGAGGACTGCCACAGTGATCAGATTAGATGAGATTATCTCCTCAGTTCGCTTGTTTGCCTACTTGTATCAAAAGTTCTTGCATATCAGATACATATTTTCACTATCGAAGCTTGAAGCAGGATATATGTATGTAATCTCTCAGGATGTTCACTGTGCAGGATGAAGAGGATGATCCATCAGTTGACAATATTAGTGGTCGGCAGAGACCTATTGGCAAGAGCAAGAAGAAGCGGAAAGAGGACGGCACTGCTGCGGTTTGTTGTGGCATGTCTCAAAGCACAGGCCTTATATTGATTGCCATTCTTGTCTTAGCGCCTCAGGTGTTCCTCCTCTTGGACATGTTTGCCAACCGAGGTTGACAGCAGTCCCATGCTTTGTAAGTCAGTCGGTGGCCCTCAATCATAGTTCCTCTTCTTGCACATCGTTGCCAACCGAGGTTGACCCAACTTTTCTGTGTTACATAAGGGTGTCAGTGGCCCTCAACAGGCAAGTGCATCCAGCGTGAAGGGGTATGGACAGGGGCCAGTAGGGCATGCATAATTGGAGTATCGTGGACAAGGACAAAATGTCTCAAAGAGTCTGTTGAAAATTCATATTGTCATTAGCTTGGGGTAAACGTAGCAGGTGTTGTCACATTACAGGTTTGCATGGCGCGAGCGTGCAAGTGGCGAGTGGAGACAGCGAGTCTTTGTTCTACTTTTCCAAATCTTATTTGTCAGATTGTGTACCCTTGTCAAGGTTGCCCTTCATGGCTTTCTTGTGTAGTGCAGAATTGCATGTGCGGCAGTCAGCCACATCCCCTGTCAGTCTAGTGACAATCGAAGTGGACTGCGCTGCTGAGGACGCAGACACAGAATTCCACGGCATGTGCACTTGGAGCCAGGCAGCTATTTCCTGCCAACTTGAGTGAAGTCCGGTTACTACAGTCGGTTCCCAGTGGCTCGACCTGCTGGCCAGGCTTGCGCGGCGCTCTGTGTCCCCCCGGAGCGATGAGCCGGCTGACATCAACGCTGCTGGCTCGTGGGCTCAAGTCTATCGGGTGAGATTGTCTGTATCCCTTCAGCGGTCCATGGCCCACGCTCTGCATCTGCGTGCTGGCCGTGCTCTAGCTGCAGCCTCTGGCTTTCGTCAGCAGGATAGTTTTCCGGCAGCTAGTCTGTCGGATCTGAGGCTCCTCACTCGTAAGTACTGAGTGATCCATCCTCCTCCTGTTCTGACATAGCATCTTCAGGCCCCTTTGTAGCTGCTACTCGCTTGTACTTGTAGGCCCCTCCGAACCTTTGTCAATATTTTTTTGGGCTGGCTTTTCGCAGCCCTTGCCCCCATTGGGAGTGCGAAGTGTGCTTATACGATTACAACTTGCACAGCCAGCCAGAAAGAATGGACAAGGCCCAAAGGGTTCGATGTCTTAGCAGGGGTTACTGAGTAGTTCGTAGCTGCTTTGTTTCTTCTTGTGCGCTTCTTTCTTAGTGCTTCGCCTTAGTGCTTCGCCTGGCCCCCTTCTTCTTGGGCTTCTTGTACTCTGCTCATTCTTTTTTGGGCTGGCTGTTCCAGCCCCTATCCTCAATGGGCGAGCTCTTTCTTCTCGATTGCAACAAAACCACACAGCTTTGCAAGAGAAGACAGCGATGGGAGCTTACTCTCTATGGGCGAGCCCTTTCTTAGCGCTTCCCCTGGCTCCCTTCTCGTACTTTGTCCATTCTTTTTTGGGCTGGCTGTTCCAGCCCCTATCCTCAATGGGCGAGCTCTTTCTTCCTATGAACCCCGAGTCAGCAGCCGCAACTTGGAGAAACGTGCACCTGGAAAAGAGTCACCCCAACGAATGTCAGAATCAGCAGCCTGCGGAGAGCTGAAATAGAGGAAAGCGGCTGCTCAAGTTACAGAAGCGGCTTCACAAGCAGGCCGGGTGCATCCAGAGCAGGTACTAACTTATCGAGGGGAAAGATGGGCGTTTCCTGGCGCTTTCCTAGGCACTGACTTCTCCCGAGGCGACCCGGCGACCTCACAGCACGCGGCTGCGGCGGCGGCGGCGAGCGCGGCGGCGCCGACGNCGGCGGCGGCGGCGGCGGAGGTAGCGACTGAGGCTTTGAGAGGGCAAGCGCGGCTTCCAATCGTCGCGGCGGCGACGGCGTCGCAGCTGCGAGCCACTGGGGGCGGTGTCCGCCGCCGCCGCCGCCGGTCGCCATGTTCGGCCCCAGGTTCCAGGCGTCCAAGTGGTGAGGGCTACTCGTGAGGGCCACTCGAAGCATTAAGACAGCGGCCCATGATTCCTAATGCCAAGCCAAGCCATTGCATTTCACAAGCATAGCTGCAATGGCAGCTTCGTTAGCTCGAAGGCCTCCTCATCGCGCGGCAGCCTCGCACTGCCTGGAGTTGAGGCTGCGGCGGCGTCCTCCGCCAAACTGGGGGTCTCCGGTTCAATTCTCGCCGGGCTCGCTGCTGACAGCCCCCGCCCCCTTTGGGAGAGCCACTCTCCTGTGCTCACCGCTTCCGGCTGCCGCCTCTGCGCCTGGCAGCAAGACGCTGATGAAGGTGTCGGAGTCGCGCATCAAGCTCATGCGCAACAAGCTCGACGTGCAGCTGCGCCAGATGCGGCGCGACATCGCCACCCTCCTACGCGGGGGCCAGGAGGCCAGCGCGCAGATCCGGGTGAGGGCACCGGCGCTGCGCCGCATTGCAGGGTCCTCCTTCTCTCAGCTTGCCCAGCGTGGTCGCAGTTTATCGTTTACCGCTTGCAACGTTACCCAACTCGTTCACAGTGCTTGACTAGTGCAGGCTGAGCTGCTCCTATCTTGTGTCTCTGCCGTACAAGTGGGCCTCCTCGAATTTCACTTGCTCCACTTTTATCCGAGAGGCTAATCTCCTCTCGCTTCAGGTTGTTGATCTGCTTACTGACAGAGTGTGCATTTGCCCCATGGGCCCCCTTTGGCAAACAGGTGGAGCACATCATGCGCGACCAAAACATTATGGCTGCGTATGAAGTGCTGGAGCTCTTCTGCGAGCTCATTGTTGTCCGCCTGCCTATGATCGAGTCTAAGAAGTAAGCGGTGCACCTACTGCCTGTCGTCATGATGCTGATTCAAGCCAGGCGCGGAGGGCCGTTCTGAACCTTCCTTTCGTGCTGGTGGTGGTGCGGCAGAGAGTGCCCGCCAGACCTCTTGGAAGCCATCTCGAGCATCATCTACGCGGCACCCCGTGTGTCGGACATTCCTGAGCTCCTCGATGCGCGGGGCCTGTTCCAGGCCAAGTACGGCAAGGAGTTTGTTGCCTCCGCCTCTGAGCTTCGCCCGGGCTCCGGCGTCAGCAGGCTGGTAGGCTGCAGCTGAGTCGGAGAACTATTATCAGACAGTACCTCCTACGACACTTAGTAATTTACTAGAGGATCGTGGACATCATTGCAGACATGCTTAGGAGGTCTTCGGCCTAGTTGCTACTTGACTTGGCGCTCCTTATAGTATCTTATGGAAGTTTGCTAGGCTCATTATTCTGCCTCGCAACACGTCTGCAAAACCATCAGTGTGCATATGTCTTGCAGATAATTGAGAAGCTCTCTGTGAGGGCGCCGCCAGGCGAGTTGAAGTTGCAGTTGCTGGAGCAGATTGCGAAGGAGAACAATGTCGAGTGGGACTCCACTCGCACTGCCGAGCAGCTGCTTGAGATGCCAGAGGACCTCCTGGTGATTATTCCCGCCTGGGTTAACTTCTTCCCAAGTCACTGCAGTACGAATCTGCAGAAGAATTTAAAGTTGAAAAGAAGAGTGATAGTGAGAGGGAGGACATCAATAGAGGCACAGGTCTTGCATGATGTGCTCTGATACAATTAGGGGTGGGCTTAATTGATTTGGTCATGCCCCCTGCTTGTGTGGCAGAATGCAAGTTCAGCTGTCCTGGGGCCCAACTTTGCACAGACAGTGGCGGAGTCCCACGATGCTGAAGCTCCCGTTACTGGGCAGCAGGCTCCAGCACCGCTGCCAGCAGCACAGTACAACCCCACATATGTGAAGCCGGCTCCAGTTGCCAATGCGGCTGCTGTTGCCGTCGCTCGCCCTCTCCACAACGACGAAGAGCCTTCTACAGAGGACCACCAGTTCATTCCCTTTGTGATCCCGGCTCCCCAAGAGGCACCGGCGACGGCGTACAGCCAGCAGCCGTACCACGCCGCACCACTCCTTCCGGCTGGCATGAAGTACAGTCCGCTTCTGGGGAAGCCGCCAACCTCCAGCATGGACGTGGATGAGAGCCTCTCAGTGGTCGACCTCGTGCCTCCGCCGCTACCACGTCAGCCGCGGACGGTACCTGGTGCAGTGAAGGATGAGCCCATGGACGAAGAATTCGAGGGTTTCTCCAGGCGCTCGCAGGGCCTGGCCCACTTTGCGGACGTTGAGGCGGCGGCAGCGGCTGCTGCAGAGTCCGCTCAGCGGGCCATAGACGCCGCTAATGCGGCCGCTGGCTTCGTGAGGTCGGGGTCTGCTGCCAACAGCCTGAGCAATAGCCTTGCCTCAGGCAGCGTATCGCCATCCCCACCAGCAACGAAGCTAGAGTGGCGGGCACGCACCTCTGGCACAGACAGTGGGCCGTCACCGAAGCCCACTAGGAACCCTCCATCGTCAGCAAGGACAAAGACATACGGGGGCGCCGAGGCAAGTCCAAAGGTGGCGCCGCAGCTGCTGAGGCCATCACGTTATGACGGCGTTAGCGACTCTGATGGCAGCGCCCCAGAGGCTTCGGAGGCAGGCAGCATTGAGAAGGGCGGTAGTGACATCACGCGGTACAGCCCCAGGCTTGACGATGTTGAGGTGCAGTCTAGCTCTCGAAGTAGACCTTATGACGGACGTGGAAGTGGGTCCCCCATGGACCCTGTACCCTACCGGCCTGGACGTCCAGGCCAGCAGATTGAGGATGGTGATGACGAAAGCAGGTTACTGCCGCCAGTGATCAGCACCACGCCCACGTTGACGGAGGAGCGAGGTGCAGGAGGCTCCTTCAAGTTCAGGGTGCCAACACCTGAGCCGCTTTATCGGAGCGCCGCAGCCTTTGACGACTTTGTGGACTCGCCGCCAGCCAGGCTAGAGCGAGAGCCCTCCAGTGGTAAGTGGAAGATTGACTTATGCTTGTGGTGCAACTTCTATTGTTTTCTCAGCACCATTATCATTTTACTGCTTGCAAGTCTGTGCAACATGTCGTGCAATTCTTGGGGCAAACGGGGCAACTGAATGCCTATTGCGTACATTCTATTGGATCCTTGCAGTTGACAGCGAGGACATTGCGCAAGCTGTGTACAAATATAGCTCGAGCCCTAGCGGTGAATCTCGTTTTGAGAGTGGCAGATTGGGCCCCTCAGTCGACGCAGGGTTAGACACGGGCACGAATAGGCCATGGGCGACGCAGGACAGGGACGAGCCCTACAGTCTATCGGGTGCTGGCCGTGCTGCACCGTCTAGGTCCGCCCCTCCTATTAGACAACAGGCTTCTGAAGCACCGGCAGCTCGACATGAGATCAACACACCAGGCAACGAACATCGGGACACAAAGTATACCTACAATGAAGGCATGTCACAAGCAAGCGGCAGGTCTGTCACCCATTACAGCAACCAAAGTGGTAGGGAAGATCCTCTTGGTGGCAGGGCCACTCGTGGCAGCAGCTTTGATGACCAATTCGAGTGGGCTCCTGGAACTGAGAGCTCCGGCAGCCAGGGGCAGCAGGGCGTGCAGGGCAGCCGCAAAGGAGGCCACAGTGAGGCGATTCCACCACGCTCTCCCAGCAGAACATATGACGATGGTGGTGACCCGTCCATGGAACTTGGCTTTGACGACCTTACCAGTCGATTTGAAGCCCTGAAGGCTAAGATGAGGTAGAAGCAATTAGGCCATCGATAGTGTGCCCCCACTTGAAGCTGCCAGGATGCTTGAAGTCGGAGGATTGGCAATGCTTGCTGGCTTTCATTTGCTTGTGACTTCCAAGCCTTGTAGCCAAGGGAGTAAAACTTCTGAGCTGCTGAGCACACCACACCCTTCGAGGCTGTGCATTTATGTAGAGGGTCGAAGGCTGCAGGCGTCCAATTCAAGTGAACCTGGTGAAAGCACATCAAACTTTCTCAGATAGACCAATGGTGATGGTCAGAGAGTCTTGTCAATGAAGGTTGCATGCCTTTGCAGTCCAAGGACTGATGCGTAAAGCAATCAATCTGCGATGGTCCTCATAATGTTTGCTCACTTGCTTACAGCACACTTCCTTAGCCATAGCTTTTGAAAGCTCTGAGGGCAACCAAGCACCAACCCTCTTGGGCGTCCTGATCATGGCATTTCGAAGAGCAACCCGTGGAAGAAGATCGTCCGTGAATGTGTTGAAGACAAGGGGAGGCCAATCACCACGGACTGCCAATGGCTCGTGCAAAAGGACTTCTGTTGTATTTTTGTTCAAGGGGATACCTACGCAATTATTCTTGAGCTGGCCCTCCGGCTGAGCCATCACGCCCGCATTGGAGGAGCCCAACAGCTGTCTTTGACGCGTACTTCGTCCACGCCAATCAACGACCTCATCCGATCTTTGGGCTGGCCTTCCACAGCCAAGATCCCTTTGTGGAAGAGCCATCCCGTGGACAATAAGTCAGAAAGTGGAAGTCCTTTGGAAGAGCCTCCGTCGGCCACCCGTCTCTGTGGTGGTGCTCTGGCTCCCCAACTCAGCCTGTCCGACTTGTACGTGCTCATTTGCCCCCTCCAGCCGTGCTTTCGCTCTGCTTTCTTAGTGGCCACTTGTCCGCTGTGTGCTTTAGCACTTTGCTGGCCTCTTCGACCAATGTTCACCTTTTTCGGGCTGGCTGATAACACCCATCGCCCTCTACTGGACGAGTCTCGCTTCTCAGCCCTCCTCCTACCCGTTTTGAAATAACGCTATCAGGCCCCTCCGTACTTTGGCCCCTTCGAACCTTGTCGTCAATCATATTCGGGCTGGCTTATCACAGCCCTTGCCCACATTGCTAGATGCTAGCTGCTACGTCACTAGATGTGCTTGCCTTTGTACTTGGCCATATTGGCCTTCGATTGTTTCAAATATACGAGATCTCCTCATTGGGAGAGCCACTTTTGTCTTCCTACCCCAGGACTTCGCTTTGTGTAGCCCCATGCTTTGCACTTGCTTTGCCCTCCGCATGGACAGTGGATTGCCTCGGCTTAGCCTCCCCTTCCACTTCGCGCGTGCTTTTCTCTGATGGCCTGGGTGGAGCCGGCGTACCGCCTCGCTGACTCCACGTGACGGCCCGACGTGGCAGTCAGGCAAAATGACACCTCGGATTCATAACTTTTTGGGGCAGGCGGCTCTCATTGGGCGCTGGCCACGTCTGCCGACCTGGCAACTTGATCAGTGTGGACGACGTGGCCGCCGCGTCCAGCGCCGCCGCCGCCGCCGCCGCCGCCGCCGCCGCCGCCGCGATATACGGCGAGAAGCGCGCCGACGAGCGGCAGTTGCCGCGGGCTGCGGGCGAGCGCTCCGCCCGGCAGGGCGTCGCGGCCATGGCGGAGGCGCAGCTCGGCAAGTTCGAGGGCGAGACGCAGGAGCTGCACGGGCACCCGATCACCAAGGAGGAGGCGGCGGCCATCCAGGTGTGCTCTCGGCTCGCGCCGCGCCCGCTGCGCCGCCTGCTGCGCCGCAACGCCCGGCGGCGACGGGGCCTTAGAGCGGCGCCGCCAGCGCCGGGCTGTCGTAAGGCTGCTTACGAGTGAGTCTGTGTCCACAAGGCTGAGGAGGCGGCGGCGGGCCACGACACGGGCAAGGGCAGCTACGCGGCGCGCGCGCGGTCCGCGGCGTCTGTAAACGTGCGGGAGGAGCGCGTGCCGCAGAGCGCGCTCGGCGGCGTCGCGCCGTTCCATGAGGAGCCGTACACGACCGAGCTCCGTGAGCACGGGCATGTGAGCAAACCTGCTCTGGTTGTGACGATCGAAGCTGCGTCCGTAGTCTCTCGCGGGCCCTTCCAGAGACACTCGTTCAAATGTCAGCTGTGCATGCTCTGACTCGGCCCTCTTGTATTGCCATGCCTTCGATCTCCTTTTAAGACATTTTGCATGTGAATCATTGGAACAACAGCAGCACCCATCATTGCAGAAGTCGTGACTCGCTTAAGATCCGCCTTGTCAATTGCCAGCTACTTCCTGGCAAAAGCAGGACATCAATCTCCGTCTGGCTTGTATGATCAGGAGATTGGTGGGAAGCAGGACGAGAAGAGGGACATATTGGGCAAATTGATCACACATGAGGATGCCAGCAAGATTCACAAGATGGAGACGCGCCTGGGAAATGAGACGGGCACAGGGACCCTGGCTTCGCGCGTGGCATCAGCAGCATCCGCAAACGTGAAAGAGGGGCGTGTAGCCTCTGAGGATTCCTCTGCAGGAACGGCAAATGCTGGTGAGATGCACCTCCTATCACAAGCCTGGTTCTTGAGGACGTAGATGTATACATTGTCTGCACTCTTGCTGATACTTCCTGGGCTGTTTATGTGATTTCAAAGCTCCTAAAGAATATACTCAACATTCATACCTTATTTTAGTGAGGTGCACAAACATGAGGCAGCAGGCTTTGTTGACATCCTTCACTTCTCTGCTGCTGCAACTTGCAGCTGCCATGATCAAGTCCTTGGATAGTGGTGCATGAGGGCAACACCTTGGGAGCATTTGTACAAACAATAAACAAGCAGATACATTGCTACCCTCTGGAAATTGGCATGAACTATGCAGCCTTGCAGGTGTATCCTTGTGCATTGCGCCACATTCAGCAGTAGCTTCGCTAGGGCTATTTATTGATTGTTATTAGTCCAATATTCGCTCTTGATCCAAGAGCGCCAACATCCATTGTTGACTTCACTTTTGTAACACCCTAAGCGACACACGTTCTAGTGGAAAGTTTCTAGTCCATCCAGGCTACGTGATGGCCACTGTCATGCTCCTGTTTGTTTTCAACATCGCCGGGCGCTGACCTGCATGCCTTCGGTAGTGCTTCCCTGCTGTGTGGACATTCACCATTGATGTCACGTTGCTTTGCCTTTACTGACAGATAAGTCTGGAAACACTGTCTTTCTAGATTGAGAAAGCTTGTCCAAGCTGCACAGGTCCTTGAGGTTGTCTATTCTTATGACCTGTATGGAATGCATGTGATAGCACTTTGCCAAAATGAGCAGTCTCGAGTTGAATTCATGATCACATGTGGTCCATCACCAAATTCATGTACACATGTTACATTTCAAGCTGGGCCACAGTGAATCACAGTGGAAGTACCAGTAGTATTCCTACCACTCAAGATGTGTAGGCAGTCTACTCCGTCCACTGCGCATTGGCCGCTGCCTACGGATTCCCTCAGGGCGATGCTTTTCCGCCCTTTATTTATTCTAATCTGCACTTGCTGATATAAGATTATTAAGCATCCACTCGCAGAAGTCACGGAGAGTAGGTTAGTGCGTCTTCCTCCTTCTGGCCCTTTCAGACCTCTTACATTCCTGTAAGATGGCCTCTCACAGCCATTGCCTTACATGGGAGAAGCTACTTCTTTCATTCGTATCCACAGCCCTCGCCCTTCGAAATAGCCACTTCCTGTCTCATAAGCAGTTGGCCGAGACCGGGCTTGGGAGTTTGGTGCAGTGACACCAGGAGAGAGACGCAGCTCTGCTGCCGCCTGCTGCGGCAGCCCGCCGCTGCCTTGTAGGCGACAATTTCTGTAAGTTGCCCGTGGCTGTGCCCTTTGTGAGGACAGTTGCTGACTTGTGTGCCACAGAGGTAGAGTCGCTGCCTGCTAGCAATGCCTCAGGGCAAGAGTCCTGCTGCACTGTGTGCTGTGTGTGGTGCGTTGACACTAATCCTTGTCGTAAAGGCAAAGGTGAAATGAGAGCTTTTCAGTACCTTCTTCGTGAATCCTCAGCTGCATGATGTGATTGCCCTGTTTGAAGAAGTCATAGTCGTTAGTCGTTGAGACACCCACGTACAGGTGGGCGTTTGAACATGATCCTTGCTTATGTGTGGGCACCTGGCTGTCTCAGCCTTCTCCTGAAGTGCTTTTACATGATAGGAAGAAACAGTTTCGGCAGTTAAAGGCAATGGCCTATCCGAAGGAATATCTGAACGATTATTTGGCTGCTGCCCCTCCCACTGTCGGGGCACCATCCGGCCCTTTCAGCCCTTGTTCACTACTTTGGACTGGCCTCTCACAGTCAGTGTGCCTTACATTTAGAATGCGGCTGCTGATACAAAAGATCGGCTGTGAAAAGCCAGCCAGATGCATACAGGTGTTCATGACGGCAGACAGGGCGCCCTTAGTACCCCCGTGCCTTACGTAGGAGAGCTCTGTCATTGCGCGAGCCGCTGGAGTTTAGTGCCCACCCGTGTTGGTGGTGTCGCCCGTGGGCCCGTTCTCTCCAGTCCTCCATTTCGGGCTGGCACGCCACTCTATTCCCATGAGAAAGCAAGCTAGCTCATCCAAAGGGGGGGCGATGGGGGATGACAAGGTTCACATGCCCACCACCGCTTTCCCCAACGGCCCCTTGGACCTTATTCAACTCTTTCTGGGTTGGCCGTTCACAGCCCCCGCCCCGTTGGAAGAGAAGTGGCTCTCCCAAAGCCACTTCTCTTGTCCACTTCTCTTGTAGCTAGCTGCTAAACGCTTGTCGGCCCCTCCGACCCCTTTGTCAATTCTTTTTGGGCTGGCTTATCACAGCCCTTGCCCCCATTTGGAGTGCCACTTCTTTCTTTCTCCCAAAGGGGGGCGAAGGGCCGTGAAAGCCCTTCGACCCTGCTGGCCAGGCTCGCGCGGCGTGCTGTATCCCGCCGGCGCGGCGAGCCGGCTGACTTTAATGCAGCTGGCTCGTGGGCTCAGGTATACCGGATGAGATTGTCAGTGTCCCTCCAGCGGTCCATGGCCCACGCTCTGCATCTGCGTGCTGGCCGTGCTCTTGCTGCGGCCTCTGGCTTTCGTCAGGGTGATAGCTTCCCGGCAGCTAGTCTGTCGGATTTGAGGCTCCTCACTCGTAACTACTGAGTGATCCATCCTCCCCCTGTTTTCCCATCGCATCCTCAGGCCCCTTTGTAGCTGCTCAACGCTCTTAGGCTGTGAAATGATGAAGGCTCGCCCATAGAGAAAGAGGGGCTGGCAAAGCCAGCCCAAAAAAAGAATGGACAATGTCCAAAGCCGAAGAATGAGATGCCGAGGAAGGACTCCTCTACTCTACCAATCACGACAACATACTAGGGAAGCTCAGTACCCGCGAGTGAGCAAAGCCCCCGCCCCGTCGGAAGAGCTCACTTCATCTTCCTCAACGGCTAGGAGACGGCAGCCGAGCCGGCGGCAAAGACCGCCCGCGACGAAGGGGCCCGCCCCCGTCCCATCCAAGAGAGCCGCTCCGATTGGGGCGCCGCCCCGTGGGGCCCGCCGGCGACGTTACCACGGCCGCCGGCGGCGCGGAGTGCTCGCCCGCCCGTCCCCCAGAATCACCCGAATTGAACGATTCACCTTGGCTGGGCTGATTACTGTACAGCCGTCTTTCAGCAGCCGCGACTTTTCCACATTCCGTTTCCCTTTCTGATCCACCGCCTCCCCCCGCTGATCCAGCTCCCCGCGGCGCCGCCAACTCCGCCGCCGCCGCCGCCGCCGCTGCTGCCGCCGCTNCAGGCCCGCGCGCGCTCTCTCTCCCCGGCGCCGAGGCCGGCCCTGCGGTCGCCGCGGCGCCCGGAGCGCCTACGGACCAGCGGCCCTCGCGGCCCTTGCTGCGGACCAGGCCGTGCTGAGCTGCGACGCGAGGCCTGGGGCTCGCCCGCTCTCCACCTGCGTCGTCGTGGTGGCCGTCGACGTCTGCGGCGGGCTCGGCGTGTAGCGCTCTTGGAGACGTGATCTAGCTGCACGAGTTGTGGAGCAGCGGCCGTGCAGCTGGCCGACTGCTGGCAGTGATGCGTCGGCAGGCGCCCGCGGTCTCGCTCGTCATGGCGCGGCCGCGCAATGCAGCTCCTTCGGCTGCCTTGAGCCTCATCCTGGCCGCGGCTGTTCTGCTACCTTGCGCCCTTACTGGCGTCTCGGCACTGAGACAGCCCCTTGATGCCGGCCTACACTCTCAGCAGCAACTTCAAGGTATGTACACTAGCGATACATTTCAGCTGCGCATGCACACGATAATCTATTTCGGGCGGTGTCAGTAGCGCCGTAAGGCCGATCCTGGACGAGGTTCCACTTTTCCAACTTCGAATGCCAGCAGCGTAGATGCTGTGCGGCATTGCTGGCAGCTGCAGGCTCCTGTGGTCAGCTGGACGCGGTAGTCACAATCAAGTCATAGAGACATTGTGCACTTAAGGGAGATCTGCAAGCATGCCAATGCACCCTGTGAAGTCAGAACAACAGCAGTGACCTGCCACCCTCTTGTGGCAATATGGGGCCCACCACGAAGTGGCTTCAGTGGACTTCCTGCAAGTATACCTCAAGGCTCGTCTATACAGGGGAGGCTGTTTGAGCATGCAGCCGAGTACAGAGCCACATTGCCAATGCAAAGTCTTCTTATTGTGCAGTTGACGTCCATGCCAGGCGCCACTTGCTACAGACACCCGCGCTGCCTGCGGCCGCCCCTCCTCCTCTTGTTGTCCTCGCTGCACACCGAACAAGGAGGACAGATCCTCTTGGGAGCTTCAAGACATACACTGGAGGGTGGGATGTGACCAACAAGCACTACTGGGGTGTAAGTCCTCACGGACCTGCAGTTAGCTAGATGGTAGATTGTGCCTGTGATTTCGGCTACAGCTGTGTCTGAGCAACGGCTTCAAGTATCTCCAGATTCTGGTCTGCACAAAATTCCCTGGTGTCACCAAGCCTCCATAGCGTAGACTTCAACGCCTCACCTGCTGCGTCAGGAAATTCCTTCCTAAATCGTGCCTGGCACCAAAGTCAGGAGTCACTGCCATACCTTGCTGATGTAGATGTCTGCATGTGTGCTTGCAGTCTGTGGCCTGGACCGGACTTCCTGGATACTGTGTGGCAATCGGTTGGGTGCTACTCGGCGTTCTCTTTGTGTGCATACCTCTTTTCATGTGCTGTTTCTGTAGGGGAAGAGAGCCATCCCTGAAGACCTACAATGAGAGCCAAGTCTGCGTCCCCAAATGGCTTGCTGTATTTGGTATCCTCATCGCAGCGTAAGCATGTCCCTTGTTGACCTACCTCCAGCTGCGTTGGGGTGCAAAATATTCAAAGGGGCATAACGTGATGCATTTAAGGACCAATGCATCCTACAATAAGGAAAATATTTGCTAGCACTGAGCTGCCATGTTAAGGCCAATTTGTCCAGTAGGATTTCCACACTCTGCTGACAGTGTGCAGATTCCATAGCTACTGCGTCATGATGCTTCAGCTTCTCTCTTGCCAGATCTATCTGAATGAATATCTTTGGAGCTGAAAGGATAGTCATAAAGCCTTTCCTTCAACATGGAACTGCAGGGGTGGTCTTGGTTACATGGCATACGGAGATGTCAGGTTCCATGATGCATTGAATAAGTCTGCGGACGTGATCATCAAGGAGGCCGACTTTGCACTCGATGTTGTACAGAATGCCACCTTCCTGCTGTGGCAGGCTGGCAATGCTGATGTTGCTGGGAGTGTCCTCTCATGTAAGTGTGCATCTTCTGCATCTTAGGTCTATCAAGCACACCTTCACATTCTTGATGCGCAAGTGTTGATGCGCCAGTGTCAGTACTCTGGCTTTTATTTTATTGGCAACTGAGTGGTTTGTATGTTTTGTACTGTGAATAAGATACTCATGACTCGCAGTGGTCCTGTCAGTGTATTGCTGGTTTTCCAGATTTTGTATAAGTGCATTCATTAATAATATGAAATGGGTCCAACTTTGTGTCTGTCAGCTGCAGAGGCAGACAAGA
This sequence comes from Spirogloea muscicola, assembly GCA_009602725.1. NCBI lineage: Eukaryota > Viridiplantae > Streptophyta > Zygnematophyceae > Spirogloeales > Spirogloeaceae > Spirogloea > Spirogloea muscicola. The sequence goes on from WELB01000058.1 coordinate 488,414, forward strand.
TTGCTACTGCGTCAGCAGAAGTGAACCAGGCTGCAGTCGACGTGCAGCGTCAAGTGCAACATCGCAAACATCAGATTGATGACCTTCTTGATGCAATGTATGTTTGGTGCATTGTATCAAGTCCAGGGCAGGGCAGGGAAGCATGTGGCACTGTCATCCATTGTGCACAAGATTACAAGGACCAACATTTGCAGACTTGTTGCTTGAATTTATTGCAAACATCAACAGATATAGAGTTTCTATCTTTGTCATTATATTTCCAGTTTCTTTAAGAATGCAGGTGGACAGCAGATTTCAAGCTGAATTGGCATGTCGCCTTGTCAGATGGTGGACCTTGTTGGCTGTTGGTGTACTTCTTCTCATTACACTCTTACTGTGTTTAGGTTAGCAGCAGAAGTCCTTTTTCCTACTCTACTTTGGAATGTTGATGCTGCTTATGGCTTGTGCAAAAGGATGTAGTTGGTACTCCCAATCCACAGCAGTCATGGATAACTGCCACAGACTGTGTCCCATCTGACAGCAGCCCAATGATTCTTGTCACAGTATTTGTTTTTCGTCGTCATACGCGATCTGGTTGCGTGTAAGCTCCAATGTACCACAACTGTGTAGTTGGCTTGCAGCTGCAAGATCTTGGCACCTCTTTGATGTCCATGCATGCTGGCAAAAGATGGCCTGCTTCACTGACGAGTCTCAACTTTCACTGGTCTTTTCTGACATCCAACCCTCAACGGTCCTCTTTGCTCTTTCTGCAGCGCTCTTGTGGTTGTGTACCTCATTATCATCCTCACAATTTTGTTGACGGGGATCTTTTTGATGGCCCAGAAGTGAGTTGCTCCTAGATGTCACTGGGCTGCTCAACGGTAGTGCTTCTCGTCAGCTGCTTTGGTGGGGGGTGCCTAAGCTTACTCTAGAATGTAGCCTTGTTTAGTCTGCTCTAGACTCTGCCTGGACAATGTATTGGCTTGAATTGGCCTCCCTTTCATTTCATGCGCTCCGCGCGCCTTCTCTCATATATAATAGTATCTGGAGTACGAAAGAAGTCATGTCTGTCTGCTTGCTTCAGAGTCCTTGCATCAGGTGGCTCGCACATTAACTCTTACCTTGTCTTACCTTGTCAGCCTAGCAAAGGACACATGTCAAGCGTTAGGAGAATACATCGGGGAGCCAACCGCCAACACCCGGTTTGCGAAGATCCTCCCTTGTGTCGATCTCCAAGCAGTCAATTCAACCGCCACCGTGGAGCAGGGGACAGCCAACCGCCTTGCCGGCCTTGTCACCAGTGCTGTCCACAACAGCACGTCTGTGAAGGCTGCCATCAATGGCACAATCCAGGGCATATGCAGCCCCTACGGGCCTGCCCCAGACTATGTTCCCTCGCGAACTTGTCCACCTGGCTATGTCAGTCCTGCTGCGGCAGCCCTGGTAAGAGCACCTGTAAAGGCGGCAAGGTTGTATGAAGGAAAGGCAGAACTCTATGTTAGGCACTGCATGGGCTCTCTGCATACGTGAAGTGTCACAGCCTGCCAGTATCTGTCACATCTGAATGGAAGACACAGCTGTAATTGCTGCATTTGCTTCGCAGACACTCGCACCATACAACTGCACGACAAACTCAGCGGACCAGTGCGGCAAGCAGCACTTGATACCTACGACCCTCTTCCAGCAACTGCAAAATGCCCTCGCCCTTACGCAGCAGCTAGTCACAAGTGTAGATCAAGTGAAAGATCTGCTTGTATGTGGCTTTGTTGTGCGCGCTGTGAACATGATCCGAAGTAAATACTGCGACAAGGCAAAGAGCAGCGCTGTGGAGATATGGATTGGTAGGCTATCGAATGCTTTCTCAGTGCAGGCTATCCAAGCTCTTCTGCATTATTGTGAAGTCATTCGTTTCCGCCCTTCTGTGGCAACTTCCGCCAAATTGAGACATTGCCTCTTAGCTGGTATGGTGCTTTTACTAGAGCAAACTGTTCCATGATGCACTGCACACTGACGTTTTACCACCGATCTTTGCACAGGCTTTGCCGTGGCCAGCGGAGGCGCGATCATTCTTGCCGTGTCCATGCTCTTCTACCTCAGGAGAGTGAAGCGCATGCAGGGCTATGACGACTTTGAGATGGAGGGCGCCGCTGCAGAGTACGACCTCAAGCCACCGCCTGAGGCTGCATATGCCTCTAAGCGCAGAGGTGCGGCGCCGCCACCGGCGGCCTATCAGGATCCTCCGCTTCGGAAGGCCCCGTCCACCAGGAGCCCGTCCTCCAGTGCCAACTCTAGGGAAGCGCTGCCCGCATATGCAAAGGCACATGCCAACCGGCCTACTGGTCCATCATCATGGGCTTCCAAGAAGCGTGGAGAGATCCCTGTGCAGTATGCATAGGCCCCTGCCCACCTGTTACGGGCATTGACGGCGTCACCCTCTTAGAGGTCGTGCTATGACTTGCAAACTGAAATCTACTTAGGATCAGAAATGTATCATGATCACTCTCCCCTCTGATGGACCTGAATGACTTAGATACTTTTGCAGGTAGGGCTTTGCAACATCTCCAGACGCCAGATCTATTTTAAAACAATGCAGACACGCCTTTGCTTGCGTGCTGCGTACCCCATCTGCCTCCTAAGTGAAAGCAGAGCAAGACTTCAGCTGTTCTTGTGTTAGGACCTAGTGTACCAAACTCTTGGTTGAGAGTGCGTGCGCCTCTTGCACGCTGTCAACCTCTTACGGATTGCAAAAAGTAGTTGCAGCCTGATGGCCCTGACCTGAACTCTACGATAGCCATGACCCCACCCGTGAGTATATAACAGACCAATGACAGACCAACTCGTAGGTTACTGTGCCGCCCACTTAAGGTTACCTTTTACCTTGGTAAGTGCGCTGCCAGTGCTAGAGCATCTCAGCATTGGCAGCCTCATGGGTTGTACATGGCGTGGTCAACAAAAATTAGCGACGCATTGCCAAAACAATTGACGTCCTGGTTCGAGCTATGTTGATATTCTGTACACGAACTGGATGAGCAGCTGGCCATACTAGGTCAACAAACAGAGCGCTAACCCCTCCGCTTGCTGAGCCGCCAAGAGTTGGGCTCGTTGTATCGGTCGTACAGTGGCTCGATTCTCTCCTGCCGCTTGCGCTTGCTCATCTTGGTTGGGTCAGCGGAACGGAAGAAGCGCGGCGCAAGCTCCACAAGCCACTTAGGGTCGATCAGCGTCACCTCGCGCATGTACTCCTTAGTGGTCATCACAAGCTCATGGTATATCACCCAGTCGGGCTGACGCTGGAACAGAGCTGACGACGGGTGGATGTACACTGGCTGGTTCTCGACCAGTGTCCGGTAGCCCTCCTGCGGGTCCTTGCGTGCAGCATGGAAGAAGAAGCCTGACGTGATGCACTTGCGTATCCTGGAGAAGTTGCGGCCGGCGCTGACAATGTCCAGCTTGTACCTGCAACCAACTCTCAGGGGACACATATATTAGACCAAGTTCACTGGGGTTAGTCTGTACCAGGCCAAGTCAAGAACATGTCTCCTCATCTCATGCAAGCAAGTTGATGCTTATCTTCTCCTTGCTTGATATGCACAAGTGAGCATGGTGCAAAACATCACATCGCTGGTCTGACTGATCAAAGTCATGGGGGAAGCAGCGTAGACAGCTAAGTGTCCGATGGGAAAGGAGCACGAGCACCTGTCCATGATTGTCAGGAGCTGCTTCCTGACATCCTGTGCTCTTCGGAGGGACCGCGACTGGACAAAGTTCTCAAAGCACCAAGGCCCCGAGAAGTTCTTGGCCTTCCAAGCTTCGTAGACCGCCAGCAGAGTCAGGTGATCGCCCTCGGGCTGGAAGAACTTGGCCTTCTTCTGGTCCGCCTGCGCCTGCTTCTCTCTCGGCCTGTAGAAGATGTTCTGCGCCTGCAATTTCACAACCATCCAGAAAGTGAGCAGCATGGAGTCACTCCTTGGCATTTACTCTTCATGGGTCTCACTCTCCAACTTCACGTTAAAGAGCTCCACAGCAGCCTGCCCTCCCCTCAGCCAGCCCAGGACAGGTACCAAACTGCAGCTTCAAGCGGGCGCCACAAAGTGCACAATGACACACTACGGACAGACGGAGTCACAAACACAGTAGCAAAATAATGAACCGGACCTGCAGCATAGAGATGATGGTGAGGATCTCGTCCGAGCAGCCAAGGTCCACGGACGCGATCAACATCTTGCTGAGCGGCGGCTCCAGAGGAAACTCCGCCATCTTGCGCCCCAGCTTGGTCAACAGCCCCTCCTCGTCCAGCGCGCCCAGATTGTACAGCTGCTCCATAGCTGCAATAAGTGCCTGCAGTCGTGCGGACATCAAGCCAATGTCGAAGTCACCAAAGGTATGGCTTGGTTTGGGTCCCTCAAGCCCTCTCACATGCATAGCAACGAGCAGGGACCAGAAGGGGCCCAGTTGATATGCCATGCCTGCGGAGGTGGAGGGTCCATGAAGTCGAATGCCAGGAGGTCGTTGATGCCCATGGCCTTGAGGGTGAGCGTTGTCATGCCGAGATTCGTGCGCTGGATCTCAGGCACTGTGGTGGGCAGCATCTCGTTCCGGTACGCGCTCTCCGTGTACAGGCGGTAGCACTTGCCAGGGCCAGTGCGGCCGGCGCGGCCGGCGCGCTGCCGCGCCGACGCCTGCGAGATGGGCGTGATGACGAGGGAGTCCAGGCCCAGCTTCGGGTTGTACACCTTCTGCTTGGAGAACCCGGGGTCCACCACATAGTAGATGCCGTCGATTGTCAGCGAGGCCTCGGCAATGTTGGTCGCCACAACCACCTTGCGCGTCCCTGCGGGCGCTGGATCGAAGATCCGCGTCTGCATTTCTGATGGCAGCGCGCTGTACACCGGCAGGATGATGAGCTCCGGAACATTGGGCCCCAAGCCCTTGACCCGCTCATAGAGGATCTGCAGCAGCAGAGACACCATAATTTGTGGCGGAAGATGTCACTTTGTGTAAGACGATGATAGATACATGAAGAGTCACTATCCTACATGTTGGGTCTATATGATGAGGCTGCAAATGGGAAGGAGACTTGGAAAAGCTGTGATTGAAGAAGTAAAGCGAATGGTGCACAATGTCGTGAAGGATCTCCAACTCAAGTTCAACTGCAAAAATGTAATCAGCAGAAGCAACCAATGACACATGTGCACAATGACCACAAGCGTTTGCAGCTGCTTTACCTGGCAGGCGGTGTCAATCTCCTCCTGGCCTGTCAGAAAGACGAGCACATCCCCCTCAGGCTCCGTGAGATGGATCTGCATCACTGTGATGAGCGCCGCATCCAGGTAGTCTGTCTCCGGCGCCTTGGTGTAAAGGATCTCGACCGGGAACGTCCGGCCCGGAATGGTGAAAATTGGGCAGTTGAAGAAGTAGGACGAGAACTTCTCCGCGTCCAGCGTGGCAGATGTTACGATCAACCGCAAGTCCCTCCGACGCACCATCAGCGACTGCACTTGTTGGCAGGCAGCAAGCAACAATGAATCAATCAGGCAAACAACTCTGCCATCATGACAGCACTGCTCAATGTCCAACACTACCCGACAAATGACATTCACAACGGCGTGAAGCAGAAGTTGAGTCCACAAACATCATCTGATCAACATTGTTCTTGTCAAAGTTCAGCATTATCTCTAGGTTGCATCTCAGTAATTGGACTCTGATGCAGGGCTAAGAGCACTGGACCACTTGAGAGGCGGATCTCAAGTATCAGCAAACAGTTGGTGAGCACCTTTAGGAGGCCAAAGAGGACATCTGTGTGAATGGTGCGCTCATGGGCCTCGTCCAGCATGATAACGGAGTAGGACACAAGGTCCTCGTCCACCAGGATCTCACGAAGAAGCATGCCATCTGTCATGTACTTGATGACGGTGTCTGGTCCTGTGCAGTCCTCAAAGCGGATTGCATAGCCCACCTACAAGGCCGGGCGAGAATGTCATCTGATGAAACTGTTGCATCAACACAAGCGAGCAGACCTGCCTGTTACAGGCAGATGACAGTAAGATGTAGTCATTGATGAACAGATTGCGCGGAACAAATTGACAGATGACGGAATCTACAAAGGGTTGGTCGACAGACCTCTTCGCCTAGCCGGCAGCCAAACTCCTCAGCGACACGCTTGGCAACAGACATGGCGGCCACACGCCGCGGTTGTGTGCAACCAATCTTGCCCTTGGTGGTGTACCCGGCCTCTGCAAGATACTGTGTCATCTGTGTCGTCTTGCCAGACCCCGTCTCACCAATAACAACCAGCACCTGATTCTCGTTTACGGCCTGCAGTAGAGAGACAGACGGGGCACCTTAAGAACCTCCTGCGGTGGACTAGTATGCACAGTTCATAGACTTGAGATAGTCATGAGCAGCAGGATGCATATGATCGTCTTAAACCCCACTTTAGCATGGCAAATTCACGATGGTCATAAGTATGGTTCAGCAGAATAGCGATACAACAGATGGAATCACCACATCCTTGATCTCTCTAATTCTGAACCACAAACCATCCCTTTGTTATGACTGGACACCATCACACATATGGGATCTCTAAGGTGTAAAGCTTCTGACGTGGCATCATGAGCCCAGTAGCTGCAAGTTGCACAGACTACGTCAATGATGTGGTGCTGCTGACAGATATGTCGAGCCCGCAGACTGACCTGCACGAGCTCGTTCTTGAGCTTGTAGATGGGAAGGCTCTGCCTCTGCTCCTGAATGGACATCTTGGAGCGCTGCCCAAACGTAGGCGCCTTGCCAAGTGCGTCCTTCTTCCATTCTGGCATATCATATGCGGCCAGGCCCACACCACGGAGCTCCTGCGCCAGGTGCCGCTCCCCAGTCTCCGGCATCGGGTCCTCCCATGGCCGATTCAGATCCTATGAAGACAACATACAGATACAGAATTCTAATGCCGTCAGTGGTCTCCTACGGTGGTGCTTTACGAGACGCTCAGAGGAAGACAAACTCAGGGAAAGCGATTGGCATACGCAAGGCCTGACCTTGGGGATGCTGTCGAGCATGGTGCGCTGCTGCTGCTCGCGGAGCTCGCGGCGCTCCTTGGCGAGAGCGCTCTGCGTCATAGCTGCACGCTGCAGGGAGCCGTCGGGGTTCTTGACAATCTTCACAGGCGAGACGTCGATGGAGGCGCGTGTCTGCCCGCGCAAGAACGCCGGCTCGTCCTCGTTCAGCTCCACCTCCAGCTCCTCCTCGCCGCCCTCGTCCTGATACACGAGCCCGCCGCCCTCGTCGTCGTACATCGGGTAGTCGCGCACGTCCAGCACGCCCGACGCAATCAGCTGCTTGGCCTCCCACCGCTCGGGCGACGACATGCGCTTGCCCGGCCGCCGGCCCGCCAGGTCGTCACCGTCATTGGCCAGCGTGATGCCCGACAGGCCCCGTGTGGACTTGGACGCCGGGCCAGCGGGGTTAGACCGGAAGTCCTCCTCACTCGGCTTCCGCAACGGCAGCAGGTCAGTGCCGGTCTTCTGGTCCACGTCCCGCATGCTCAGCGAGAGCTTCTGGCCCGACACTGAGATGACCTGGTGCCCAGCAGGCGGCGTCGGAGCAACAAGATGTCAAGGTGCGAGCACTGAGACCAAGGAGACGGCAGCGCAGCAGGAGCAAGCCGCGCTCTGCAGGCGAGCGGCGTGCTCGCACGCTCACCTTGACCCACACCTCCTGGTCGCGCTCCACGGCGTCCTTGGCGCTCCGGATGGGGCGCGACGCGATCTGCGAGACGTGGACGAGGCCCTCCTTACGGTCGCCGGCGCGCCCGCCACCGCCGCCGCTGGCGGCGTCCAGCTGGACGAAGCACCCAAAGTCCATGATGCGCGACACCTTGCCCCGGTACACGCCGTAGAGCTCCAGCTCACCGGAGGCAGCCGGCGGCGGCCGTCCTGGAGGCGGCGGAGGCAGGCCGTTGCCCGCAGCGTTTCCACCATGCCTCCGGCCGTCGCCGTCGCCGTCGCCGGCTCTGCCGCGGTCCCCCCGCCCCGCCCGGCGGTCCCTCTCCAGCTCCTCGGCGTCGCGCTCGCGGTCCCACTCTCGGCTGCGGTAGCCGTCGCGGCCGTGGTCCCTGCCGCTGCGGGGCCCGTCGTCGTCGTCGTCGCTGTCGTTCCGGCGGCGGTCCCGCCTCCCGCCGCGGTCCCGGTCCCCGTCCCGGTCTCGCTCCCGGTCCCCGCTGCTGCGGCTGGCGGGCCGGGCCTCCTCGGCCATCGCGGCCTCCATGTCCCGCACGCGCTGCCGGTCGTCGGGCACGGCCAAGCCGGGAAACGCGGGCCCGTCGCCGTCGCCGCC
>WELB01000058.1:497312-511938 GCA_009602725.1 Spirogloea muscicola
GGCGCGCGGTGGGCCGGGAGGCGGCCAGCCCCCGCGCCGAGGCCCTCGCCCCGGCCGATCGAGCCCGCGCCGTCGCCTGCGCCGTCGCCAGCGTCGCGAGTCAGGTTGCCGCAGCTGCCGTTGCTAAGGAGGTGCAGCCTCTTGATCAGTCAGTCGGCCATGCTGCAATGCTACTGCAGCTGCGTGAGGGACCGGAGCTGCATGGCATTCCAAAGCGCAGCCCTTTCTCAACGGTCGAGGCAGGCACCTGAATGAGGCATTGCTGTCGACCTTTGCAGGGCAGTGCCAGCCGATCGTCCAACTTCGTATGCAGCGGCAGACCCGCGGCTCTTTTTCAGGTCAGCATCATGTCTGCGGGCCGCTCTACTGTCACTTGCTTCAAAAGGACCTCATTGCCCCTAAGACAGTGCTCGTGTACTAAGCACGGTGCTCCTACCTTTTCATTGTCTCCTGGACCACTTTCAGGCCTACGCGATGCGGTCTTCCCTCTCCTGAGGTGCTCGACAGAGGCCACTTACGCTGCGTAAGGTCCCTCAATGAGCATTGCTTACATCTGCACAGTGCCAGTAGTACACCACGCAGTGCGACTTGTGGACCTATCACTGAGTATCTGCTGTTTGCCTCCATCTACCAGATTGCTGGTGGAGTGCGGTGCTTCTCTTCCGATGGTAAGCTTATACTTGACACGGATAGTGGCACGTGTGCATTCGGCCTTACGTGCCACCCTGTCACCTCAGTCATAGTTAGTAGCCAACTTAACTGTATTTGCTCGACCTACATTGTGGCAGAATTGCCAGCGCATACTATGTTGGAGATGCCAAAGCTCTCGCCCACAGAGGATGTGGTATGACAATTATCAACTAGCCCTCAACGTGATTAATCATAGTGTACATGCAATAACTTGCAAGTGCATTTACATAAGAATGGATTGTTAGCAGAACCAGTTTCAGGTTTATTCTGGTGCTAGTGTCGCAGTATGCCAGCTAGCTGAGCACCCCATTTCACTGACGTAGGCGCTCTTGCTGATGTCAGACAGGGGCAAACCTTTTGGAGTGGAAGAAAAGGGAAGGAGAAGCGGTACGTGTCCTTGCCCATCTCACGTACTGAAGTTTCCTGCTTGTCATAAGTAAGTCTAGGACCTCATATGCAATGCACCTCAACTGTGCAACTTCAGTTGGATATTGTAGCTAACAGAAGCAGCAATTCTGCTTGCTATATCTATACGCAAAATGTTTACAGGTGGCTGCTGGAGATGTACTATTTCTTGTCGAGACGGATAAGGCAACTGTGGAGGAGGTCTCCCAGGAGGATGGGTGAGTAGAACATTTGAGTGATGATTCCCTGCACCTATTTTTCTCAGCATGTCATGGTTGGCCAACCTTTCTGGCTAGCACCTACCTTGCCTGCAGCCTTCCTAGCTTGATGTCAAAAATATTCTGGCACTGCAGGTTCCTGGCAAAAATTCTTGTGCCTGGTGGAAGCAACGACGTCAAATTTCAGTCACCAGTGGGGATCCTGGTAAGCATTAGTTCTCTGCATCAGCCCACTTGTTTGCTTGCAAGGTGGTCGGCGCAGGGGCCGTCGCCCAATTGGCCAGAAGTACGAAGCCGCTGTTGGCAGAGATGGATCTGAGTCTGTGATTAGACCAACTAATGTTACTTGGTGCAGAGAGAGCCGCAATTTTATTGTAGCTGATTTGCTACCTGCTGTGTAGTTGCTCACAAGCCCTTGTATGAGAAAGTCTGTTGCAGGTCGAAGAGGAAGGAGACATGGCTGCGTTTGGTAACTTCGACTCTGGCAGCAGTGGGGCAGCAGAGAGCACCTCAACCCCTAAGAAAGAGGACTCAGCTGCAGCGAGCTCCTCATCACCTGAGAAAGAGGACTCAGCCTCTGCTCCTTCCAGTGCTCCTCCTCCTAAGAAGCAGGAATACAAAATGCCGGAAAAGCTGTGGCCTTCTGCCAGACGCCTTCTAGTTGAGAGTGGTATTGATCCAGCTACTGTTACCGCTACTGGACCTCACGGTCTATACACGAAGTGGGACGTCCAAGCTGCCATAGATGGTGGAGGATCCCAAAAGACACCAGACAGAGGACCAGAAGAAGGACAGGAACCACAGAAGGAGGCTTCACCTACCCCCTCCCCCTCTCCATCCAAGTCCGAAAAGCCAGCCAAGTCCGAAAAATCAGCCCAGAAGCAGGCACCCTCACAGACAGGCATGGCTTCCCCAGGGCAGGGCGAGTTTACTGACATTCCAATGTCACAGATGCGAAAGGTTGTATTGCAGACCCATCGATCCTGACATAGTGTTACCCTGCAAGTAGGACCAGTGTATCAAGGGCTGTAGCAGTCACACTGTGGTCAAATTTGACAGCTTTGCGGCAATGGAGCTCTTGGAACCTTCATAGATCTCCTCATGAATGTCTGCAGTCATGGCAGCCTGACATGCTTTCAACCATCATGACAGGTGATCGCAAAGAGATTGCTTGAGTCAAAGCAAACAACTCCGCATCTCTATATTGGAGCTGGTAGATGCACTTCTCTTCATGCTTGAGCTTTGCCACCTGGCCATCACTGGCATTGACAAACATGCCAAGAGGGATGCTTGGCAATGAGGATCGGCATTTAGCTGCATTGATTACTTGTGTTGTCTTGCATTGGTCAGCTCTTCTCTTCTTCTGATTTGACATCTAAAATGTCGTTGACAGTATAATACTTTCCATGTTAGAGATATTGCTATTGTGGTTAGCCCTTGTGGGCTGTACTTGTGTCAGCCACTACTCTACTCTTGATGGACAAGCCTTTCACGCCTTCTGTGCTCTTGGCAGAGGCAATTCTTGACGGCACATTGAAGTTGCGGAAGGAGCTAAAGGGTATGCTTTAGTTGACACCTCTGTACAGATTGAAGCTGGTAATGAAGGGACTTCTGCTTAGCTGTGTTCTTAATTTTGTGGCTTTGGCTCCTGCAATCGTGCTGTTGCAGAAAAGCATTCCTTCTCGATCTCCGTTAATGACTTCGTCATCAAGGCAGTGGCTATGGCTCTGAAGCAGGTTCCAGAGGCCAATGGTGCGTTGCTTCTCAGTGGTTTGCTTCTCTTTTGAGTTTGTATCTATCTCTTGTCTCTTACTTTCAGCATTTCCCTGATCTTGTGAAGCATGGAATCAATACACTATGTCGCACTAAAATTGCCTGAATTTGAATTACCAATCGCCTTGGTCAATCACGTCCCTTAGATGTTCGCTTAGAATGGACTGGCAGCCTGCTTATTTGAAGACGTTGCTATGATCAGTTCACTGGGATACCAAGTTGGAGGAAGTCGTTGCAAACAAGAGCATCGACATCTGTGTCGCAGTTGCAACTGATAAAGTACGTTGGGATGTCAGAGCAAAGAAATCATCCTTATATCACAAGACTCCTTCAAGAAGCTCACAGGGGCAGTGTTAAAGCAGTGTGCTTGCGAGAAGAATGCTTATTGCCTGGATCTATGCATATATTCTTGGCAATCTCATAGGCATGTCCAAGAATTTTCAGGACATGACATGAGAAATGTGATTATTGTCACCTTGTCATCGTCTTCATCTACCTTGTAGCCTTGACTCAGTGATTCTCATTTTTCTTCTCAGGGGCTTTTGACGCCCATTGTGAAGGATGCAGACAAGAAGAGCCTCTCAATGATATCTGCAGAGGTTGTCCACTATTCCTGTCCTGCTTTTAGATGGCTACATGAGTTGCCAGCAAGATGATTTGTTGCTCTTCTCTTGTTTCATCTTGTGCTTCGACACAATGAAATTTTCAGATGTAAATTCGGCTGCCACAAGATGTACTGTCATGCAGTTGATCACATCCTCTTAAGAAAGTGGCTTTCAAGATGATGTGAATGCTTGTCATATATTGCGGGTGCATACTTGTCACTCAGAGGAGTGGTTCTAGTGTAAAGATCTGATCTTTGGGAGTAAGAGAATACATTAGGCTCGTGGTGTTGACAATGATGACCTTGCCAATCCATTTGCAGGTCAAATCTTTGGCGGAGAAGGCAAGAACAGGGAAGTTAAAACCAGAAGAATTTACAGGGGGCAGCTTCACGTAAGACAGTTGATTATGCAAGGTGCTATCCAAGGTGCTACCTAGTTGCAGATGCTCGCTGCATGGTGCGCACTCAACGAATTTGAGTTATACTGAAGGCTCTAAGTTATGCAATGCATCTCCCGCCTTTTGCAGGATATCCAACCTGGGCATGTACTCTGTAGATCGCTTCACAGCTATCATCAATCCTCCACAGGTCTGTGCTGGTAATGCCTTGGCTGTTCGGTTGCTTTGTACCGGAAGGTCCTGTTGATGAGGGTAGAAGCTGCCTTGAAAGCATGGCACGGTGTTATGCTGCTACTGTTACTCTGTCAGCCTCTGTCTGCCTGCACTTTGTTGATGCACAGGAGCCTTGATTTTCTGATTCCACCACGTTACCTGCATGTACTGACCAGGCTGGCATACTAGCAATTGGGAGGGGCGACAAGGTGGCCAAGTGGCAGGAGGACCCTGACGGTCAGTCAGACTACATGATCCTTCTGTGCAAATTCTCCAGAAGTATCAAGAAGCTACATCTATATCTTTTCCTTTAACTTTCTCAATGCCGGATGAGCTGGAGGATATGCTGCGCTACTGCAACACCATGCTTGAAGTCAATCCGCAGACACTCTCTTTGCTACACACCAACTCACGCACTGTAAGATGGCAAGCACTAAGTCATTGCTGAAGGCCGTCAATATGATGTCACTGCTTCAGGTATTGGAGGCAAACCAATAACTGTTACCAAGATGGAGGTTGCCCTATCAGCTGATCACCGTGCTTTAGAGGGTGAGGCTGCAGGTAATTGTCAGTTACCCCTACTTGCAAGCTTCCAGGCGGTAAGTTGAAATTTGGATGATGGAACTGCACTTTGATACCCTAGCCAAGTGGTGCAGTGCATGTCGTTTACTGTGATGAGGTTGTGCGTTGCAATAGGACAAGATAGTTGTCAGTGCTCGGTTTCCCCGACCATCATCAAGCTTGCAAGCTGTTGCGTTCACAAGATGATGAAAGGACCACCGATAAGTGTGTTGCAAGTGTGCAGGCAACTTCCTTGCAGCAGTGACAGCCAACCTGGAGGAGCCTGCAAGGCTGTTGCTTTGACAGGACCTAGTGAGTGTCTCCAATGAGCTTCTGTCCTGCAATCCGCAGCTCATCAATGAGCTTCAAGCACAAGGCGGCTTATATATACATGCTGGTCCTTCTCGTAGAACCATTGACCTGTGCTAGGCAAGGTCTGGGAGTAATAGTCCAGCTAACAGCAAGGGCTGTTGCAAGCAACAAGCTGTTGAAGTGGCAGCCAGCTTTTTGAACAGATTATGCAGTTGGCAGGTCACTCGAGCATTCTAAGCACGTTACTACCGTTTGCCTTTCTTCTTGGCTCCATCAACCTTTTCACTGCGCTGCTCAGCCTCCATCTCGTCTCGCCGCTGGGCTGCTCGCATGGAAACCTCCTTGGAGAGGGCGCGTGCCTGTCAGCCACGTGAAGTCCCGAATAATCAGAGCCACTGCAAGCACGCGGAGCTGCACCATAATATTTACAGCCAAAGTGGCTTGCAACCACTGCCCACTGATATTTATAATCTACCACAGGTGCCTGGCTGTTCATGCACCAGACAATGTGCATTCTGCCAAAGTATGCATGCAGTGATTGCAGACAGGCTTGGGCCACGGCAGTACACCAGTCCTGAGCTACTGCACCTTTGACCACCGAGCTGGGAGCCTTCTGCACATGCACACGAACAGACCCATGACTCTGATGAGCAGAAGCGGGAGAGGGTCTCTGCCCTTGAGAGTGGCTTTGCCATGCCCCCAAGTCGACTAGCTATAGGCAAGCCCAGCGCTGCCTGCGAGCAGGGCGAACGGGCGCAGCCGGCTGCCAAGAGAGGGCGGGACTGCGCACCCAGAAGCCATACTCCATGGCCTTCTCCTTGACGCGGTTCACATTGTGGCTTGGCGCCTCCTTGGGTGCGCCGCCAATAGCCCAGCCCTTGATCTTTGCCAGCACTCCTGCGCGGCTTTCCTTGTCCTTGGACGCAGTGACCGCCGCCGTCGACGCTGCGCTCCGCTTCGCGTCGGGCTCCATGGCGCGGTTTGCCGAGCCCGCCATTGAGGCAGGCGCTGTGCAGCTTGAGCGCGCCCCTGCTTCTCGTGCCTCGCTTCCACCTCAGCTTCCTCCCGGTCAGTGAACCCGGGAACTAAGAGAAGTGCACAATTGAGCGGCGGCAGGGGCGCCGCCCAACGCAAGCAACGGCATAGCCCGGGCTACCAAGACTCTATGCCGCCCAGGACTGCATCGCCCGCGCCGCAAGCTCGCCGCGGCCGCGTGCAGAGTGCGCTGGAACAGACGAGCGCTTACTGATGCTGACGGAGAAGCGGCCACCAAGAGAAGAAGCAGCTCCACCACGTAAGGCAATGGCTGTGAGAGGGCAAGCCCAAAGGGACGTACAAGGAAAGCAGTCCCCTCGACGGGCTGGCTTTTGGGCTGGCTGTTCCAGCCCCTATCCTCAATGGGCGAGCTCTTTCTTTCCTCGACGACAGCCAGAGGCTGCAGACAGAGCCACAGCGGCAGCCGCAGCGCCGGCGGAGCCACACGAAGCGCAAGGTGACTAGCTGCGCGCGTTCCCGCGCGGCAAGGCGAAGCTTCGCCTAGCTCCGGGGTGTTGCGGGGGGAGCGTGCCCCCCCCGAAAGGGAGGGGTCAGTTAATAGCTGTGAAGGGGAGGGAAGGCGGAGCCCCGGAGAGGGCGGAGGAGAGGGGGAGAGGCCGCCTGGGCTGGTTAGGCCCGAGTAACCGCGGTTAGCCGACCCATCCCCCTGCGCCCGGGGCAACCCCCGGGACCCTCGGTGACCGCGGTTAACCCGCCTCAGCTGGTTCCGGGCGGGCCAACCGCCCCGCGGCTGGTGTTACCAACCGGGCCGCGGTCTGTGCTCGATCGAGAAATAAATGAAGGGGCTCTTCCGATGAAGGCCAACGGCTGTGAGAGGCCAGCCCAAACGTACCAAAGGGCTCGATCGGATCCGTGGCCTAATGCTGGGCTCGATCGGATCCGTGGACTAATGCTGGGCCCCGGATCAGGGCCGCCGACCGTGCCGCCCCGCTCCCCTGACGGGGCCGCCGCAACCGTCGTCCCGATCAGCCCGAGGCCGCCGCCGCCGCAGCCGTCGCCGCCGCCGCCGCCGCCGNGCCTGCGCCGCGCCCGGGCGCGCGGCGGCCGCGTCGCTCGAGCTCGTTATCCAGGCCTTTGGCCTGCGGCGCAGGCGGCACGCCCCGGCTGTCCGCGATTCCCTGCCCTTTGCCGGGAACTCCGGCCCGGAGGGCCTGACGATGACCGTCTGATGTAGAGCTCGTAAAGGTTCTGAACAAAGCCTGGCGCTTGCAGCGGTGATCCTAGCTAACAGTCAGGCCTCGTCTGTTATATGTCTACCAGGTGTCATGAGATTGGTTGCAGAGTCACAAATTTGGCGACTGTTGCTTACGGAGACTTAGGCAGTATAGCCAGGACGGCTACATTGACACCTCTCTACAAAGTACTTATCAAGGGCACTGGTGCTGCGTATGCTGCTTCAGGTCATATGCAGTAGGTGTCCATGGGGAAGCTGGTCGAGCCAACTTCCTCGGAGACAACGCTTTTGCGGAAGGACTGCCACGCAGCTGCGCATGCAGACGAGATTCCTCGTGAGAAGGATTGGCCTGACCTGTCATCACCAATTGTCGAGAATGTACGGGCGGTAATTTTACCACCAGACTTGAACACTTTTGGGCGTGCGTTCAGGTGGGCAGGCCACTTCCTGCTATAAGCTTGCGGCCCTGCACACTCTGAATATTGTCATCTCCTGCAAGCTTGCATATGCTTGTTATCACTTCGAAGTACGTCCCATCTTGTCAGGCTGGCACTGTAATCCTCAGTCTATTGTAGCCTATTCGCAGGCAATATGAGGAGACTCATGACCGACAGAGCAATATTGAGGAGTTTTACTTTTCAAATCATGTCAATCAGACCTTTGACTTCGTAAGTCTCAAGAAAGGCCGTTCATTGACCAATTGAAGGACATCTGCTTGCAACTTCAGATAACTGAAGGCTGATCTGCCTGTCTGCTTAGGTGGTATCCCTTGACTCGGCTTCATGGATTCAGCCCCTTCACTGGTGCTCAGCCTTTCAATGTGGCAACTGAACGTGTGTTCGTTGGCAAACACTTTGCAAGCAGGTCCAAAGAATGCACAGAGAGCACTTGCAGTTGAGTAAGGCTGTGATGAGTATTTGGGAAGCTGCTGAGCTTCTCAACCAATTTGTAGACGAGAGTGACCCTGATCTGGACGAGCCGCAGATTGAGCACCTCCTGCAAACAGCAGAAGCAATTCGGCAAGCTCATCCTGAGGATGACTGGTTTCACTTGACAGGCTTTATCCATGGTATGCTGCAAGTCACCTTCGCTTGCAGCACTCAGCACCAAGTGTTGTGCAGTCGCAGCAGGGTTGCATTGTTCCTCCACTTGATCAGTGAGGCCCACACAGAACAGGCGACGCACTTTGGCTGGCAGCTTTGAGACACTACCTAAAGAGCTTGTTCACTAGCAAGCTTCTATATTCCATTGCAGCTGAGGCCTACACTTATATCCATCAGCCTGTTCGGAAGGAGCGCAAGCTCATTCATTCTTCAGATCTACTTACATCTGTGCAGGACACTAAGGTGCAAGTTCTATCACGTGTGCAGATTTGGGGAAGGTTTTGTTGCACCCCAAGTGGGGTAGCCAACAACAATGGGCAGTTGTGGGTGAGTCCTTTATCTTTCTCAGTCACAGAGATCAATTGTTGTCGCTCATGAATGCATCTGTACTTACCTGTGTTTGTGAAGGCCAAGGCTGACCATGACTTCTTGCTGGTCGTAGATCATGTAAGCGGGTTGTGCTTGCATGTGTGTGAAGCAATGCTCCATTGACTTGATGTGAGAGTGTAGAACTCCACTGAGGCAGTATTAGCCATCCCCAGT
The DNA here is from genome assembly GCA_009602725.1 of Spirogloea muscicola. NCBI lineage: Eukaryota > Viridiplantae > Streptophyta > Zygnematophyceae > Spirogloeales > Spirogloeaceae > Spirogloea > Spirogloea muscicola. The sequence continues at coordinate 506,363 of WELB01000058.1, forward strand.
CTATCGCTGCAAGTCAGTATTCCATTGGCCTGTTTTGTCTGTGTGCAGGTGACACTTTTCCAGTAGGCTGCAGGTTTGATGATAGAATAGTACACTACAAGTACTTTGCTTACAATAAGGACAACAGAGAGGAAAGATACTGCACAAGCAATGGTGTGTACAGCCCTGGTTGTGGTCTTGACAATGTCAACATGTCATGGGGACATGATGAGTACATGTATCAGGTTTGCCCCAGACTTACACCTACCTGATATTGTGGAATTACCATGTCAAGTACATTGGCAAAGTATCATAGCTGTGTCGGCTTGCAGCAATTGCAATTGTTGCAGCAAGGACTGATCAGCTGACCTAGGCATGTCTACCAAGTGTGCATAAAGTACGTTGGCAAAGTATCATAGCTGTGTCGGCTTGCAGCAAGGACTGGTCAGCCGACCTAGGCATGTCTACCAAGTGTGCATAGTGATTACTTAGTATCCGTTGTTGCGTCCTGTGAAGAATAACCTGCGTCTTTGTGTGGGTGACACTGGATCCTCTGTGAGCACCAGATAGATAAGGGTTATGCTATCACAAGGGGAGACTGATTAACTTCTTTGGCTGTTGGCATCAGGTCATGGTGAGAAATGGCACAAAGCTCCCTCCTCAGGCCCTATTTATTGTCCGTTATCATTCCTTCTATGGTGAGAAGCTCAATATGCAGCGCCACATGTTGCTTGCTTACATAATCCATTGGACGACCTTCTACTTCAAATTACATGTGACAGTCATTTTCTGGCTCTCTGCAGCACTGCATAAAGAAGGCGCTTACCAACATCTGCTCAGTGACTCTGACAGACAAATGCTACCTTGGCTGCACGAATTTAAGTGTGTATTTGCAACATGTTGACCAACTGTGATATGGTTCCTGTAACATGGGCTGGGCTATAAAATCACAAGAGAGATTGAAACGTATTGCAGTCTGTCATTTCTGGACTTGCAAATGCCTCAAAATTAGACTGAACGAGGTCACTCTTGTTGGTGTGACTGGGCAGCAAGCACGACCTGTACAGCAAGAGCAAAGTCCGCTGTTCAATACATGAGTTGAGGCCGTACTATCAGTCTCTTATTGACAAGGTGAATACACCTGCAATTGCAAGCTGAGTGCATTAGTACATGACGCTGAGTTGCTAGATTGCAGCAATGCATGTTATTGTCCGCATCTGCACTTTCGTACTGCTTGTGTGGCTATGTTGACTTCCATGACGATTACTTCATCGGGTGCTACAGTACTTCCCTTCCACACTTTGCTGGTGAGGGAGGGCGTCATCTTTGATTCCCCCATATTCAGGTGTCTCTGCCTGTGCGAGGGGCCTTTTGCCCGCCATAGCTATTGTTGAGCCCCTGCTTCTTCTCCGCAGTTGCCAAGGTCCTGCTTCCAGCAACCGCTCCTCTTGTGATTCTTTTGCCCTCTTGTCTTATATTTGTTTCCGGCCATGTCGACAAAATCTGAAGCGCATAAGGATTCCCTGTGACAATTTATATTTCATTCATTCTTTAATAACATATACAAGCTTTCAAGGTCTTCAGTACCACCTGAGCACTTGTGAGCTAGGCGACAACTGATACGACTGTGGTGCAGTGTCTGTACTCTTGATGCCTTGACTCATCGGACTCCATTTCCGACCACACCGCCAGGCAGTTAGCAGTGTTGCCGCCTTGAATAATTCACAGGTGTAGCTGAGCGATAGGGTTGCCGATGCAGTGCTTTTGACCCACTCCCTTCTAAGCTGGACGCTGGAAGTGCGGGCACTCTCACTCTGATAAGTAATCAAATCCTTCGAGAATAAGCATTAAGTATCTTGCTTTTTGCAGCCGGCCCCTCCCCACCTTGTCCGTTCTTCCGGGCTGGCCTCTACCAGCCACCAGTCAAACTGGAAGCGCCGTCATTTGAATATCATTATGCAACTAGAAGTGCTGCTCGCAGATTCAGCACGAGAAAGGACAGCTCTAGCGCCTTCTGAATTTCTGCTGGCATACAAAAGAGAATTTTACCCAATGACTGCGTGCCATGCCGACCATCAACCATAAGACCTTGAAGAACAAGGGGTAAAGCTTAGGCAGCAACGTAGGTCTTTCTCAAGTGTCAGGTAGCAGGAAGAAGAGCTGAACCTGCAAGCAAGACAGAATGAACAGAGTCGCCCCGCCAGGATGAACAGAGCGCGATGTCAACTACTGCGCTTCAAACTGCATCTTCATCAGGAAATTGGATGATTCTTCAGAGGCACGTGCATTGAGCGCTAGATGAGCACATCCAGCAGTCGAAGTCACCACCATGCCCATCGTAATAACAACCTTTCAATTCCACTTTACACTATGTTAGTACAACCTTATGCTTAGCTTTTTCAGTCATTGCAATGATGGCGAGTGGTCCTACAGGGAAGTCCTACCGTGCTACCTTACCGACTCGCCCTTGGCTAAGGTGTGGTGCACTAGTTGCAGTTCCGCTGGCCATTGACTTGCACATGGTGGACTCTCCCAGACAGATACAACACTTGTGTTTATCACATTGACATGTCCCATGAACCCACAACAATCTCGTCTATCCAGACCACAGGGCAATGGCTCCTCAATTCTGGGGTGGCTTTGCGCAGCCCTCGCCCCCTAGGCCAGAGCCTTTTTCTTTTGCGTAGCCAGAAGCACCGTGGCCACTGAACCTCAAGTCAGCCGCCTGAGCCCTCCCTGGACTTCCGCATCAGCTGCTCTAACACGCTGATTGACAGCAAGCGCTAATTTATGTAATTGTATAACTTGTCAAATACCACTAGAAATAGTTATTCTCACCCATTGAACTCGACTGAAGGAGGACTAGGGAGCAAGGAGGGAGGCTATGCGGAATGACTGCTCCTCTATCCCAATGCATTATCTTGTCGCAAGTACCTGCTCCGGCTACCTCACTTAGCCTGTAGCACTCAATGTGTGCACTCGTGGGTACTGAAGCCCCCACGTAGCCGGCTTTCGCACTACTTCCTTAGCCCCCATCAGCGTAAGGCTTCGCTTTGTGTAGCCCACTTCTTTGCATCAACTTTTGCCTGAACTGTGCATTGGCTTGGTTTGGCCTCCCATTCAGATCATATGCACCGCACGCCTTCTTCTTCTTTGTCAATGAGCTCCTCGCAAGTGGACTCTTATACCTAATCCAGCATGCATAATCCAATGAAGCAATGCGGGCTGTGTATTATAGGTGGATGGTGGACCTTTGACCCCGCCAACACAAAGCATCAACAAGCTATCTGACGGCCACTTGTTAGCTCCAAGGATAGCACTAGAGAAGATTCCAGCAAAGGAGTTGTGATCGTTGGAGCTGTAACCAAGCCCTGCCTCGATGTGGAAGACTGGCTCTTCCTATGTTATGGTTGCTGACATTGGCCACCTAAACGACATCTCATTATGCCTGACATCAATTGAGTACGAGCTTGAGGTAGACTCGATGCTGGCTTACTTGACCCTCAGGATAGCGGCAAGCTCAAACGAGGAATGAAAGACTTTCCTGTTGTGATTGGCGAGCCCAGACAAGAATGCTGCTTGAGAGAAGCTCTGGCAAGGCTCCATGAAGCTCTGTGACAGTCATGTCGAGCTCTTCAGAGCTCGATATGAGATGCTCAGACACAACCTCGCTGATTGGGTACCCTGCTGCTTTCATAGCACAATGTTTTGCAGTCTGTCATATTAGCGATCCACAGTTAGCTCCAAAGTCTGGCGTGTTCGCGGTCAGTCTGTCATGCATGGTGAGCATGGGCGTAGCCGCAATGTTAGCGAGGGTGGCATGGCCAGCAGCTAGAAAGGACAAATATCTGCAGAACTTAGAAGTACAAGGCTTACAGGGCAGCGGCTTTCACAAAGCTGCGCCAAGAGGTGACGGGTAACACATCAGCAGGTGCTGTGATAGCAGCATAAGCTTGTCACATGACCTTGATCGCCAAGCAGCCTTTGCTCGCAGCTGGGCCGCAGCATTTGCACGCGCTAAGCGTGCCCAGATCAGCAACGCTGAAAGGGCTGCAATGTGCAGCCACTCATGCTACCTACAATGAGCGGGAGGAGACAGGCAGTCCCCCCTCCCTCCCTCCCTACACCTCCATGAGCCGGGCCTTGTCCTTGTCTGACTGCGCCGGCCCAGGGGGCGGCCCGTGCCACAGCTCTGCCAACTCACGCCGCCGCCAGGCCACTGCCGCCACAGGGCCCAGTGTTGACGGCACCTGAGGCATTGGCCAGCAGCCCCCGAGCGAGAGGTGTCACAAGTGCGCCAACCAACAACATCCTCGACATAGTGGAAGTCAACACGTAACATTCATCATTGTGATGATCTCGCTCATCTGGCAGCAGCAGTGGCTGCGTGGGGGAGCAGCATAGAAGCGGCGACGTACCAGGTAGAGGAGCGCGGGCTGGGGGAGCCGCGTGAGCACGCCAGCGGCCAGCGCGGCCACGAGCCCGACAGCGTAACCAGCCATGGCATACCACACATACTGGCCGCGACGAGCAGCAGGCGGCCGCGGCGCCGCCAGCAAGCTCAGGCCGCCCTTGTCCTCCTCCGCTTCCCGGCTCTTGTGGTGGTCGAAGCAGACGACCAGCGCCAGTAGCATGCCAGGGATGGCCTGCGACCGACAGGAGGCATCAGCTGCCGAGCCCCTCGCCGAGTGCATGCCACTTTGCACGAACGGCCACGGCACTGGGAAGCTCGCCGGCGCTCACCATGTCGCCGAGGCCGAGCATCATGTAGTCGGCACCGGGGCCGCCGGCGCTGAGGAGGTCGCGGGGGAAGAGCAGCTTGATGGGCAGGTCGAGCTTCTTGGTGACGGCGTGCGGTACGGGGACCTGCAGCGAGTGCGCGACCGTGTGGATGGGGTTGCGCGCCTGCTGCGTCGCCACCGACACCATCACGTTGGCGCCGAACAGCGCCTCGGAGAAGAACACCCAGAAGACGTCGTACACGAAGAGGCAGCCCAGCAGCAGCACGCACGTCTTGGCGTTGGGCAGGCGCACGTGCGCGACGAACGCCACGCAGATGGCCGCGCCCAGCAGGTTGTTGAGCAGCCAGTGGCCGGTGAGCAGCCAGGCGGCGACCGCGCCGCCGCTCGTCAGCGCCAGCAGGCACTGCGTGTGCGTGGGCGTCACCGAGGACAGCGCGGCGGGGCAGCCGCAGCAACGACGGTCATGAGCTCCCGCAATGCCAGCAGCTCACGGCGGCGCATGGCAGCGCGAAGCAGGGATCGTCAGGAGATGGGTCTGAGGGCGAGGCTGGGAGGCGTTCGTGGGCACCTGGGTGCGCGTGAAGGAGCCGCAGCAGAGGCGCGCGGCGACTGAGTCGACGACGCCGAGGCGCTGCGCGGCGGCGGCGGCGTGGGGGGCGAGGCAGAAGGCGAGGGAGGAGGCGGAGGCGGCGGCGGCGAAGGCGGTGACGAGGTGGGAGAGGGCGGCGAAGAGGTAGAACATGAGGAGGAGGGAGGCGGAGGAGGCGAGCGGGACGAGCAGCGCCTGCGGGCCGTCCAGCACGATGGCGGCGCCGCCGCCGCCGCCGGCGCCGTCGCGGTGCCGCGCGCCGTCGC
>WELB01000058.1:523624-538666 GCA_009602725.1 Spirogloea muscicola
CCACCGCACCCCCCCCCCTCCCTCCTCCCGGGGGGGCGGGCATCTCCCTCCCCTCCGCCACGTGTCGGTGGCCCGCCGCGGGCCTCGGCCTCGCAGCGCCCACCACCTTCTGATGGGAATCCCTGACGGCAGCGCCGTCTCGGGACGACCCCCTCCTTTGACGGCGGTTCCCATTAAGGAAACTGGGCGCTGCCATTGGGAAATGCCATCAAAAGGGAAGCGCGGCCTACCCCGCGGCCACGCGTCGCGCGGAGGGCCCCCGCCGGGCCCGGACGTCTCGGAGCGCCAGCAGATCTTTCGTCACCGGCCCCGCCGGCCAGCCGCCTGGCACCCTGGGCTCGTGGCTCCGGGCTCCGGGTTCGAAGATAGTGCTCGCCCATTGAGGATAGGGGCTGGAAAAGCCAGCCCTGAACAAAGCGCGAGAAGGGGGCAAGGGGAAGCGCTAAGAAAAAACAAGCACAAAGAGAAACAAAGCAGCTACGAATCACTCAGTAACCCCTGCTAAGCAGCCGCAGATCAGAGATGCTAGGCTCCTGGAAGTGGGTCCCCTGGCCAGAGCCAGAGGCAGCAGCCAGGGCTCTGCCGGCACGAAGGTGCAGCGCGCGGGCCATAGACCTCTGCAGCGAGACGGCCAGGCGCATACGGACACTTGCGCCAGCGACCCGGCTGCAGGAAAGTCCACCGGCTCCCCATGGAAGCGACGGGCGATGGCGTGGCGGGTCCAGTGCCCCCAATGGGAGTGCCACTTCTCCAGTGCTCTCCCATGCTGTTTGAGGCTCCTCACTCGGAACTATTGAGAGGTCCATCCTCCCCCCGTTCAGACATAGCATTTCCAGGGGAGTGCCACTTCTTCGTAGCTGCTAAACGCTTTTGGGCCCTTCGAACCGTTGTCAATTCTTTCGGGGCTGGCTTTTCACAGCCCTTGCCCCATTTGGAGTGCCAGTTCTCCTCTATTTCATCTCCTAGATGGGTTTAAGGCGCCATTGTCATCTGTTGCAGAATCTGCGCCTTCGGGCTCGGGCTCAAGGATCCCGGGCCGGCTTTGGCTCTTCCAATTAAGAAAGAAGAAGTGGCACTCCCAATGGGGGCAAGTGCTGAGAAAAGCCAGCCCGAAAAGGATTGACAAAGGTTCGAAGGGGCCAAAAACGCTTAGCAGCTACGAAGGGGCCTGAAGAAGTCTATGTCAGAACGGGGGGCGGATGGACCACTCAATCAGGAAAAGGAGGCCCCTGGTACCTGTTCAGCAATCTTCATCTTGGGGTGGCCAATCACAGCCTCCACTGGAAGAGTATTTCTCCTGTTCAGCAGAAGAAGCAGCTCTCACAAACTGGGCGAGGGGTGTAGAACTTGGAACTCTGTTCAGGGACTCGGAAACACTGCTGGGGCGCCAGTGCGCCTCCGCCGTAGCCCCGGCCATGGAGCCGTCGCGCCAGCCTCTGGCCGCGGCGGTGCTCTCCTGCGGCGGTGCTCGGGCAGACGGCTTAGGTGGCCCCGAGAGGCTGGGCGCCACCGCTGGGCTGTGACGCCCAGTACGGCCGCCTCCGCGTAGGTAGCCTATTCGGCGGCTAATGCTGGCCGTGCCGGGCAGCCGTCGTCGTCCGCCAGTTTCTGCCAGGGCGTGCCACCATATTGCTTATAGGTGCAGAGGACCTGACGTGCCGGCTTGAGTACTGCCTCTTCGGGAGACCTCCTCCACCTTCGACAAGCACCGCGCGCCTTCTCTCTTCGACAAGCAGAAGGAAAAGACTCGTCGCAGGCCAGTCGTCTACATCAGCAGAGGAGGAACCCGGCATGTTGGGCCGTCAACCCGATCCACTGAGCTTTAACGTCATCAGCACTTAGACTCAACAGCTTCAGCTTTGTTGCTGGGGCCACAGTGTTGCGAGCACCGTGGCTGATCTGTTGATTTTTCAACTCTGGCTTCTCCTGATGTTGCTCCTGTCAATCGCGTTCAGCAGCCTCGGCTTCTTGTCTCCTCCACACAGCGTCCTCAATCAGACATCTGCCATTCGCTGGAGGAACAGCAGACTGCCCTCGTCCTGGCGGTCCAGGAGCAGATCCGCTCATGGCGGCACGCAAGAGCTACCAGACAGTCAGTCACACAGACAGCTGAGGCTCCGTCCTCACTCAGAGATCAGCCACACACTCACAAGACAGCACAGGCTTTGCGCTCACGCAAAGATTAGCCACGCATTCTCGCAGATAGCACAGGCTCCGCCATGACGCAGAGAGTGGCAGCCATAGCGAAGTGTTCCGGAACACCAGCACATTCGCCGCAGATCCAGAAATGTTCATCGAGCCAGATGTGCCTGGGCAACCCTATCCACAGAGAGCGCTCCCCTGGCTCACTAGCCTATACCAGATGGTCGCCCAGCCCACTCGCTGGTTCACCGTACTACCACTTTTGACAGAATGGTTCGCCAACCCAAATTGCTCCTTCACCACGTCACTTCAATCAACTTGGTCATCAACTCCTAGTCTACCTTACTGTGCAATGTGCAGGACACCATGCGCCACTGCAGAAGCTAGAGCACTGTGAAGGAAATGTCAACACACACTGGGATACTCCAGATATTCACTTGTGCTACTCGTGCAGGACGACTTGGGGCATCCAGAACTGATTCAGGTAAGGTCAACATCTAGTCAACCCTGCAAAAAGTAGAGTGAAGGAGTGGACGTCAAAGACCGACTCTGCAGTACTGCTCGCAGTGCTCTGCCCTTGACCGTGTACAAACGTAGGCCTGCTCTGTACACATGGTCTTCCCGCAAGCTTGATGTTTATGAACAGAGGCATAGACCTAAGGGCGGGGAGACAAGTGGGGCGCTGCCTGCTGAACAAGTCACTCTCGTGCTCGAGACAGGCCTCTGACAAGCTCGCTAGGTGGCCACGTCTGACCAGCTCCACGGCAAACTCACCCTCTCTGCGTGAGCTAAGACGGCATGGTGGACAAGATCCACGATGGCATTTGCCTTGCCCGTGAGCGCAAGCTTGTGACAATGCCGCACACGCTGCAGGGTGCAAGCACCTGTGGACTGACAATTGTGACATGCAGATGCAGCAGTGGTGGACCACAAGGAGCTTGGCGCTCGTCCGATGGTCATACGACTTGACCCATCAAAATCATGCAGGACAGGCATCAGGCCTCTGCACTGCCATCAGGCAGGGGTGGATATACAAAATCAGCGGCCGCTGAAGCAGGCCACGAGCGTGGACGAGGCAGTGGAGGTGAGGAAGCGAATGCCGGCGGAGCCGCCGGGGAAGTAGGACACGACGTAGTAGAGCAGCGCCGTGACCTGCAGGCCTGACGCCGCCACTGAGAGGACGTAGTTGTGGTAGACCACGGACGCCGTGATTGTGGCCGCCATACTGAGCACAAAGAACACCGTGTATGGCAGCCTCTGATGCAGACAGGCACGTAGCGCACAAAGTCAGTGGCGTGCTGCTGTGGGCACTGCACGGCAGGACAATGTTGCCAAGGGCAGGAGGCGATGCTAGGAGGGTTGAGGCTCACGTCCGGCGTGGTCATGTGCCGGAGCTGCACCATGGGGCCCTTGAGCGCGAAGAAGGAGGCCATGACGAGCGCACAGCCGAGAGTGAAGGAGAGCGCGAATTTCTGCGGCGCGAGCACGAGGAACGGCAGGAAGACGGCGAACGCGAGGGAGATGAAGAAGGCGCCGGCAGCGACCAGGACGCCGAATGTGGCGAGCGCCTGGCGCGAGGGCATCACCGCCGCTGCGCTCTGGATGTTGCCCGGCAGCTCCTTGGCGGTGCGCTGCACGCTGCGCTCCGAAGCGGCGCCAGCACGGGCATGCTCAGCACGGCAGGCACGGCTTGGGAAGGGCCTCATCAGTAAGATCAGTGTCACGACGCCGCGAGTGGCGGGAGGGCAGGCGAGGGAGGTCTCACGTGCTGAATGCCCCCGTGAAGGTGTCGTTGGCCATGCGCAGGAGCGGCGCCAGGGACTCTCCTGCGCCTGCAAGGCCGGCCTCAACGTCGCCGGCGACGGTTCCGCTTGTGGACCCTCCTGCCTCCTGTGAGGAGCCGCGACAAGGGCCCCGGTGTCGGCGTGATTGTCGGCGGGAGGGACAGACGAGAAGAATGAGAGGAGGAGGTGGAGGGGGGGAGAGGAGAGGGGAATGCAGGCGCGCACTACCTGGGAGGCGGCATGCGAGTTCCACTCGGCCAGGAGGGAGGGCGCGCCCTGGCCCCCGGCGGGCCGTGCCGCCCCGCCGCCGCCGCCGAGGCCGCCATTGAACCACCCCTGGATCATCTCGCGCATCGGCCCGTGCCGCCGCGCATCCCCCCGCCAGCCGCCGCCGCCGTCCGCCCGCGCCGCAGCCGCCGAGCTGCGGCCCCTCCNTGGCGGCGGCGGTCGTGGCAGCTGGCGGCGGCGGCGGCGTCGCAGCGCGCGGGGCGCTGGCAGGGCCGCTGCGCCTCTGGGTCCAACCTCCGGTTGTGGCTTTCGAATATGTTACCTTCGCCCCTGTTAGCAATTTTTGCTGTTCTCTCTGCACATAGAGTGTGACTGGCTGCTCACGTTATCTTTCTTATTCCAAAGCCAGCCCAAAAAGAATGGACAAAACCTAATCTCCATATCTGGTTAATAGGATCTGTACTCATTTCACTAGAGGCACTTTTCTACTTATTTTCGTCTTTTGGTTGAGCGCTGGCGATGGACGTGCACGACAGAAATGTGCATTAAGTGATGGAGTGCCCAGTGTGGCCAAGCACCTAGGCGGCAGCCCTGGATCTCCACCCTGACTGGATGGTCCTGGCAGTCGATGTGCAAAACGCCTTCAACAGCGTTGAACGCAGCGCCATCGCCGAGAAGCTGCGAGCGGCCTTCCCTTCCCTCCTCCCCTTCTTCCGCCTAGGCAACGGCCAGCCCAGCGACCTTCTCTTCTCTTCTCTGGAGGACAGGGCGTGGCGCGGTGGAGACGCTGCAGTCGAGGACGGGCACACGCCAGGGGGATCCTCTAGCAGGGTTCTTCTTTACGCTGGCTCACAACCGAGCTCTCAAGGCCACTGCGGCTGCGCACCCCGGCGTTCTCCTGCCGTCCTACGCCGACGACACCACACTCGTCGGCAGCCCAGGGGACGTGTCAGCAGCCACCAGCAGTCACAGCCACCTTCCAGCAGCAGCTAGCCGTCCTTGGCATGTCCATCCGCCCCGAGAAGTGCGTTGCGTGGTCTCCGCGTGGCCTCCTTGCCCCCTTGCCCCTGCCGCCGGGGTGCCCGACTCCCCCAAGTGGCCTCACCATCCTAGGGGTCCCGTTCGGCACGCCGGCATTCGTCAACGGGCACCTGCGCGTCCACCTTCAGGAGCACCTCCAGCCGGTGGCCCGCCTCCCCGAGCTGCAGGACATGCAGCTGGCGATTGCCATGCTCACCAGATGCATTGTGCAGCGTCCCCACTACCTGGCGCGGACGACCCCCCCCTGCCCCGATGTGCTGGATGCCTACACCACGTTCGACGTGGGAGTCATGGAGGGCGTGGCGGCCCTCATCCGCCACCCTGGCTTCCTCGACTCGCCAGCTGCAACGCTCCAGGCCACTCTGCCCCCTGGCCAGGGCGGCCTCGGCTGCCGCTCGCTCGCGCGCGTCTCCAGGCCAGCATTCCTTGGCAGCTGGGCCCAGGTCGCCACATCAGTGGCGCAGCGCTTCCTCCATTATGGGCGGCCCCTGTTGCAGCAGGTTGTGGAGGAGGTGGCGACCGGCTCGTTGCCCTTTCAGGAGGCGCTCCGCTCAGCCCAAGACGGGTTACTTGCGGAGCACCCTGCCCTTGCAGAGAGCGTGGTCCCGTTTGCCCACCTTGCCCACACCACCGACTCGCAGGCGCAGGCGCGCTACATGGCGGCCGTCGACAAGGCGTCGTTCACGGCTCGCTGCAGCTCCTCCCGGCCAGCGACGTGCGCGGCCGTGCGCGGCTGCTATCGGCCGCCTCCCCCGACGCGGCAGCCTGGCTCTCCGCGCTTCCGTTGTATGATGCCCTCAGGCTGCCTGATGAGCTGTTCCGCACAGCCACCCATCACCCATCGCCTGCTGGGCCTCCCCCCGCCCTGCCTGCTGGGCGTGCTGCAGTGCGAGTGTGGGGAGCGGTCGACGGACCCGGCGGAGCTGGCGGCGCACATCCTCCGCTGCGCCACTGGAGGTGAACGTACAAAGGCTCACGATCTTCTGCGTGATGCCATGTTCGGCATCTTCCAGGAGGCCGGCTACACGGTCGCAATGGAGAACACCTCTGTTATGCCCATCCTCCAGAGGGCCGACGGACCCCATACGCGCCGTGTCGACCTGGTGGCGTCCACGCCGGGCGGCGGCGCGCGCATCATCGCCGACGTGGTCACCACCAATGTGGTCGACCGCTCCAACCCGGGGCTCTCTGCCTCGCTGGCTGGCCACGCTGCCACGAAGGCCGCTCGCAGCAAGGCGGCCAAGCACTCCGACCACCCACCTGCTGATGAGTTCGTCCCCTTGGCTGTGGACGTACACGGGGCTCTCGGATCCCAGTGGCTTGACCTGCTGGCCAGGCTTGCGCGGCGGGCTGTGTCTCGTAGGCGCGGCGAGCCGGCTGACTTCAACGCTGCTGGCTCCTGGGCCCAGGTCTACCGGATGAGACTGTCTGCATCCCTTCAGCGGTCCATGGCCCACGCTCTGCATCTGCGTGCTGGCCGTGCTCTCGCTGCGGTCTCCGGCTTTCGACAGGGGGATACTTTTCCGGCAGCTAGTCTGTCGGATCTGAGGCTCCTCACTCGTCACTACTGAGTGATCCATCCTCTTCCTGCTCTACCATAGCCTCTTCAGTCCCCTTTGTAGCTGCTCCACGCTTTTTCGGCCCCTTCGAACCTTTGTCAATTCTTTTTGGGCTGGCTTTTTTGCAGCCCTTGCCCCCATTGGGAGTGCCACTTCTCTCACGCGAGCCAGGGGAGGAGGCTGAAAGGAGCCGGGCGCGTCCGCGAAGTTCAGAGCGGAGGGAGAAGCTCCACCACCTGGTCAGAGGCCGCTCTTTCAACCAGCGCCGTGTATCGTGCCTGGGCACGCAGGTCAGGGGTGTGGGCGAGGTGGATGAATGGGACGGCCTGCTCCGACATGGGGGGTGGGCCGCCAGGAGCCCGTCGCGGGCAGAGCGGAGGGCGACATGGAAGGGCAGCTGGCCGGTTCCCACTTCAGCGGCCGCCCGCTCCAGGGCGCTCTGGCCGTGGACGAGGAACCTCTGGCACATGGGGGCTGCAACCTGTGCCCAGCTCCCCATGTAGGCCGCCTCACAGACGCGTGCAACTGAGCGGCACCCCAAGCCACCGCGACTGGTCGGCAGGCTAGCCTGCAGCAGCGCAGCTGGTGAGGTGAGGAACGCGGGGTGCTGCACGAGGATGGCTGCGGACGCCAAGATGCCGGAGTCAAATGCCGCATACGCTGCCTTCACCGCCGATGAGGGAGGGACGGTGCGGGCCAGATAGTGTGGCCGCTGCGCGATGCAGCGTGTCAGCATAGCGGTCGCCAGCTGCATGTCCTGCAGCGTGTGAAGACGGTCCGCCGGCCGGAGGTGTTCCTGCAGCCGCGCCTGCAGCTGCTCCGTCACAAAGGCAGGTGCGCTTAGGGGGACGCCGAGGAGGGTGAGGCCCCCGGCTGGTGTCTGGCAGCCCAAGGGCAGGCGCAGGTGGGCTGGCAGGCCCTCAGGGGACCAAGCGCTGCATTTGTCCACCCGAATGTCCAGGCCGATCGGGCTCAGCTGCACTTGGAGGGTGGCAAAGGCTGCCACGACGTCCGCAGGCGGTCCCACCAGAGTGGTGTCATCAGCGTACGCCGGCATCAAGACGCCAGGGTGAGCCGCGGCCGTAGCCTGGAGCGCGCGGTGGTGGGCCAGCGCGTAGTAGAGCCCCGCCAGCGGATCCCCTTGGCGCGCTGCTGTGGAGGAATGAAGGACCTCCACCCCACCGCCCTGATTGCCACAGCAAGTCGCTTGGCTGACCGTAGCCCAGCCTGAAGAAGGGTAGGAGGCTGGGGAAGGCCGCCCGCGGCTCCTCTGTGACGACATCCCGGTCTGCGCTGTTGAATCCATTCCGGACATCTACCGCCAAGGCCATCCGTCCGGGGTTCAGGTCCAGGGCGGCCCGTAAGCCGTGCACGACTACCTCACCGCCGCTCCGCAGCCCCGCGCCGAAGTGGTGGGGCGCCAGGTGGGCCTGGGCCAGCCCCGCGTGCTGTTGCCATAGCGCGCGCCCCACCAGGCGGTAGAGCACTTCGCCAACGGCTATGGGCCTGACCGCCCCATTGGCCTTGCTGAGGGCCAGCAGCGTGCTGGTGCAAAGGACGCCGCGAATGCTGGCCGGGACCTGGTCGCGAGCAAGGAGCTGGCACACCTGGTGGAGTGCCTGGAAGTCACTTGGTTCTCCCTCCAGGTAGAGCTCGCGGAGATGCTCGGTGAGCATGTGTGAAGGTCCTCCAGCGGCTGCGCGTCGGCTGCTCTGCAGAGCCTGCCGAAGAGCGTCGACCGAGGGGGCCGGCTGCAGAGCCGGCCCAAAGGTGTGCGTTAAGCTGGTCGGACAGGAAGAAGACAGGGGGTGAGGCACAGGTGTGAGGCACAATCTCACACGTGTAATATGCCTACATGTCACCCTGATAGTCCAGGCAAGCCGCCCCTGGAGGCGACAGGCGCTTCCCTAAGTGGGACTCTTCAGTAATATGAAGACTAAATAGAAGGAGCTAATGCATGATATCTAAACAGCTGGACCTCAACACGTGCCCATGAATTGAAAGGAAGGTCATTTTGAGCCTCAACAAAGTCCTGGTAGTGGGGCAATAAGCTGGCCAAGAGGGTCACCAGTACCCACGAGTGCGCACATGCATGAGCGACAAGCTAAGGTGAGGAGCCAAGCACCACCACGCAAAGAGGCACCCAACGAGGCCCATGACAACGATACCCACTTTCACGGACTCACCCATCCTTTCCTCTAACATCGGTGTTTGGCTCCTAGTGCAGATATTGTCAGATTATATCGTGACTAGAGAGGGCTTCAGTAAGCCTGGTGCCGCACGCGCACGTGCGCTTGTGTGTCACAAATGGGACCTGTAGTAAAGTCTAAGAGGGCAACGAATAAGCTAGCGCTTTGTACACGTCCCAGCCAATGACTACAGTTAGCTGTGTACTACTGGCCTCTAGATGCACATGTAGTATTTCAGTGCATCTTCTGAAGTAATGTCTTGAGAATCATCAAAAACGCTCGTCTAAGAAAAACTCAGCGCTGCCAGAATGGAAGCAATTGTAGGAAAGACTTCCTGCAGAGGAGGTAACATGGAGAAATGCTCGCACTCCTTCAGTGATGACTCTAACCATGGCTTCACTGCTCCAAGAAAAATCTCCAGCTGAGGGGACAAGATAGCGTCCCAATCAACCTGCGGACATGACCGACCACACGCAACCAAGTCGCAAAGCCATGTACATCAGTGACAAGCCCGGATTTTAATGCAGTTGAGCGTTAGATTCATGATAACCAATGGAAGTGGAAGCAGAACCCAGTATAACAGAAGAACACAATGATTGGATTCCACAAACATGCTGGTGTGATTCCTGTGTTTAGTTGTGGAGGAGCTTAGCTTGCACAGCAAGTTTACAAAGCCTTTTACTTTGCAGCGTCAGACATAGTGCCGTTAAGCAGACCTGAACCCCTGGAGGAATCAGTGTGGTGACCTCCAGGCCAGCAGCCAAGTAAAGGCCAAGCAAGGTGATATATCCAACAGCGGCAGTCCCTCTTGCAAGTGGCATGAAATTGTACCTGCCGAAAGCATGCAAAGCATGTCAACCGTGGGCATCTCGCAAGCATCTTAGTGTGGCATCATTGACAAACAGATGATGCCAGCTCCTGAGCATACATTAACAATGCTGACATGTCATTCGAGCCTGACTTGGCAGAAAAGCTTGGGTGAGCGAAGGGATGAACAATTGCTTGCATTCCCAAATGAATATGCCAATGCATACCAGTAGTAGGAGAGACGGAGAATGCAGTGGGAGAGCTTGTCAATGGCTCTTGGGGCTGCCAGCTTATCATCCTCATGGCGGATGACGTGACATAGTTCCTGTAAACCACACGCCAATCAGAAGTAAGAGCAATTCCTGCAGAATTGTCTTGAAATGGGTGCCTGCATCATGCATGCAAATTCTGACAAGCCCTGTACATAAGTTCTACTTTACGCGTGCAATTATCTCACAAGTTGCAGCCTCTCAAGTCTATTAAGGCACCACTATGGGTCTGGGTTGTGACCTTCCAGGCGCACGCCATCTCAGCGTCGTATCGAGCCCAACGTGCCGGTGTGCCAGGTGTTCGGATGGAAAAATCCACTGAGTTGAGAGGCGTTTGCCTGCACGTCAACACAGTCATAGCCTCAGCAACAAGTGTCTGTATGCAGCCAATTGTGTAAGTGGTAAATGCGTGAATACCTGGTGCTTCAACTATCAGCACAGCAAACATCTCCATCAAAATTATCCTGCTGGTCTTGCCAACTCAGGCCAAGACGCAGAACATGATCACAAGGCCCATTATAGGGAAACTGCAAACTGAGTACTTCACTCACGAGTTTTGGATGGTCAGGCGGGTGCCATCAAGGACGAGGCTGTGACGCGCACAGTTTTATGGTAAGTTATCATGAGCGTACAGCAGGGCAATCGCCATAGAGGTGAAAATTTCAACGGTATGTACTAATACAGGTTGGCCTATTAGTTGCAACAGAGAGATAAATTTTATGCAACTCAACAGATTCTCCATTTAAAACATTTGTTTGAGTGCTAGCCAATCAAGAGTGGAGGCCTTACGTAGGGTCGGCAAGACTTTGACATGGAGTCACAACGTAGAAGTCCCCGCCCACGAGCTTGTACAGGTCAGAGCAGTCCAAGGCAGCCTCCACCTGCCCAGACCTTAGTCCATGTAACTAAGAACCCCCCCTCGCTCATTTGCGTTCCATACTTTACAACGTGAAATGTTCTGCTTCACCATCATTAGCATCTCGTTTTTTATGAACTATGCTGCAACATCAACTTCATGGTGGTTTGATTTCTTGGACCACCTGTTGGCGCTGAGAGCCTTCGGCAAGCGACACACGCTCATTGGCTGCATTGAAAACATAGCCCCTCTCTAGGATCTGTGTCTTCATCAACTTGAAGGCCCTGCCCAATGGTGACAAGACAAAGTTTTGAAAACGACTTCCCTACCACAGCAAGTACAGACTAATGAGCAATTGGTAAGCAGGACCTAGATGTCTACTTGCAGTACTTTCAAAGAGGGTGATCGCCCTGTGCAAGGCCTGCAATGAAGCATAAAAGGTTGTCAACATGAATTGCTCACCTGCTAAAATTCGGATAGTACCGGAGCACTCTACTGTGTCCGAGCTGAATGGGAGTGTGCGACCCAAAGCCTGCCGCAAACTCCTTTGGGCTGCAAATGGGCAAGTTGTCAGTAATAGTCGTCAACAACAATAAATGTGCATGCCCTTGTGCAACTCCTGACTCAGCTGCTTGCTTCAATCTCAAGCCAGCCATGCTGCTGTCAAGACACCCCCTAAGCTCACCTAAGCTGGTCCACCCAGACAACAGGGTCGCATGGCTCCGCCAGCTGCCGCCACCGTACGGCAATTGAATACACGCTCCGCCAGGTGTCCACAGCGCCCTTGTGTTTGCTGTCAAACCCATTGCTGCTTTCGCTGCTGCTGCTGGATGAAGCAACGCCCCCCCGGTTGCTCGTTGAGCAGGTCGCATCTTCAGCATGGTCTCCATCCTCTGAAGCCGCACTTGCCAGCTTTCTCCGTCCCACTTTTCGTGTGGATGTTGCCCGGCTGCCCGACACCCCGCTTGCTGAACTTCCTTGCGTCAAGACCTCGGAGACTCCGTCCTTGTCATCCCTACTGGTCTCCACCATGCCCTTCCACGACGAGCGCACTGCCTGGGCAATGTTGATGGCGGCCAGGCCGGCCATGCGATGCTGCAGAGGACGAAGACATCGGACAAGAGCGCAGCATTGAGATGAAGCACTGCACTTCTGATGAAGGCGAAATGTGATCTAATAAATCCTTTAGTCTGTGGAAGTCTGTGTTGCTATTCAACAGATTGGTTCCATTGTTGCGCAACTCCAGCACACCACCATCCTCCACTTACAAGAGCTCAAGGCAGGATAGTACCTGTCGCGCGTTCTTCAGAAAGCCGGGGCAGGTGTACTGCATTCTCCTGCCAAGTCGGTCCGCAAGCTCAAGCATAGCCGCCCGTTGCTTCTCCAATCTTGCGTCCACTCTGCTCCTCAACCTCCTGGAGAGCGCCTCCAGGCTAACGGGCTGGGGTACGTAGTCAGGGAATAGCAACGTTGGCGGCATCTTCTTGCACCAAGCGAGCTTGAAAGTGGCATTGAGGTCATTGTCGATGTTGAAGCAGTGCAGTGGCTCCTGCAGGTGGAGTGCCGTGTAGAGCGCCACCTCGCGCTGATAGAAGGCCAAGAACAGGTACATGGCGGCCTCTCCCTCGGGCTCCAGGCCCAGGATGGCATCGTACTCCTTGACTGCGTCGCCCAATGAGCCCGTCGCGTGATGGCACGCTGCACGCAGGTAGTGGCACTCCACATGCTGCGGCTCCACAGCCAGCGCCTGCTCAAGATGCTTCACTGCCTCCCTGCCAATGTCAACATACTTCTGTTGATTCATGCACAAGTTGTTAGCTAGTCTACCTTCCCTCTCGGTTTCGACACTGCGTAAGGCTCACCTCTACAAATGTCAGTGCTGCTCAATTAAGTGGAACAATACGAGGTCTAGCATGTACTTCCAGGCGCTTGATTGTACAGCAGGCGGAGCATTCCAGCTGCTTTTGTGTAGTGGACACGATTACAAGCATGAAAGTGATCTATGCATTGCAATTCAGCTAGTGGTGGTACGAACATGCCAAGCTGTGCGAAGCTCACCCACCTGTGCTTACCGAGGCCGTGTAGGAAGAGGCCAAAGAGGCGGTGTGCAAGCGAGTAGCTCGCGTCCAGCTTGATTGCCATTTGGAAGCATTCCGTTGCCTTCGGGGCAATGCCCCTGTCCTTATACGACTGCATCAGGGACAGCGGACAAAGCAAGGCAGTGAGCATCTGCCACAAGTTGCACTGTGTTGCACACCTCTGCACTGCAAAGCAACAATTAATCAAACAACTCATGACAAAGGCATCTTAACAAGGTCACGCTCTCGCATGCGCTTCGATAATGGTACGATGACATCTCACAGATGCAGCTGGATCACAGTGATCAGAAGCAGTGCCGGAGCCGGGCTGTGGCTCAGACCTGCCCCATGTTGACCAAAGCCTCCTTGAACGTCGGGTCAAGCTCAACGGCCTTATTGAATGCCGCAATGGCGTCCTCGCAACGGCCCGATGCACTGAGCGCAAGGCCGAGGAAGTTGAAGGCAGCCTTGTTGCTGGGGTCTATGGCGGTGCAGGCGCGGAGGTCCTGGATGGAGCCGTGAAAATCCTTGAGCTTGCAGAGCACAAGGCCACGCTCTTGCAGCACGTCTGGCGATGCCGGCTCCAGCGCCAGTGCACGCGTAAAGTCGTCAACCACCTCCTGGGAGGCACCGAGCGCTGCGCGCGCCTGCGCTCGCCGCTTCCACGCCTCTGCCGCCTTGGGCTCCACCTTGATTGCGGCGGTGAAGTCGGAAATGGCTGCGTGGAGCTTCCGCTGGAGCGCATGCGCCGTGCCACGGCCGATGAGGGCAGCCACATTGCGCGGCTCGCTCTGCAGCATCTGGCTGAAGGTGGCAGCAGCCTCTACGTGCCGCCCAGCGTTGACCTGCATGATGCCCAGCGAGAGCTGCACATCCGAGACGGTGTGCCCCTCCCCGCTGCCGCCGCCGCCGCCGCCGCTGGCGCCACCGCCGCTGCCGCCGCCATTGCCACCAGGCCTGCTCAAGTAGCGAGCATTCAGAGCACGAACCAGGGGACGCCAAAACAACTGCAAGGCAATCATGGGCAAGCGGCCAGCATGCCACCGTCAAGCTGCCGCTGTCCTGCTCTGAGGTCGATATCCAGCGTGGTCGACATCACACAAGTCAGCGAGCCCGTCACAGGCGAGCTCGGCCTCGGCAAACCCGTTGCGCTGCAGCTCCCCTTCTCCTGCTGACATCTGCAGCAACGTCGTTCCGATCCGGCCTACTGTCATGCTCACAATGCTCCGGCGCAGAGGTGCACGACTGCTAATTAGCCAAATTGCTGCCAACTCCGATCATAATGCATCAACGACACGGCCTAACGTAGCTGAGAGCACGATCCGAACGAGCTGGAATACCTCAGTGGCGCTCGCGACATCGGGGGCCGCCTCCACCAGCCTCGGCGCGGCAGGCGGCAGGTCGACCGCCAGAGTGGGGAGAGCCGCCATGGATGTGTGAGCAGAAGCGGCGCCATTATCCAGCTGAACAGCGGTCGCTGCTGCAGCGGGAGCCACCTTCCGAGCGGCCTCGCGGAGGCTGCCGGCGGCTGCCGCGTCGAAGCGCAGGAGGTCCTCCAGGTCCGCGCCGTGGCGGAGCGCCTCGGCGAGGCCCTCGCGGCAGGCCTCCGCGGCCTCGTCCAGCCGGCCCAGCGCCTGCAGCGCTGCGCCTGCAAGGCCGCCATGGACGCCGGCGCTGTCGGCAGGAGCTGCGGCAGGCCAAGGTCTCGACAAGAGGAGCTGCCGAGCTCGGCTCGGGCCACGCCATGGCTGCCGAGGTTCGCGGGCGCGGCGCTCACTGCGGCGCAGGTGCGCGGCGAGGCAGCGGCGGTCGGTGGCCAGGGCGCGCTCGCACTCCCGCAGCGCGTGCTTGTGCAGCTCCAGCTTGCCGTAGCAGAAGGCGCGGCTGCTGCTGCGCCGCCGCCGCCCCGCCGCCCCCGCCGAGCTGGCCCCGTGAGCGCCCAGCAATCGCGGAAGCGGCGGCGGCGTTTTTTTTTTTTTTTTTTTTTTTTTTTTTTTTTTTTTTTTTTTTTTTTTTTTTTTTTTTTTTTTTTTTTTTTTTTTTTTTTTTTTTTTTTTTTTTTTTTTTTTTTTTTTTTTTTTTTTTTTTT
>WELB01000058.1:581360-602262 GCA_009602725.1 Spirogloea muscicola
GGCAGGAGCCGCCGCGCTCGGCGGCAACGGCGGCGCAGAAGCCCGCGCCGCCGCCGCCGGTGCCCGTGGTCTCGCCGCCGGGCCCGCCCTTCTCGCCGTCCATGAATGTCACGCGCATCCAGCCCGGGACCAATGGTAGCAGTGGCGGCGGCGCCGGAGGAGGCGGAGGAGGTGGATCGGGAGGCGCCGGGACCAAGGACAAGGTCCAGTGGGGTGGCGCGGCGCTCGGAGAGAACCTGCCGACGCCGAGGCAGATCCGGGCCGCTCTCGACGAGTTCGTGATCGGACAGGATCGTGCAAAGAAGGTGAACATAATATCTTATACATTAATATATTGTAGGTATTAATATACCTGATCGTTGTAACTGTTGCAGTCAACAGCAGCACCTCCCAGCTTCTTGCTGCAGCCGCTATCAAGCAAGACTGACTGCTTTTACATTATGGACTGAATGTCAAGAAGCCATCTCAAAGGCAGCGCCACACCTCCCTTGCCTGCCCACAAGGTGCTCTCGGTCGCTGTCTACAACCACTACAAGCGGATCTTCTTTGAGACCAAGCGCAGGGAGCGCCTGCAGGCCGACCTCCCGGAAGGGTATGCAGCACAGCTTTTCGGGCAATAAGTCAAGCAGAGGCTCTTCATGTTGGTAGCGGACAGGCAGTCAACTGTTAGCATGATTACTGCGGAGTCCAAGCTGCTCTTGGCGTTGCAGCCTCACCGCTCTCCTCTCATTTCTGTGCACTTCCACATTTTAGCACATAGTCATGTCAGAATCTAATTTGCTACTTAAGAGTGAAAAGCGTATAGCAGCTTCACAAAGTTGGGTCACTAGAGCATACCAACCTGAATAAAGCTACAGTGCTGATGACACAAGTCGACCACGTATGTTTCCCTCTACTACAAGCCCCTACTCTTTTTGTCACCAGATGATCTGCATCTAAATCAATTGCTTGCTGGGGTCCTGACTGCAGGCATGCTGGGCTGGAGAAGGGTGTAACGACTGTCTTGGATGATGAGGGTTGCGAGGAGCGGGAGGACGGCGCAGAGCCTGGTGGGGAGGACGAGGACGTGGAGCTGGAAAAGAGCAACGTGCTCCTCATAGGGCCGACAGGCTCGGGTAATCTCACAGGCCGCTTGGGACCTGTTATTTGCTCAGATAGTCAAGTGCATGGGAGAAGAATTTGTAGCAGAGTGGAGCAGAAAGTTAGTAGTAGTGATGTTTAGATGTTGGTGCACTGCAGTGCCAGTACTTTGCATGCCTCCTGACTCGGGTTTTTGAGAGTACAGGCAAGACGCTCCTGGCGAAGACGCTGGCAAAGTACGTGAAGGTGCCTTTTGTCATTGCAGATGCCACCACCCTGACACAGGTGGGGCTCCTGTAGCCACTGCCTTCCCTGCCCTTTTCCCCGTCTATTTGACGTTTTCTGGTGTGAATGCCTTGTACTGCGCTGGCCCACTTATCTGAAAACCTGGAAGCGTCCTCGTATATGAGCTATGCATCTGACATCTCCTGAAGCTGGTTGCAAGACATCATTTGGGTACCTTGACTGGCCTTATCATTGGAGGCCCATTCTGTTCTCACAGTTTACATCAGGAATTGAGGCCCTGAAATTCTCTCATGGTTCTCCTTGGGCAGGCTGGGTATGTTGGCGAGGACGTAGAGTCCATCCTTTACAAGCTTCTCCAGGTATGACTTTCTTGGCAGTAACTCGGATGCTAAGTGATTTGGATTTATGTAAGTAAGAGTCTGTTCAGGTTCAGGCATTGGAAGACAGTCAATGCTCACATGTTGCTGTTTGCGGGACTGCCATTGCAGAGTGCAGGCTTCAACGTGCAGGCTGCGCAGCAGGGCATAGTGTACATTGACGAGGTCGACAAGATAACGAAGAAGGCCGAGAGCGTCTCGATAACCAGGGACGTGTCAGGGGAGGGGGTCCAGCAGGCGCTTCTGAAAATGTTGGAAGGCACGGTAAGAGCTGTCCTCAGAGCAGAGAGGTGACCATGTCCGTGCACGTCATGGTTAGACCGGATCCAGCGCAGAGGGTCTCGTCTGAATACTCAAGCGAGGGTATATGTCTTAGTATGACTTGAGGTCCATAGCACTATTCTCAGAAGCCGTGTAGAATGTTGTTGTCAGATTAATTTGCAACGATGACAGCAGATTGCTTAGGCTGAGCCCCTTCAGGTTTTTTGCGCACCGAGGCAAGTCTTGCCCGGCCTGCTGTGGGCGAAGAAGCATGAGCCAAAATGCTAATCTGAGCACATTAGAAGACCAATGTGAGACCTGCAAAGGCTCTAGTGGGAGTCTGCTCTGTCTGCCTTACGCTATTGGTCTCAGTAACTAAGTTCTGCATATCTCATCTTGCAGGTGGTCAATGTGCCAGAGAAAGGTGGACGAAAGAATCCTCGTGGGGAGTTCATTCAGGTACTATACCTTCTCAGATGAGATTTTTGACGAGCTTTAGCACTTGGAGGCAACCTCTTTCACTGTTTGAGCCGATGCACGGTCCAACTGTTGTGCTAGTTTGCTGCTGAAACATATTGACAAGCACATCATAGCAATTGGACCTTACTCTGATACTGCTTGGACAAGGTTGACACAAGGGACATCCTGTTTATATGTGGTGGCGCTTTTGTAGATCTAGAGAGAACCATTGCAGAAAGGTACAATCTGCTCTACCAGCCTAAATCCTTTACGTTGTGCTGCCTCCTTTGTCACATTCAACTGTTGCATTGGCTTGTTTCGCTCTGTTCCTCAACACGTAACACGAGTCTTGGGCAGGAGCGTGTTCTCGTCTGCATGTGGAGAGGATTCATCTTGCTTCTAGTAGCTACCAAGGAAGAAATAGCTCAAGGATGGACTTGAATGTGCAAACGGAAGTTAGCTTCAATATTTAGCACGTTTTGTGAATGGTCCAACTTGAGCAGGAGGAGTGACTCCTCTATTGGATTTGGAGCCCCTGTGAGGGCTAACATGCGCGGAAGTCGCGTCATCAATCCAAAGATCACATCTTCGTTACTGGAAACTGTAAGTATGGAAGGCTGGCAAGAGTTCATCTAGCTTCTATAGAGGCCCTTGAGCAGACTATGAAAGCCGTCCATTGATCTGACAACATTCGAGCAGCAAGCTGCAGTGGTCATGACTTGTGCTTGAAGAAGCAAAGTGATGAGGATGTGTAAGCGAAGTGGTGAGGATACCTGAGGCTGTTGACCATGCAATTTGACGCTCTGCTATTCTGATCTTGCAGGTAGAGAGCAGTGATCTGATTGCATATGGCTTGATACCAGAGTTTGTGGGCCGTTTCCCAGTGCTTGTAAATCTGCAAGCTCTTGATGAGAACCAGCTAGTGCAGGTACATAGTGGAACACTTCTTGTATAATTGATGTCTTTCCCTCCTGCCTCATTGGCAATTTGCTTGGTCTTCCACTTCCTCTTCCAAAATACGGCTTATAGTTCACTGTAATGCAGCTTGAGGGATATTACTAGACACTTTGACATTGTCATGCTGTGCAAGCAGGTCCTTCGAGAGCCCAAGAATGCACTGGGGCGGCAGTATCGGCAGATGTTCCTTATGAACAAGGTAAGCGTGGGACGATGGAGTAGTCCGGCGGTTAAGCCTCTACGGTTGTCACTGATCTGCTCTTATTGCATTGGGGGTCCATCGAGGCTCACACTCCTGCTTGCTTCCCAGGTGCGATTGCACATAACAGAAGGTGCTCTTAGGGCTGTGGCACGGAGAGCCATGGCCAAAAACACAGGGGCTAGGGGCCTCCGCTCGATCCTGGAAAACCTTCTCACTGAAGCGATGTACGAGGTGCGATATTCGTCTAAGATAGTGGACTGATATCTATGATTCAGCTATCACTTGTTCCACGTTCCAAAGAGGCGTCCCCTCATGTTGTAGGCACAGTTGGTGGCATTCCTGGCCGCATTACCAGATATGTTCTCGTTCTTCTTGTGGTGTGCACTAACACTGTGGAAGTCTGACACGACCTTATGACTACTTTGTGACTCTGAATTGAAAGGTCCCTGATGCTGAGGGCGACATAGATGCAGTGGTACTGGACGAGGAACAAGTGGGCAAGCCCTTTGAAGTAGGGCGAGGGGCTGAAATCCTCTTTGGCAGTGGGGCGTTGGAACGGTATCTTGCAGACAAAGGCCTTGTTTCAGAGGTAAGCGCAAGAAGCATCTCATCATGGATGGCATCTCCGCTTCAACGTACTTGGTATACAAGTCTTGTGACGTTTGGTTTCCACAATCATAATAAGTCAAATGTGGGTCATATATCACGACCTGAACCAACATAAGAAGGTGACGATTCCATCCCTCTCTTCACAGGCTGGCTTGTATGATGACGAGGCTGTTGAGGATGGTGAAGGGGAGTCAGAGGCTGTTCCTCGAGCTGCGACAATGTGAAAAGTGTCCATAGTTCGTACAGTGCAGTTTGTGACTAGTGCACCAGTTGGTGCGCACATGACATAGAGTTTCTTCCTGTATACTAATGTATCCATCTCCATTCTTACTGCCCTAGTATGGGTGGTTTGACAATCTATTGACCACTAAAAATGATGAACGATTGCATATCACAACCAGGGCCTCCTTCAGGGTAAGCATATGCTAGTGGTGAGCACATAATCTGCTGCAGATGTTGGCTTCCTGTCAAAAGCTTTTGATCGAGTGCTTCTTGCGCTCGCCAACAACGAGGTCAATCATATGCAGGATTGACTTTCCGATCCATGCATGGGTAACGAATGTGCAAACGACTGTCAAGCATGTACAGAGTGCTGTCAGAAAAGGCTTGCATGCTAATTGTTTTGAAATTTGAGGATGTGCGAGGGATTTGATGCATTGGTATAGTGGAAATCTCGCATAGGCTGCAGCGCCCAGCCGCTTTCACAACAGAGCTGTTGATGACTCTAATATGAAGTCAAGCATGTGGCAGCACTCTGACAGACTAAGCTTCCATCACAATGGCTCCAACTTTCGGCTTGGTAGTTGTGACAATTCATCAGCAGATGGGAAAACGATATTAGGAGACTTAGAAGCGTATCAGGACAGGATTCACCGAAGCCTGGTTTATTTCGTTTTTAAACTTCTACGGAGAGGAATATTAGCAGAGGCAAGTTCTGCATATCGACCTCAGGTCTGCATTTGTCTGCAATTACATCAGACCTGCAGTCAAGTGCAGTTTGATGCAAGACTACGCATTAACCAGATCCACAAATTTGACATGGCATGTAATTGTTCGTTTGAGATATGATTGATATGCTTACAATAAGCTGTACTGATGATGTTCTGGAACAACAGCACTGCCAATGATGACCATGTTACAATCGCCATATACATCAGTACATGAGGCTGCAGACAATGTCTGTTGCCAAGCACTGTAGTTCACGGGCTTGAAGATTGCAAGTCATTGGAATCAGCAAGCCGCTGCTTGAGGTGCTTGTAGAAGAATGATCGACAAATTCTCCATGGAACTATCTTCTGGATGGCCCCCTTGGCCAACATCCGTTCAGGTGTGTCGTGGAGGTCTGCAAATTTGAGGGCAACCTGCAAAGGCGAGATACCACAGGTATGCAAGGTATCAACATGGAGCACAGATTCACAGATAAACGAAGAATTTGAATGTGACTAAGAATACTTGACGTAATATCAAAGCTAAGAGATAGGCAAGGGCAGCGCCGTCTTCCTTGCATCTAGAAGTCAATGCAGGACAGAAGGCACTTGTGCAAAGCGAGAGAGTTGCAGCACTGCTGTTTTCTGTGCTGGAGTTCGACATCTAGCATATATGACGAACTTTGAGTTGGCATTCCTCACCTGCTGATAGATCGGCAGCAAAGTCCTCTCCCGGTCTTCAATGAGGTGAGACACATCCTCTTGCTGAGACGACTCCTGCTTGCTATCAAGCTGCGCTTCCTTGTGCTTCAGAGCAATCAAGGTGGGGTCGAGTCGATGCATGGTCTTGATGAGTTCAGCTCTTCGGAATTTGATCTCCACCATTCCTTCAGGCTCCAGCACGCCACCTCGAGCAGACTGCTCATGGGTGCAAGCAACCACCAGACTTGTCATGCACGGAGAGCTGCTGTCTGTTCACCTGTTCTCCTGGCATGCATCAAGACCACTCATATGCAACTTGAGTGCGGCATTGCTTTAGCTATGGCTTGCTTTCGTTCACCTCGTCTGCAAACATCTCAATCTTGGAAGGATTGATCTTGCTGTCAAGGACCACCCAGGCTCCTCCACGAAGTTCTCCGGTTTTGGGAATGTACACAATAACCGGCTGGCTGTACGTCCTCAGTACCTCCACTATTTGGGAGCCGGCCTGCACGAAAACGAATTTCATGGAAGCCCACTTGTGTCTGTCATGCAAGCTGTAAATCAGCAGAGAGTCTAGAGCTCCTTGCTCAGGAATGATCAGGAATGACTATGCTACGTAGCGATTGACCGTGATGGGTAGCTCAGGCTGGTTAGCATTGACCTGGAGGATGCCCTCAAGGAGGTCCTGCTGCCCTCCAGAGAACCCTCGCCAGTTTGCGAGTACGAAGAGGGGCAGGCCCTCCCTCTGGAAGTCACGCATGGCCTGCGCAGTCTTGAGTGCAGAGTCGGGGAACCACACTTGGCCGGCTCTCTGAATCACCCGCTCGTGCGTATCTGGCTGGCCTGGATCTGCGATGATTGTCTGAAACCAGGCAGAGGTGCAGAAAGGGCAGGAGTTGCTGTTATCATGCATGTTCATAAGGTGCCTTGCCTCTTCATTTATAAACTCTTGCAAGAGAAAGCCTCACTAAGCAGATTGAAGGCAATCAGTAGACTGCAGTCGGATCAGAAAAGTGATCGTCTGCAGAGAATTAGAGCATTTACAGTAGAGCATGACGTGATCAGTAAGCGTGAAGGGCCTGCTATTTGCACACCTGGCTCACAGTGGCAGTTTCGACCGCGACGACGGCTAGCGGGATGCCGCCCAGCCGGGCCCTCCCGGTGATGACGGTCTGAGCCCAGTCAGTGTGGCTCTGGGTGAAGCTGCCTCGGTCGAAGATGCCGCCAGCCCACACGCCGTCTGCGCCCACTTCGCCTTCAATGGCCGCCAGTGGCTTGCAGGAGGTGGTCGGCGTGTACGCGACGGGTCGGTCGCTGGGGTCTGTGCTTGGCAGGACTGGTAGCGGGCCTCCAGTCCTGGCGGGCACGTAGCTGAGCCACCGCAGGATGGCCAGCACACCCTCAAAGTCGTCTGCCACGGTCTGCAGTAGAAGAAGACAACGATGAAGATGGACTGAAACAGAGCTTAAGAATATACATTAGAAATCACTAGATTAGAATGCGTTGTACTATAATCCTCAACGTAGCCTTTGTTCTTTATGAATGACAGTAGTCATTCTTGCAGACAATTCAGCAAGACAGTCAAAAATCTAGTCAAGAGCCATGGGCTCAAGAAGCAGACCACCTATGAGAACACACTACTTGCATAAGCAATCTGCTTTACTATACTGAGCACTGCTTTACTGATTCACATGCCAGAGCTTGCCTGATGAGTGACGCCGCTGGCAGTCATTATGCGGGGGCCTCCCAGCTGCAGGTGGGAGCTGTACACTTCCTTGCCCAGGAGCTTGTTCAGAGCCGCGTAGCCTGTGAGGATGATGGGCTGGTCCACACGCTGTACAACACTCATGCAATGTCAACTATGGGGCAGATCTCTTTGACTGTCAATTGCTTGAGGTGCACAAGTCATCTGCAGCTCTGCAAAGCGATGCAAGTGTGCCTACTTGCAAGAAAGCCTAACTGCCATCACCTGGATGCATCGGACACCAAGGCGAGCCAAGTAGGCGCCTATGCCAACCGTTCGTCCGCTCACCAATGTGAGTGTGCAAGGGAGCTCACTGGTTCACATCAATGGCGAGATTGACGACTTGGTCAGGTTGCAGTCTTAGCTTGAAGCTCTGCCAACTGAGCTATACACCTGTTTAGTGATTACAGAAACTCCTCGAAAATCATGTCAAGTTTCAGTATGATGAGCCTTGATTAGATTCCTTGACACTGTCAATGCGTTGCTCTGATCTGCCTCTGCAAATTTGAACGGTCAGATGCCTTCAGCAACAACCTGTAGGCCTTGGCAAAGGCGCTGGCGATTGCGCCACTACCAGAGAGGTTCTCCACACCCAGCCCATCCTCCTCGCCAATGATATCACTAATTTTCCACCTCACTTGGCCCGACGTCAAAGTTAGCTTCTCAGCTAGCACAGACTTCCCAACCCTGCTTCCAGACACAAGCACAGCCGAGCGCTGATGAGCATACTGTCAGAACGTATCGTGCCAGAGCCAGCAACCAAAACCCTCGCATGTGGTGAACATCAGTGAATTACACACTTTAAGCAATTGTCTTGGCTAAGTTTTACCATTCATCCGGAGGATGGTACTGATCATAGAAGAGAGGTTGAGAGAGGGATGAACAAGTGTTTGACAGGAAGGGTGAGTCCAAAGGGTATGGAGCATAGCTAGAAGACGACTTGAGAAAAAGAGGGTGGGACGAGGCAGGACAAGGGGACACAACCGTGGACAAGCGAAGGCGTGTAGAGAAGCTGGAGAGCTGCGTGTGCTGCTTCAAGAGCGAAGCAGCACACGAATGATGATGGACACAATTACCTGCAGTAGTCTTTCTCATCAAGATAGAGGTACTGGAAGCCAGAGTTAGGATTCTCGGGGTCCGCCCACTCGACTTTGAAGCAAGAGCGAACCTCCTCTGCCAGGCCGACACGGGCACCAGAATTCGCAGCAATATAAACCAGGGGGACGCCCTTGCGTCCAGCAAGCTCTGCCATTGCCTGTTGATCAATGCATATCACGCAAACAGACACTCCACATGCTTAGCGAGGTTAAGAAAGTCCCTTACAACTCATCAGTAGCATCTTCTGATTGGTTTGCAAGAGTGAAAACAAACAACAACAAAAAACAAAGATGGACACGACCTGGAGAAGATGTCAGGCCACAAGTGCAGCTTGAATTTGAGCATTGGGAAAGTTGCTGTAATGCAGACTCCTAAGACTAGGTAGCAGCTCTAGAATTCAACGGGTCCTGCACCTGAAAGAAGGCATCCTCCATTGTACCAAAGGCTCCCCATTTGTAGGTGATATCATTGGCAATCAGAAGAATCTCCCGCCCTTGGGGCGCGTCTGCTGTCCGCAGGAAGATGGACCAGCCCACCATGCCGAGCTTGTTACATCCTGGGGACACTTTGATCTCCTCAAGATCTGAGCCCGACTTACCAGATTCAGTCATCACCAGCTCCGTAGCTGAGAAGGCGTCTGCTGCCGCCGGTAATGGAGTCATGGTCTTTTCGAAGGCAGCTTCAAATAGCTGCAGCCAGAGAGTATCGGCATCACACATCTTATTTAGCACTGAGCAGGCATATATTGCATGCATGTGTACATGTCTGAGCAGGATTGGCCAAAGTAGCACATTAGAGCAGCAACTTTACATGTTGTTGGTGCAAAGTGGACGGAAACGCCAAAGTTGGAGAGTTGCATTGTCTTAGAGATTACCGTGAGAAAGTCGTAACAATAGGTGGTCTTGGCACGCGATGCCAACACCCGCCGCTGCTCAAGTGGCCGTAGAAGTGGGTAGGGAGAGTCTAAGCGTTGCAAATGCATTGAGCTAGTCGACACATCAGACACCGAAGAGTACACAGCGCCCTCGCAGCCTGGACGTCCTGCCTCTCTGTAGATCTGCTACAGGAATTTGAAATTGGAGGTCTTCAAAAAGGTGGCATGCAAAATCTTCAGATGTGATCATCAGAAAACTACAACCAAGCTGGTGTCACATGACCCGCTAGACAAGAGATCCTATGGCCTCTGCATGCTGCACCAATACTAGAGTGGATGCTGTGCAGGTCCACGTTGTGTTGGACAGCATGCTCAGAGTACCTCCACAACAGGAGAATGGCCACTGGGATTGAGGATCAGCACCCTCCAAGCACCGTCATTGCTACCTTCACTTTTCATCCTCAATCGCAGCTCCACAACTTTCACCGATAGCCGTTGCAATCTGAGACGATGTAATGCTTCCAGTTCCTTGCCAAGCCCCTCCAGTTTGACAACCGTCTCAGCTGGCGCTGCCATTGACAAATCCATCAGAGAGTTGCGCATCTCAGGATTGAAATTTCAGAGGCATGATGGCCTCAGCCGCAGATAAAGTGGCTTTTGCATGCTATCAATTGTGACTAGGTGCTCGTGCGAGTCGCATTGGGAATTGCCACCTGCTTGATGACCCGCTGGCCAAAGTTGGACTGAGCGCAGCACGGAGATGAAGAGGTGGGCGTGCTCAGGGTGGCGTGCTAAGTGGTGAGACCGCATCTCCAACTCTTCCAAACCGCCCTGCATGAGATTTGAGTTAGGACCCGATTAGCAGCTACTACTTCGTGTCACTTACTATGTGCATTGAGAAAAATTCTGGTCGAACTTGCATGAGCGTGGAAGTGCTTGCCTGTATAGAAGTTGCAAGATGCTCCTGCAAGGTTCTCAGAGTGACTCCAGTCGTCTCTCCCGCCAAGGCAGCAGTAGTAGTGGCAGGATGCAGGCCCGTAGTACGATAATTTGGCAATGAGTCTGGAGGCCTTGCCACTGTGGACTGGTGCTGCTCAGTATCTGGTAAAAAGCTGTCGTCCGCTTTCATGATGCTACTTGCAGCAATAATTTCTCTTGGAGGCCTCACCAGGGCCCGGACAAAGGCCCTCTGCACCCTTGACGCCCTATCAACGACAAAATACATGTGCCACTGCAGGTCGCTGGAGCGCTCGTAATGGATGTCTTCAAATTGGCTGAGCTTGTCCTGTGAGAGAAAAGAGAAACCTGCACAATGCTCAGGCCAGGCCATCCTGCAACTACTTGTAAGATTGCTCAGACATGCCTAGCTTCAAGCAGGAAATGGAAGAAGAACAGTCGCATGAGCGATGGTGCCTACCAGCTCCAGGAGGTTAGCTAGAGGAGGCTCGACATGCCGAAGGAGCGGTTGTTCCATGTAGCGTTGCTCTGTGTCCGACCAGTGAAAGCAGTGCCGTAGTGGGGACTTGTGCCGCTGCTCTGATTGAGGCGAATGAGGAGCGTCACTGTCACAAATCTTCGTATCTGGAGTAACAGAGAACGACATTGGTCTTCCATCTTCGCTTTGCATGTAAGCTTGACGAGGGTCGGCTGCTGGTTGCAGCATACAGCTGACCACTCCCACACCGGCCTGGTGGTGCAAGACAAAGCCACCTTGCCCTTCAAGCAGGCCAACCACCACTTCGGCGTCCTTGGCTTCACCCGATGCGCTCCTTAAGCTGCGAACCATCAAGATATTATATGATTGCAGCAGCACGATACTGTCTAAGCCGAGACTTGTAGTAGAGCTAGACTCGGTGAGCAGGAGCTGCCAGCAGCATAGGAAGTCCAACATCGGCCTGTTCTGTGCTTTGTCGAGCACATAGGAGGTGGTGCCATGCTAAAGTATGCCATAGAGGAGCACTGCTTGATATTAGTGTTCTACAGAAGGACAATACAGAAGGACAACAGCGCAAATATTGTTATCAGGTTACATTCCTCCTTATAAAAATCAGCTAGCTTCTCTAGCAATTGTACTAGCAAGCAGGCATTGGTCACAGTCATACTTAGCGAGGGGGCATGACGCAGGAAGATTTCCGGTGGCTGTAGGCAGCCTGGCGACCACGTGCAGGACGTTGCCATATCCAGATGGAACTCCTACAAAAGTGTGCTGCCTTGCAAAGTGTTGCTTACTATCCTTTGCCACCCTTTCTTTCAAGGGACCGTCTCCTTTCTCTGCCATTGGCTCCAGGTGCCTCAACACCCAATCGCCACATGCGACTACCAGAGCTTGTTTCACAGCAGCAGGAATGAGCTCTAGAGCAAGCACCACCACCATGGCTCCCCACCTTTTCACTCCCCTGATCACCAGATGCAGAAGACAACTCTGTGTCATACTTAAGAGTCGCTTTAGTATGTGTCAAGGACCCCCAGGATGAAGAAGCACTCATGCGAACATGCCAATTGCTAATATTGGTCCCATCCATCAATGATTACATCAAGCCTCAGAAGCCTCTGTGACTGGCGCATGCACGGATTTAGTAACCATCTGCTGAATTTAATATGCAAACTAGCACACGGCGCACATATACGACCTGCTTCTTGGGAATGTGGAGCCCTGCAACGTGTCTTCTAAAGGTAGAGGTGGATTCTCCTCCCAGAACTCCCAAGTAGCTATGAGAGAACTTTCATGCCATTGTACCACGATGGAGCCTGTCTCCAAGTACAACTGCACGTATAATAGGATGAAATCATTGGTAAGCGTCAATCTCCTCATATCTGCACGAAATATGCACACATAAAGCACGCTGCAACCTGCACAGAACTAGGATATCGCGACGTACAATGTGCAACCTCGTACTATTACTGTTGTTGGTGCCAATGACATTGCACTCCTGTTTCGTATTCGAAATCAAAGGATGTAAATTTTGCATGGCCGATGGCCGACCCCAGCGACAAGCACAATGTCGCAGCTGACCTCATATAGCCGTCGGACGTAGGCCTCTGTTGCAGCAGCTTGTACAATAGGCTCTTCATGTGCAATGAGGGTTGCAAGGACGTCGTCCACATGTCCTAGTGACGCGTCCATCAAAGACTCAATCTGCTCCTCCTTGCTCAGGTTGGTGATAACAGTTGAAGTCCCAGAAGAGGAGTTGATGTCAAGGCTATCCAGGTCAGCAGCAGACAGCTTGCGTGTAATGACCCTTCTCAGCTTGTTGTGTTCACCAGCCTGAAGGAGCTGGTTAGCCTTCAGTGCTACCTGTGATACAGAACAGGCACGCTAGCCTAAGGAAGCCGAGGAGTTATTTTGCTGATATTGGTGACAATGCATTTGAATATTGCAGCGACTTAGTAGCTGTAATCTGTTCACCAAGTTCGTAAATTATGCATATAGTGCACATGCGTGCTACAAGAAAGCTTCGGGCTGTGAGGCAGTTTAGTACCTCGATATATGCTGAACCTTGCATCACTGCCATGCGTTCAAGCTCGTTGCAGAAGGTGCCCGGTAGTGAAAATCTATCCAGAAGTGCAATGACCAACCTGTTCTTCAGTTTCAAAGCCTGCACACACTTCTCACGAGTCTGCTCATGTCACCATGCTGGGTTGTGCAAAGCTGACATACATCGAGAGGCCTCATCTCAGCCCTGTTCACTGGATTATATTGGAGGCCATTCGTGGCCACCTCTTCGGTCTTAGCACTGTTAGCTAGATGAGCAGGAGCCTTGCCTGATGAGAAAGCATGATAGCGAGTACGTTGCTCAAAGCCTCCTTGTGCTCCCTTCGAAGGCTCTCGATAATCTCAGCCTGCAGTCACAGCAAGCACGAATTGTTAAAATTTTCTTTAAGAGCTGGTCCATGTCATACAGGAAAATGAAGGCGCGTAGCTTCAGATCTTTACCTCGTCCTTAATCAAACTGAAAGGTTCTTCAACGGACAAGTACTCGACAAGAAGTTGCTGAATGAACGAGGTCTTGAATTGCGATCCCCCGCTCTCATGAAGGCCCACAAGCTCCAGCAAGGGAGCAAGCAGTGATTCTTGAACTGCCCTGTCCTTATCGGGCAGGTCATCGAGCGAGTCCTGCATGACAATCAGACATGCGAGGTTTGACGTCCTGACAAATATTGACCATGTTCTGACTTGGCTGCAAGTCGGTGCTCACAAGTCACTGTGGGGTGGATACTTGCATGCACTTCGTGTGTGGTGCCCCTGCTGATCAGGAGGTGCATGCCTCTTTCGTAATTAAGAGCAGCCATTGCAAGTTTCAGCATCAGCTCAAGAGCATCGAGACCTGACCTGCATCAAATTCTTTAAGATGCAAGCAGGAAAAAGGCCGTCTTTGGCTGCTGCTCCGCTTGTGCCTTCCAGCTGCAAGCAATCAATGGCTCCAAATGAGATAGGATTGGTAATTGAGGTCAGTAAAGCTCTGTTACTCGCTTGTAGGCCGAAGAGATGCATGCGTGATACAAGTGGCCTGCAGCCTTGAAGTATACTGTACATGGAGTCACAAGAGACGGGATGAGCATCACCTTGTCTCTGAGCTGTTTGGGTAATTGGTTGCAGTGAACAGCAAAGCTTTCCTCCCATTGGAGGCTCGCAAGTTGATCATCTTCCAGGGACACTTGCAGATCAGCCACGATCTAGGTGCACATACAACAGGTGAGTAACATGTCACTTCCAGGGTGGTGTGTATGATAAGTTTGGCAAGCGCCTCCTTTGTGAATAACCCTGTTGTGAATACGGCATCAAAGTGGTCGTTGCAGGTCTCGCAAAAGCTGTCACTGACCTCTTGCACATCGTGTTGGTAGCCTGCCAGCACCATCCTGGCACGGTTTGCTGCAAGCGAAAGCTTCTGATGGCTCTTGTTGTGTTC
The DNA here is from genome assembly GCA_009602725.1 of Spirogloea muscicola. Classification (NCBI taxonomy): domain Eukaryota; kingdom Viridiplantae; phylum Streptophyta; class Zygnematophyceae; order Spirogloeales; family Spirogloeaceae; genus Spirogloea; species Spirogloea muscicola. The sequence goes on from WELB01000058.1 coordinate 595,803, forward strand.
AGGTATTGGCTTGCCAAGGACAGGGAATGGCGCCATGAAGGGAAGGGCCCGCCGCACGGTGGAGGGGTCCTCCAAGTCGACTATCGCAATCACATCTCCTGCCTATCCCAGATTGGCAGCTTCAGGTCGTAAGAGTCATCAGACAGGAATATAGAGAGTAGAGGGGAGTGAAGGTACGTGCTATAGACCGTTGCAGATGCAGCAATCAAAGGGCTCCCCTATTGCTGCTTTCTGACTAGCACGGCTGGAAATATTGCTTATTGCAGGGCCTGACGACTGGCATGCCACACTTCTGTTGCTGCGGTCAAAGACCCCTGGATGCTTGTTTGGAATGTACCTGCATGACCTGACCTTCACTCATGCATAATGTGATCCGCCCTGCTGCCGTTGCAATCAGTGGCATTGTCATTTTCATGACCTCCATCTCGGCAAAAGCAGTTCTTGCAACAATCTCGCTGTCATTGGCTACAAGTAGCCTGACCAGCTTTCCTGGACTTGGAGCTACAAGCTTGGAGGGGTCAACCTCGTTCTGCAACAAGTAGCAGCAGCTCGAATCAGGACTGCACTGCAAATTTCAAATGGTTTCACGCAATGGAGTCTGCTATTTGCTGCTCATATTACTCACCTGCAGAAGGCAGATGCGCCCATCAATGAGCAGTCGCGTTCCCCCCAACTCCTCCTCCGCGTACACGACATGGCTATTGCCATCCAGCTATACGAGGAAGTGCAGTGTGCAAAGTGTTTAAAGTCGCGACTTGTAGGATGACAAATCACAGAGTGGGCACTCGACCAAGCATGCAGTAGGAGAAGTATGTGCTATACGATCTGAGCTGATTGACATCTGTCTTTTGGTCTCTTTGTGCTGCACCTGTACAAGGAGACCCCCATCTGGCAGCCTGTGGGCTTCTGCCTCCACTTCGCTGCCGTTAAGAGACAGTTGATAGCTCGTGGGGCCTCTACTGATAACGTCCACCTGTCGCACCGTAGCTTTGCACTCTCCGTCAAGACAGCTTGGAAAGTCAACCTCGTGCAACATGCAGAAGGACGTGATGCCACAGCTCTAATCCAATTCTGTATCTTCACATCATCAGGGACGTGAAGCTCATGCTAAAGACATTGGCTGGATTTCACATGGATGTCATGACGACCTCAAGCTGCTTATGACTAGAGTTCGCCCACCTTGTACTGCATGTCGTCCAGGTTCAAAACCACACCGACATCTATCATAGAGCTTGCCTGCGCAACACAGGCAACAGACAGCAACGTCACTGCTTGCGGCACTGCTTCCAGTCTCTGATATGGAACTGTGAATATTGACAGTTTTAGTATGTATGACACAGCGAGGAGTACCTTGGGTGGCACTTGTCCCTTCTCAAGGTACTGCAGGTAGTCGACCACTTGTGCAGAGATCTCGTTGCAGGCCATCTGCATGGCAAACCAAGTGAAGTGATGCACTGACATGTGCGTGAATGTGTTCTCAGAAAGACAGAATCTTCTAACAAGGTGATGTTTTAAGCCAATTGCTGAGCCGTTTATAAATGACAGTGATGCTCCAGCAAGAGTGCTCCTACTGTTCCTCATTCTTTGAAGATTGGGGCCCAGGTTTACAGCTAGCGTAGCAACACAGCTAGGCTGCATACCGTAAGCGAACCAGCAATGACTGCCAGATGCCACGGCGGGCGCTCCACTTTGAGTCTTCTTGCAATACGGGCATCAAGCCATCCAGTGTGAAAGGCATTGCGCTGAAAGTCTGGCAGCTTTGAAACATAACGGAAACTAGAAATAAGCGTGGTTTGAAGATTGCACATGCCATTACACCTCGTTGCAGTTGCAAAGCATAGCCAGAACCATTTGACTTGGTCCATACGCTCGAGCATCAAAATTTGCGTTCCGCCCTTACTACTTGAAGTCCAGATTCCATGTCAATGACATCCAAAACCATTGCGCACCAAAGCAGGCATGATCTGCTCTGAAGACTTGCGGAAACCCGGAAAACGTACCTGGATCAGGTCCAGAGCGTAGTCAACTGTGGTACGTATTTCTCCACGGATGTGGAGCTGGGTCAATGCCAAGACCATATTTGCAATAGCAGCAGCTCTTGACTCTCCCATGGCAAAGAGGTGACCTGGTGCATTCAACAGGGGTCTCATAAGGACTTCTGTGATGTGCAATAAGAGTACTGGTATAGCCATCACAAGTGGTCTGTTCTACATATGACATCGACAGCAAAGGCAGGGCATACCAAATTGAGAGTCTGAGTACTCGTGAACGCTCCCTCCAGACTAGTACACAGTGCAATTGAGAAGTATCAGGGCATTGAGTCGGGCTTAGGAGCAGTCAGCATACCCAAGAGCAGTTTAGTAAGCGAGCTTGTAATTTCGACAGTGTGCAAGGCTGCATCACAGATGCAGCAGAGATACAGACCTTCACAGAAAAGTAGGCCCATACATCTGGTCGGCTTCGGAAGCTAAGCTCCTGAAAAAGTATCAGGGGCATGAGTTGTACATACATTATTCGCGGTACTCAGGCGTACGATGTGAACAGAGCATGCAACAGAGTCAGTACTGTCAGTCACATTGGAGTGCATGCGTTACTAGTTAAGGCTAACGTAGGCTAGACGTTGCAGGCTCATGTTGATCCATGAATCGCTTCACAATACCTTCGAGTCTATCACATTACCTGGATGCGCCCGATTGTAGGCTTGAAACCATCATCTGGGTCCTCACTGGTAATGCGGACAGCAATGACATGGCCTCTTGGTTTTTGAGCTACGGCCTTTTGGAAGTCGAAGGGTACCACCTGACCATGGTTGCATGTGGGGCCCTTGGAGCCTAAATGCAGGTAGTTGCCAGTGAAAGAGCTACCCATGGAGCACGATTGCCAGCAGCTATTACTGCCTCCGTGCTCTTGACCAAAGAGACGCCGAATCTCTGCGTAGTGCAGCGGCATCATCTGATCAGAAAGCAGTGTGCTTTGCAACTGCGTCTAAACATCGACAATGTATGAGATGAATCCTCTGGCCTGGGGATGGAGGCCTCGTATGAACAAGAAGACTGCAGCTGGATGAGCAAAATAGTGCAAAATGAGGTCTTGAGCTTCGTGATGACAAGTTCGTGATGACAAGCAGGCTATCCTCACCTGGTAGGCGCCATAGAGGGATGCCCATAGCAATCATGAGTTGAGAGGCAGGTAGGTTTATGCCCGCAATCCACTCAGTCACAGGGTGCTCCACCTTGTTCTCAAACAAGAAGCACCATGAACAGGCAAGCAGGGCCCTCTGCTGATGCAGTGACTGGCCGGAGTATGCAGGGTATCTGTAGGATGAGATGGAAGGGTGCGGCTCATGCTGCCCAAGTAGGAGCATTCAAAGGCAGCAACAGACCAAAATAATTCATGATTGTGGCCTAGATCCTGTGAACGCTCACCTGCAAGCGAGGGTTGAGCTCAAGGAAGTAAAATTCACCAGTTTCCATGCTGTATAAGTACTCCACAGTGGCAGCACCTACATAACCGACGCTTCTTGCCAATTGGCAAGCTTTCTGCTCAAGCAAAGTAATGATGTTCGCCGGGGCAATGGTAATGGGGCCCTCCTCGATAATCTACAAACAGAGCCAGAGACTCCACTTGCTCACTTAGGCAGAACACCGATACTACCCTTTGTGGGCTTACGAGAGACTTCAACGAGAAGCTTGACCGTGCTTGTTTTCTGCGCTAATGAAGTGCGACCAGACAAATGGTATTGGTGGGCTGGTCTGATTCATGATCTGACAATATCATGATAAGTCCACTCAACCTTTCTGTGTCTGTGCATTGTGGTTGCTTGAGGAAGTAGACCTTTTGGTGCCTTCGTTGAATGCTGCAATCGCGGCTGTGAAGAGCAGCTACATTGTTGTGTTGATCACATAGCAGCTGCACCTCCAGGTGACGGCTCTGCATAGCCAAAGTCAACGCAAAGACTCGTTGGCTTTGCACAGCTACAATTTAATGTTCTGCACAAGCCCAATACTGATTTGCTAATGACCGCAAGAGCTTTGCAAGGCATTGAGCATCGCCGAAGCTTGTCGCCCTTCATTGAGCTTCGCATGTCTTTTTAGTACGGAGAGCCATGTCAAAATGCGTTAAGCGACCTATTGTTGCAAGAACCCTGGTAGTTGTTATACAGGACACTCAGGCAGATGCTCAAAGCTGGTCGTCAATGACAATGAGTAGATGCTGGCTGTATACACCAGCAATCGTCGACTTGTAATGTCATGCGTCAACGGTTGCTAGTCTTACCTGAGCAGCAAGCTTCATGATGAAGATAGGAGAACCAGGTACCTCCCCAACGACTTGCTTATATAGGCCCCTCACCTCCTCGTCGCTTGACACCTGAGGATCCGATGCAGGAAACAGCATCTGATGGCTCCAACGTAAAGGGCGAAGCGAGCAAGAGGCTATGCTACATGTGGAGACACGAAGGCCTCACTAAGGCCACACCATGAAGTTGGCGAGCATAGTGTACCTTGCGGATTCCCTTGCCTCCACCTCCCCAGGAAGCTTTCATCATCGAAGGATAGCCAATGCTTTGACAAGCAGCGATTGCTTCCTCTTCATCGTGGACACAGGCCTTTCTATATACATCATCTGGTATTGGCTTCATGCAGTCGCTCAGAGGAACCTTGACCTGCACAACAGTGACTCTTCCGCGTGAGACCCGGCAACTTTTAGGAGAACACATAAGCCCGCATGCATGCACCCGCAAGCACGTAAGTGCTGCTTCCATTGTGTGCACCTTGACTCCTGCATTTTGCAGGCGATGTTAACCAAACCTACTGTGGTGTGCGCCTGTGGTGCAATGTGGTTAAATGACGGATTGGTTCAATCTGACGTCTTGCACGTTGGCTGCGTACTTTGCCGATCGGAATTCTACAGATAGCAAGGTTGCTCACTCTGCTGCCGCTCCAAGGCAGGGTTGGCACTCCAGCAGCTTGTGCAACAATGGAAGACCCTATCTTGTCTCCCAAGGCAGCCATGGGTCCAGCAGGGGGACCCATGAATGCTATATTCTTGGCAGCCAGCTGCATCGGCAGTTTCGGGTTCTCGGATGCGTGACCCCAACCTGGCCAAACTGCGTCTACCTTGGTACGCTCGGCCACCTAGCGAATATACAAGCAGGTCATCCAGCACTAGCTGTCAATCAGTGTGATACTTGGAGCACTGCTAACAAGCAGCTCCAACGTCCTAGGCTGCTCTTCCAGCTCAAGCTGCTCATACACAAATAAGGCACCCTTGAGAGGGCACAGACCTCAACGATGAGTTGGACATTTGCGTAGTTCTTATTGTTGGTACCGCCTGGAACCTCCACAAACTGGTCAGCCATGTGGATGTGCTCAGCATTGGCCTTCATGTCCTCAGGTGTAGCCATCACGACTACCAGGATTGCTCTTTCGGCTCCAAAAACCTCCACAGTCAGATGTCATGATCAAAATTAAGGACGCATCTCACCTGGCTTAACAAGTGCTTCAGCACTCAGCACGCTCACTAAGGTACTCGCCGCTTGCAGTGCAGCATCATATTGTTCTGTCTAATGAAAGACTACTCTTGAGCCTGCTGTTGCTTGCAACCCAGAAACAGACTTGCCAAGGACGGCCTTTGGCCCGTGCACACTCCAACAATGATCGCGGCTTTCTAGCCTATCTTGCATTGTTATCGTCAGCGTCAAGCTTCTCAACATGGTTGTACTTGAGCGTTATTAATGCCAGGGTTTGGGTAGGGTCACTCGTGATCAGCACCTCGTAAGCCCAGGTCCGCACGCTGCGTATAAATTTGACGGCAGAAATTCCATTGTTGGCCACAAGCACTCTCTTGATAGGCCAGCTGCCACCCATCTGAGAGCAGAACAAGTCCACCCTTGCGGGGCTGACATAATTTCTGGGGCTCGGCTGTGTCGCAGGCGGCCTGACAGGTCCAAGCTTCCCAGCGAGAGTCAGTGGCGGCGGCACAGAGCCAGTGGGCTGTGGCGCCATAGGAGCCGACACTGCCGCCGCCGCCAAAAGCAATGCCGCCGTCGGTGGCACGGAACGGCGGCGGGCCCGCAGCTGAGGGTGCTGCGGCTGCAGGGGAAGGGGGCGACGAGCTTGAGCTGAGCTGCAGGCTCTCAGGCCTGGCGTAGAAGAGCACCGCGGCCCCACGGGGCTGAGTTTAGTCTCGGTACGAGAGGGGAGAGATGGGTAGTCACAGGGGTCGCTTGACAGGCGGTCACTTGACAGGCGGAGAGACGGTGAAGGGAAGGGCGGAGACAGGAGGAGGGAGGAAGAGGGAGGGGGAGGGTGGACCGAAGGGGAGGTGGGAAGGGTGGGGGATGAGAAAGGGGGGAGGTGGGAGCGCGAGAGAGAGAGAGAGAGAGAGAGAGAGAGAGAGAGAGAGAGAGAGAGAGAGAGAGAGAGAGAGAGAGAGAGAGAGAGAGAGAGAGAGAGAGAAA
>WELB01000058.1:606216-620117 GCA_009602725.1 Spirogloea muscicola
ACCCCCCTCCCCCCCCCGCGGGGTGACAACCAAGTGCCCATCAATCAAACCCCCCATTCCCCCTCCTCCACCTCTGCCTCTACCTCCTCCTGAGACGACCACAACCACTATTGTTACTGGCCCTCTCCCAATCAATCTTGCAATCACGCCCTGTACCCGTCACCGGTCATTGCCTCCTCTCCGCCTTTCCACACACTCTCACTCTCCTCTCTCCTTTCAGGACCTCTCATGCACCGTAACTGTATGCCCCTCGTGCTTTCCATCTACTTCACACCCCCTACTCCTCACTCTATCTCCTGCCCGCTGGCAGCTTGGAGACATCGTTGGCCGGTTGGGGCTCGCCAAAGTGCTGATCCACAGCCTCCGAGTCCAACTTGGCCTCATCGGCAAAAACGGGAGCGGCACTGGTGAGGCAGCCCCCATGGCCTCCATCTGTGGATGTCCCCTGGCTACCATAGCCAAAGCTCCAGGGCCGCAGCGCAGCCCCTTGTCCTTAAGACGGTCTCTTCAGCTCGGCCGTCCTGTTGTCGTGATGGGTGCAGCAAATACGGCGCTCGTGTATCACAACAACACGCTCTATGCACTGCACGAGGGCGACAAGCCCTGTATGCCTCGAACTCCCTCTCCTCCTTACCTCTCACCCTGCATGCTGATCCAAATTCCCTCCTTCTCAGCAGCAGCCCAGTGATTCCGTGCTTGTCAGCTGACTCGGAGCGGCCGAGCGCTGCGTCCAGATGCGCTGCGCGTGCTAGCAGACGGCGAGCTCGAGACGCTGGGGCGAGAGGACTACGACGGCCAGCTCGCGGACTCCTTCACAGCGCACCCCAAGCTCGATCCAGACACCGGTGAGGCTGCCTGCCGCACTTATCGGCCGTCCCAGCAGAGCTTGACTGCTGGCTGTGCGACGAGCAGCCACCACTGCTGCCGTTGCCGCCATTGCTGCTGCCGAGGCTGTAGCTGCTGCCTCCCTTGTCAAGTAAAAGTGTGGTCTCGACTAGAGCTCGACTGCCGTGGGGCTCGCGGCTGTTGTAACTGTGGCGGGCGGCATGCAGGCGAGCTGTTTACATTCGGGTACAGCACGTCGAGCAAGCCATACGTGCGGTACTACGTTGTGTCCAAGGACGGGCGCATGGGGGACGCCGTGCCCGTTGACATTCCTGAGCCCATCATGATGCACGACTTCGCCATCACCGAGCGCTACGCCATTTTCATGGATCTTCCACTCATCATCCGCCCCAAGGTTAGTCACTAGGACCTCTGATACCGAGACACCATTGCAACATTATGGGCGGGCGCGCAGCAAGCCGCGCCCAGCTGCTCCTTGGCCGCCGCTTACTCATCCATGGCGCTGCTGATGGGCCGCTGCTTATTTGCGGCCCACCTGGCAGGAGCTGCTCTGGGGTGGCTTCCCGTATGTCTTTGACAATACGCGGCCGGCGCGCTTTGGCGTGCTCCCACGCTATGCCGGCAGCGACGCCACCATCAGGTGGTTCGAGCTGCCGGCGTGTGCCATTTTCCACACAGGTAGGAGCTGCCCCCTTGATTAAACATTGGCGTTGTGATGCTTGGCTTGCAGTCATGAAAGAATAGGTGACACTTCATATACAAGGGTTTGCATAGTGACCACTTACTGGGTGCCTTTGGGGTTCTATGTTTGGCCCAAAGTGAGATCTTTTTGGCAATGTCTTCATTAGAGTCATGATGCTTGGATGCTTCATAGTCAATTTGGCTGTGATGCAGCCAATGCGTGGGAGGAGGGCGACAAGGTCGTGCTGTATGCCTGCCGGCTGCCAACCATGCAGCTGCTTAGCATTGGGGAGGGTACCCCGTATGAGAGTGGAAAACAGAGAAACGAGCTGTAAGTCAGTCAATACTCGGCTGGACCATCGCCTGGCCATCAGAGAGGTCGGGTGGCAGGCGCCCACTTCAGCTGGCATGTGTTTGTTTGCGGATGGTTTTACCCTAGTTCATTTATTACAGTATGCTTCACAGACAGAAAACATTGGCAGGAGAGAGTAATTCACAGAGCTGTGGTTTTGCAGTTGCCTGCCTTACTTGCTCATCTTCTACAGCCTGAGATCTAAAGAGTGAGCTCAGCATTACAATTGCATCTCTTGTGCTTGTGGTGATTGCTACAGGTGGGAGTTTCGATTTAACATGAAGACAGGCGAGGCGGCGCAGCGGCAACTTGGGGACTTCAACACAGACTTTCCGCGCATCAATGATAATTTCCTTGGCAGGTTAGCCCTATATAAGTCGCCACCATATCTTGCTTATGTTGTGCTTGAGTGTGACACAAGACATGCATGCCTGGTCAGACGCAGGCATATGATTTTGGCTCTGTATCAAGCTGTCATTTTAGGGTCAATCACAGCTGTCTCCAGTTGAAAGACGAGGGTTGCTACGAATGCTGCAGAAAATTGCAATTTCAGTGCAATTTCATCTCACATTGCTCTTCGTGGGTGCCTTGTGCAGGACCTCAAAATATGCTTATGCGTCCATCTTTGATGACTCTCTGGTCAAAATTCTGGGCCTCGTCAAGTTTGACCTCTTCAAGGAGCCGCGGCTGGGCGCGGGCCCGCCAGTTGCCGGGCAGGGGAATGTGGCCGGCGTGTTCTGGCACGGCCCGAGTCGCTTTGGCTCTGAGCCCGTCTTTGTGCCAGCATCATCTGACCCCAATGCGCCTGAGGATGATGGATATCTCCTCAATTTTGTCTACGACGAGGCAAATGAGTATGCCCCAGATCATGCTCTGCCCCTGTCCTTGGGACAAGCAGGAAGGAGTCTCATTGTGCAATCAGGAAATTCTGTATAGCAGCGACTAAGTTGCTGCTTGATCACCTTATTGTGAGGATGTATCGAGCAGGAAATCGGAGATGGTCGTGGTGGACGCCAAGACCATGAGTCCAGAGCCGGTGGCTGTGGTCTCCCTGCCCCGCCGCGTGCCATACGGCTTCCATGGCATCTTCGTCAGCGAGGTGATACTGAGATTGGACGATTGCAACTTTACCCCATATTATGCCAGTGTCTGACCATTCTGCTGGGGGGTCTGAGCCATTATGATCAGGAGCATATTCAATATAGCAAAGTCAACGCTGGGTCTGTTACCCTATTCTGGATTCATCTGTCGTGTCTATGTTAGATGGTGCAGGCCGTTGGCACAGTAGACTGTCCCTGACTTGAGACTGCTGGCTGCCGCACGTGACGCAGGCCCAGCTCCATGCACAGAAGGCGAAGAGCGACCAAGCCCTTGGCACGCAGAACGGCCATGCAAACCACTTCGCTTCGTGAATTGCGAGCAAAGTCTGACTAAAGCACGGGAGGTAAGCAATGCATATGCAGGTGGCGAGCATGGTACCACAGAAAACCAATCAAAAGTCATCTTGTACTTCTTTTTCCATTCTGGCGAATGCATGGACTGTCTTGGCCAGCTGCTAAGAGAAGCCACTGCACTTGCTGCTCAACTTCCTTCAGGCTTGCTTGATCATTGTGTCAGTGGCTGCTGTGCGAACCTTGATGGGCTGCTGCCAACTGTTGTTTGCAGACTGTACAATGGCATTCTTGCACTCAAGTGATGGTCCTGCTGCTCTTCACATGACACTCACATGGACTTGCTCCAAAAGGCAACAGATAGCACAGACCAGTGTCCAACAACGAGCCTCCAAGGTCTCCTGCTTCTGATTCACCACAGACCTTTCTTGAGTGTGAGCCTGTATAGCAGCTGGCCTGAGTACGCAAGGGTGTGAAAGGGTGCGGGGGAGCCTTGAGATGGGACTGCCGCAGTATCCCCCTACCTTGCCCTGGCGAACAAATGTTGCTCCACTTGGGAAGCAGGTTTTAGCTACCGGTTCTTGGTTAGCCGTTGCTGCGCTTGTGCGAGCCAGTATTCTGAGAAGCAACCACTGTTGTGAGTGGCAGCCCCTGGTGGGGATCATTCTTATGGCCAGCTTTGGCTGCCAGGCTGCTACCACCTGGCCTCTACGCCTGCTCACTATGAGCTATGGCGAGCTTGTGCCATGCAAGCCCAATAACTCGTTCAGACTCAAGCAGTTCATGACCTTCAACAGGTCATTGTCCTCGCCACTTGGTCATCCATTGATGTTGCATGCCTGAAGGAACGGTTGGTCGAACATAACGTATTCATTCCAATAGGGCTTGAACTTGCTCAGAGCTATCTCTAGCCAGGGCTTCATGTTCCCGTTCCAGTGTATCACAGCAGCACTACACAAAGCACATGCGGCATGGTCAAACATCCCTACTAAATGAAGCACTCCAACTTATGTCAGCAATGTGAACAAACAGGTGGAGATGGTCATGGTAGTCCTATGCAGCTTACTTGTCAACTTCAGTCATGTCCAGATTGGGATTGTAGCCAAGGCCCAAGACATGCCAGCTTTTATCCAGTGGGTACGTCTTGTTGTAGAATGTGATTAGGCCTGGCGGCAGCGTGCCCAGCTTCCATAACGTACGGTCCTCATTCTGCTCAATTAGCCAAGGACACTGTCAGCATTGGTAGTCGTGCAGTGACTGGTTATTAGAGTGTGTCTATTGAAACCTACAATTAAGAACCGAATATGTGTGCCTGCACTCACCTTCGCTGGTTCTTTAGTTATGCAACAATCTCCTCGGCAACATCCCAGTCACAGCAACCAGCAGGCTGACGACAGTCAGCCTGCTGTTTCTAGCACCCAATGCTTCCATTCCTACTTCTATGTATACAATGTCAATGACAGAACCCACCAACTCCTGCCAGTAGTGGTAGATGCCCGTGATGTTTCGGCGTTTCCACTCCCACAGGTCAAACATGTTCATTCCATATGCCCATCCACAAGCCTGTGTAAGGTATGTCAAGCACATAGCAGCCTTTAGAGGCTGGCCACCTCTAGCTATTGACCCAATAGAAGTCTTTCAGGAGCCAGCTTTTTGCTGCACATACTAACAAAATGAGATCACCTTGCAGGAACAAGACAATCAATAAGCATACAATCACATCACTTGTCTGTGTACATTTACATTTGCTGCGAGAGGTCGACTTGCAGCAGGTGGGTACTGTAACAATAGTTACCTGTGGATTGAAGTTCTCAGCAATCAAAGGATTTGAGAAATTGAGGTATTTGTCAAAACGATGAAAGCTGGCACCACATGTCTCAACGGCTCCGTTCACCTGTCCTTGTAGATCAACTTCCCAAAGACCTCCTAAGTCTTTCTGCAACACAGGACCTCGAGCACCTCAGGCAGCTGAACTATTGACGCTGTATGTTGTGGAGGACAGAGGACTGTGAACGTTACAGGTACATCCCTGAAGCACCAGTCAACCACTGTCAGGCAAGGTTTGCTCCACGAAGGAGCTCAACAAGACTTTACAACGTAGTCACAACCAGTAGTGAAATGGCTGAAATATTCGACATGCAAGTAATGTATCCCCTTGTATCCTGTAATGATATTCAGCAAGAGAGGCTGATGGGCACACAGGTGAAGCACATACCTGCACAACTATGTCATCATCCAAGAACAGAATCTTGTGAAGCTTTGGGAAGACCTCCGGCAAGTAGAACCGCAGATGATTGAGCATTGAGAGATACTTCGGATTTCGGTACTTGAGATTCGAAGATCCAGCAGCCAGTGTCAGTGGTCTGTCGGCTTTGAAGTAGTACTCCTGTACAAGGTACAACCGTTGCCAAGTTAAAGTAGTGCCATCGGACCCTCCCTTGATTATTCAAGTGCTACCCATACACGTCTACACACATGAGTGGTGGACCTCTGCCAGTGACATACTATCAAAGCTTGTGCAACACAACTGCTTTGAACAAGAATCAGACATCACATGTGTTGCAGATCCTGGTATCGATTGAGAGCAAACAGCGACGCAGTCTCCAATGGGGCCACACCTTCATGGCTGCAGACTCGAGCTGCCGTAGCACTGGGCAGTACGAAGAGTTGAGCCACATGAAATCCTCCACTCTTTGCACAGATATGGTGGCCTCCAAGGGCGGATTCATCAAGAACCACATCTGAGGGTCCATAACACAGTCACTTTGAGTCGTACTTACCAGATTCTAAGGATCCTAGACTTGCAGAGCTTGACAACACAGAAGCTTTGAAACGTCATGATTGCAAATGTGTCAGCGAGTCTGCTCCAGCAGCCTGACAAGAATAAGCCACCTCTTTGATTACTACTAAGACTCCAGCAACAGATTACCTTCATTGCTCCGTAGTTGAGCTTATCTGTCACCAGGTGGAAGACGAGCCTCGACGAGTCCTGCGAAAGTCGGCAGGTTGGGGAAAAGTTAGTGGACGTCAACCACTCGGTTGCAGCTCTGGCAACACACCAATGCACCTGTGATTGGACTGTCAAGTATCTACAGCAATCAGTCAACATGGCACAAATGCACTACTCAGCATGGCTATACCTTCGCATTGGTGACACTGGAGTTAACTACCACTGCTGCAGCCAAGACGTTGTCAGTGAAGAGGGCGCAGTGGTGAAGCAGATTGTCCTCAAGTTTGTCACTTCCAGGAAGCGTCCTCTGGTCGGGCGGAAGCTCAAAGTACTCGAGCGTCAGCCGCAAAGAAAGGCAATGCAAGGCTTTTGGCACGGTCTTCGCGGCGAGCTGGCTCAAGAAAGTGCTCTGCTTCTTCAGCATCCTCCCTTGCTCCTCCGCCGACTGAACCATGGCGCGCAATTTCTTGACCATACTAGTGCAGTCATAATGCATGTCCCGGGCCTTGGCCAGAAGGTGTCCCATTGCACGCATCCGCTCTGTGGCACTGCACGACCAGGATGCAGCACAGTTGTCGGCGGTGGCTTATCAGGCCGACATCTTGAGATTCAGCTTCCTCCGAAGATACATGAATCATTGGTCAAGAAATGATGTGCTCACACAGCACCCCCAGTTCCTTGCCTGCAAGATGTCGATAGAAATTTCTGTACCTTGATGGTAGCTCTGCATCACTGGAAGCCTCGCCCATGGCCCGGTGGCAATCCCTAATACGCGCCTTCAGATCACGAACGAGGCGCTGATTGTCGTGTTGCTGAGCAATGGCGATGTAGCCCCTGGCCATGATCAGCTGGTCACGCATCAAGCGCAGCATCTGGTCACCTCCGTCTGACTCCCCCTCCTTTTTCCAGATGTTGTACTTGGCCAGCCCCTCTGGCGGCGACTTCTTCCCAGTGTGCTCCTTCATTTCTACCCCGTCCTCATCTTGAGCTGTCAGCTCTGTGAGTCGCTTCTCCAGCCGCCGAAAGCGAATGCTCTGCCAGCAGGTACAACAGCCTACATTGGCAAGGCATACCATGTGTACTTCCAGCTGCAGCTGCTGATCTGTTGAAGGTTGTGGAGCTCTCCAAGCGGGCGTGCCAATAAGCAGGACATAATTGCAAGCCAAGCTCATATCCAAGGGGTTAAGGGTGTGTTGGGAAAGCGAAGCGAGGTGCTCACGGTCCCTGGGCTTGTGAGAGACTCTGACGAATGCTGTGACGCTTCATCAAGCCCACGCACCCCTGACGTACTCTTGACGCCCTCGCGGGCCTTCACCTGCCCTGCCCCTCCTGGCAAGCTCCTCTCATCGATGATGCTGCCCTCCTACCAAAGGATAGGCAGTTGAGAAGCTTAGTTTTTGCTTCAGTCTCTCAATCAATTTGCTAAGCAACTGCTGAGAGCAACCCTGCCCGAATGATGAAGTGGCTAAAGTCTTGACAGAGGTAAGTGACAGGGCAGAGAATGTCAAAGCTAAGTACGACGGCAATATGACCGAGTCAGGGACTCCTCTGTCTTCACCTTGTGAGCAGGATCTCTGTGTGCAACTCCCAGGTCTTCCCGAATCCACGACGAAGACAGACCCCTTGACGTGCTGCTGACATCCTGTAGAGAAGTGGCGTGCTCCACTTCTGCTTGGACAACATCAAGCACCTGCAAAAGACATATCCTCAAGTCTTAAGGCAAGCCCTCCTGTCTTGTCAACTCCAGCCTTCGGACTACTTTATGCTGCATGGGTCCAAGACACGTCCAAGAAAGGCACTCCAGTAGCGACACAAGCTGAACATCTCCTGGCTCTGTGTGTTACTCGAAGTCACACACCTCTTGAGGAAAGAGAGCCTCTATCTGTTCTAGAGCTTGCCGAGTCCTGGGCTCCACATCTCCCTTCTGCAGGAGTAGCAGCTGCATGTATCGTCATACTCTAGCTTGACTCTAGACTGCCATGCTCGGGCAGTATGCCCAGCTCATGTCAGAAAAGCTTCCAGTCCAACTTTGAGGTCCAATGGTGGTATCCTTAGCCAGGCAAAAGCTGGACAACAATTATGAATTGTGAATATGAATTGCAGACAAGGTGACGCCTCGGCCACGTGATAGGTGAGAAGTATTGACGGTGGGACATAGATGCAGCAAGAAGAGGCCCTTACGCTTGTCAAGTCTAAACCTGCACGCCACCACAGTTTGGGCACACGTATAAATGACAAGTCTCAAGGGACACAATACCAACAGTAAGAAGCATAGGACAGGACAGCACCACCTTGGGGGTGCGAGGTCAGAAGGCAACAGAGGGTGGTTGTACAAAGGCAGTACACAGTTGAGGAATCTGTGGACTCACCAGATAGGCCAGGAGGGGTGGTGCCACCGCTGCTGCCTCTGGCTGTCATGAAGCAGATTGGAGTGACGACGGTGATGAAGGCGAGTAGCACGAGAGCAGACGTGCGGAATGCCCGCTGCTTACTCCTCGCCGGAGGCCCGCCGCTGAGGGAGATTCTACGGCTTGGCATGTCTGATAGTGTGGCCTCTGCTCAGGATAGCGGAGCTGGCGCGCCTGGTCCCGCGGTCAACCCTGCTGGCTGAGGCCAGCCTACACAGCTGCTGCTGCGAGCTCCGCCGCAGTGAGCGGGATGCTAGTTCCTCCAAACGGAGCTGCGCCGTCGAACTCTGAGAGCTTGCGCAGAGTCAGGGCGCTCGGCCTCCGCCAACGGCAGCCTCCGCGGGCGCAGCATGGCGGCTCCCCAGCCGCTGCCTGCGCAGGCCTCAGCAATGGCCCGCGACGGCAGCATCTGGCGCCTCCGGCGGCGGCGCAGGCTCCTCCGCGGCGACTTGCCAGAGCACGCAGGCGGCGGCGGCGCTGAGGCGCCGCGTCCTTGTCAGCTCGTCCGAGCTGCCGCCGCCGCAGCCAGCGGTGCACGACCACAGCCGCCGCTGCCGCCACCACCGNGGCGGAGGTCGCGGCGCGGCGCGCGGGGGGGGCCGCCTGATCTCGGCGGGGGGAAGGGGGCCGGGCCAGGGCCAGCGCCCCTTAAAACCGTCAGCAAATAGCGGGCCCCGCCAGGCGGGATGCCCGAGACCCCGTCTCTACCTTGTCGGGGTGCCCTAAGGCCGTCCGATCAAAAAACGGGGCGCGCCCCCTCCCGGCAGGCGGCCCAACGGCCGGGCGACGGCGGGCGAAGTGGCAGGGGCACGCCCGGCGGCGTCGCTGGACCAATGGACAGCGTCGCACGCCCTTCCTCAACCCCCCCGCGCGCGGGCCTGACGGGACGGCCACCTGCGCCTTTAAAAGTTTGAACCCCTCTCCTCCCAACTCGCGGAGGCGTGGACGGCCGCCCCTGCCCGAGGGAGGTCCGGCACTTTGTCGCCTCGGTGGTCCTTCAAAACAACAGAGTTGCTCAGAAGTTACCCCTCGAATGTCATTCATTTTGTCTCAGAACGACAGCCGAGCCTTATGAGGGCTTGTTCTTGTTGGGCTGGCTTTTCGCAGCCCTTGCCCCCATTGGGAGTGCCACTTCTTTCTTATGAGGCTCTTCGACGTTAAGGGGACATCATACGTGAAAGACCGCCGGTGCGTCACCACTGCCCGTCCACCTTTGTCAGGCCCGTTGTCAGACATTATATCTTTGGTATGTCACCGGTTGTCTCGGAATGACTCAAAGGAAAGAGACCTTGTGCATCCCTTGTTCTGCTCTTCGTCGTTGAGAGGACATCCGACGTGAAAGACCCAACGGTACGCACTACTCCAGTCCAGCTTTGTCACCCCCCCTCCCCACCCGGGGCTTGTCCAGTCACCCCGCCCCAGCGGGCTCCAGAAGCCCACGCAGCCTCCGCCGCCGCCGCCAACGCCGCCGCCATCGCCGCCGCTGCCGCCGCCGCCGCCGCCGGCGGCGGTCCTCGGCGGCATGCTTCTCGGTGGAGCCCGCCGGCAACACTGCTGGCACCGGCCGGCTGGGCTTCTCAGGGTGCCGAAGCTCGGAGCCCGATGGCCGCGCCCCGCAGGCAGAAGGCCTCGGTGACGGCGACGACGGCGGCGGCGGCGGCGGCGGCGGCGGCGGCTGCGCCCGCCTTTGTGCCGAGCGTCGCGCGGCGCGACTCCGAGGCTGGTGCCGCACACCCCTCGACGCCCCACACAAGGTGCGGTACAGTCCCCTCTCACGCTCAGCACCGCGCGCTCTCGGCGGGCGAGCGACCTGGACCCCGAGCTCACGCCGTCGCATGCCCGCCCCGCCGAGCCGCGGCGACAATCGATAGTGTAGGGTTTAGGTTTAGGGTTCTGAATCAGGGTATAGGGAACAAGGCTCTCTGCCCTCGTTCGCGAGCTGCTGAGAGGATTCGGCAGTCCGCGCAGTGCTGCGGACGCCGTGCAGTATACGTTGCACGGGATGTCTCGAGGCTGGCTCTCCTCACAGCTTGTACGTGCCAGCCTTGGTACTTCATGGGATACCATACCCAAGCCTTGTTGCGGTCCTAATTCTTCAGTGGGTCTGTGCTAGAGTTCAGTGCCGCCGAGGGTGGTCGGCCCCCGGCGAGGCCAAGGTGGGCGAGCCGGGACGCCATGCCGTCGAAATCGGGTGGTGGCAGTGGCGGCCTGGTGGTGGGCGACCATTCCACGTGGGTCTACGCAAATATTCGAGCGGCCGACCAGCCGGCTGTAGATGGCGATCGCCCTGAACGGGCCGGCGGCGGCTCAGGAGCACCGCAGCTCGGCGAGGAAAACATAGGGTACCAGGTAACAATCTTTGTGGCGGAGCTCAGATGCCGAGAACACCTAGCCTGACGCTGCCCTTGCATTTGCTGGCCTCAGTGCCGCCTGACTGTGCACCCAGAACTTCGAGCGCCTTGCAGCTCCTGAAGAAGGCTGGGTGGAAGGAGGATCGAGGGCTCGGGGCGGCTGAGCAGGTGTTCACCCTCCCAACCATGCCACTATCCAACCTCAGTGCCAAACAATTGCTAGCAATCGGGTCTTGACTGTATAGCTCAGACACTCAGAGTAAGCAAGCCTGTTGCTTGCAAGCCTGTGCAAGCACACTTGACGCCGTGCATGTGTTCTTGCTAACAACGCTGGCGGCATCCATTGCAGGGCCGATTGCGGCCAGTGTCGGCGAGGCTGAAGCGCAACAAACTGGGGATTGGCGCCGAGGACAACAGCAGCATGCTGGTTGACTCTGGCGCAACTCGACTTATCGGCCTTCTGGGTGAAGACAAGCCAAAACCCGAGGTATTGGCCAGCCTGGTCGTGGCGCAGTACACGCTGCCTGAAGCAAGGGTTGCTTTTGTCATGGACAAGCGCAAAGAAGAGAAGCTTGGCTTTGACTGCGATGTTCAGCTACAGCATGAGCCCGGTCCTGCTATTCAGCGCAGTTGCTCTCAATATCTGCACTAACCTGCTGCTCACCACCTGCCCCAATCTTGCACAGAAGCACAGTGCTACTGGTGACAATCAGACTGTCTCTGTAAAGAAGAGTAAGAAGCTCTCCAAGAGGGCAAGGGCCGCAGCGTTGGAGGAGCAACAATCTCGCGAGCAGGCACTTGCGAGGGCGCTGTACCGAGATTTCCATCCCGACAACGTGTGAAGTTGGTCAACGACCGAGAAAACCGTGTGGGCGGCAGCGACAATCAAGCTACTTGCAGAATACATGGCTCTCGGAGACCGCATCCGCTCGACGATGCCAAGCTCTTGCGACGGCCCAGCATCGGTGAGCGGCTACAAGCGTACGACATGCGACCTGCGACCTGCTGTCAAAGTTATCAAAGTCAGCTGCATAGCATGTGTGTCCTGACTGCACCGCCCTTGTGCACCTTGGGCAGGCTCCAATACCCTGTTGCAGAGGCTGTGGCACTGCACTTACAAAGAGTTGGTCTGCACACATGCCCCCAGTTTTGCAGCGGCACCAAACAAGTGACTGCTTGTGGACTATGGGGCTAGGGGAGAGCGCTGGATGCACAACTCATGGTAATGGAGGAAAACGGCAAGAAGTAACGGAGATGTGTGGAGGATCAGGGATGTGGCTTGGAAGTACTGCGCCGCAGCCTCAGTCCCACTCGGCGTCAAAGTAGCCAGCATCCTTCATCTCCGAGTAGTAAATGTCGTCCATGTCGAACACATTGTCCTGGACACGGTGTAGCCGGCAAAGTGCAGGCCATACACGATGTGCAGGCCACAGCAGATGTGTGAGTGCAGACTGATTGTATTGCCACCATGAGCAGCGATGCAGGCATGATCAGTGGTCATTGAGTTGGTCAGGGCTCAAGGGGAAACGTTTGGACCTTAAGGAGATCATCAAGGAAGGTGAAGTAAACGAGTGGGGGAAAGAGGGCGTAGTAGGCATAGCTTGCCAGCGAGAATGCACTGCCACAGTAAGCAGCACTGTCAGATACATACTGCGCATGTATTTCAGGGACGAGTGCTGCTGCAAGGCGAGCATGCTGCTAGGCTTTCCAAGCTCACCAGAAGCCAATGGAGAGGCCAAGAGCCGCAGCGAGTGCGCCGACAGCGCACGTGATGTACAGAGCTAGTAGCACGAGGAAATAGCTATGGAAGGCAGGCCGTGCTGCAGCATAGGCAGTGGCAGGGCTGCTGTGAGTATCTCAAGCAAAAAGGGTAGATGCTGCTAATGCAGCTGCCATTGCGCTCTTGTGGATTCGTAGTGCAATTAATTCACCTGGAAGCCAGTCGAGTCGACTAACGTGAGGGGCGGCCAGGATGGCCGCATAGGCTGCTGACACAAGCGCGGAGCGGCCCGCCCAGAAGGCTGCCGCCGAGCGCGCAGCCGCCAAAGGGTACAGTGGGATGCCTAACCAGTGCATGGCCACCACCTGCAGAGAGGGGCATGCTGAGGTCGAAGTACCATCACCAGCAGAACCGAAGGTTGTATTGAGCATGCAATACAGTGCATACTTGCGCCAGTCTCAAGTGTGTGTGTGAGCTGAGGACCTTGGTGGCGGTGTCAGCGGCAGCGAGGGCGCCTGCAGCTCCAAGCGGCTTGAGAAGGGCGCCGCTGCCGTCAGCCAGATAGCCTTGCGCGAGGAGCGCAACGACACTCGCCTCCAGCAGCGCCTGCACGGCCTGCAGTGCCAGCCATGCCGCCTCCCGCACCCCGCCCCCAGAGGGCTTGGCTCCAGGCCGCTGCCACGCCTGCATCGCCGCCGCCAGCAGTGCCTACTCATGAGCTCATGAGCTCTCTGCTGCAAGCTGCAGCCCAAATCGGCAAAAGGGCAGACTAGAAGCGACTGCTTGCCGAACGTGGCCCTCTTTGTTGGACACTCCCATGGGCTGACAGCGACAGGGCCTGACGGCGACCCTAGTGATGCCTTTCCCTTTTGCTCGTTGCTGCGACAAGCTTGAGCAGCGGAATAGATGAGCCAAGAGGGCCTGGAACGACAGCGGAGACGGTGGCCATTGACACGGCCAGCGAAGTCCTCTGCCGCAAATGGTGGTTTTAGACGTGGGAGGTGGAGTCCCACCGCCCACTGGCAGCGGCCGCAGCGAAGGTGCAAGGGGTAACTTGACGCTTCTCTAGGGGTCTCTGTAAGGCACAGCGGCGCACCTCGAGGAGGCAGTGGAGGAGGGCGAGTGCTGCGGCGGCGGCGAGGAGCGCGTAGCAGGCGGCGGCCGCGGCCGTGGAGGAGGCGCCCGCGGCGGCGGCGGCGGCG
>WELB01000058.1:622364-644506 GCA_009602725.1 Spirogloea muscicola
CTCCCCCCCCGGCCTCCCTCCCCCTCCCTCCGTGTGGGCCACTGGTGCAGCCGGTGCACGGCCGTTGCGTGGGTACCGGGAAGTGACGGCCTCTTTGTCGTTGCCTACTTGGATGGCAACTTGTACGTGTATGACAAGGTACCTTTTAACAAGAGAAAAGAACCCCCGTCCCACCTCTCCCTGCCCCCTCTCCAGATGCTACATTGATCATGCAACTATTGTTATGCACATACCAGCTAAGGGCGGCAAGAGCAGCGCTTGCTGAGCGATGATTACTCTGTCTGCAGAGCAAGGACACCAGCGGCGACGTGGCATTCCCGCCGCCGCGGGAGGCCCACACCTTCAGTGTTGCACATGCCCGGTCGAGCAAGGTAAGCTGCGACGCCACCAAGTGTCACTCGCCGTCGCTGCCGCCACTGCTGCCAGTGATGCCATCGGCCTGGTCGTGTGGTCGGGCGCGGCAGAACTGATGGTTGTGGTGCTTGCAGAGCAACCCGGTCGCTCGGTGGCATGTCTGTGCGGGACCGTTGAATGCGCTCGCCTTCTCCTCTGATGGCGCCTTGCTCGCTTGTGCCGGTCGTGACGGTGAGCCCTGTCGACGCCTCCACCATCCCTTCTCTTAGAGCCCCCTCACAACCACCGGCGTTGACGTTGCTGCTCCTCGCCACCTGAGCACCTCGCTGTCATCGCCTTCATCTCTGCAGGCTTCCTGCGCATCTTTGACTTCGCTCAGGAGGTGCTGACGTGTGGCTGCAAGAGCTACTTCGGCGCTCTCCTTTGCTGTGCTTGGAGGTGATGCCCTCTTCCAATAGCCGTCCTTATGGCCGCCATGGAGGTCTTGACTTTGCTGAGGCACCAGGCTTGGCGATTGCCTAGATCAGCATTGCCCAGGTTAACAATCTGGACGAAGCATGTGTGATCAAGGCTTGACAAGGGCACTTTCTGGGAACAAGATGTGTATAGCTCCCTGAGCTTGTGATAGTCGCGCTCTTAAGTAGAGTAAGGGTCTAATAACTGAGACTCTACATGTATGATTTCATATGCATGAGCTATGCGTGCTACAACTCAGCATCAGATACGCAGCTAGATGCTCTATTCGCTGCCTGGGCGCTCTGCCGTCTGTCTGCCTGCGGGCTTGCGTGACTGGTCTGCTGATGCAGATCCTTCTCCTCTGACGCCTCCGCGGTTTGGACGTGGCAGCGGCGATGGCAAGTACGTGCTGGTGGGCGGCGAGGACGATCTGGTGCAGGTTTGGAGCATGGAGGACCAGGTCGTTGTCGCCTGGGCCGAGGGCCACTCCTCCTGGGTGCGCCTAAGGATCAAATCCTGATGCTAATTGTAAATACAAATGGCTAGATGCACAGTCCTGCCACAGTGCTGCTCATCATTTGCGCCATCATAGCTATGTTTGGGGCTGACTGGTCACAAGCGCCGCACTGCCAAGTCTCTGCTTGCAGGTCAGCGGCGTGGCTTTCGACCCCTTCTGGGCGGCGCCGCCGTCATCCTCCAGCTCCTCCGCCAGCAGCTCCGCCGTGTACCGGTTCGGGTCTGTTGGGCAGGTGCACCGCGCTGCTCCGCCGCTCCACTGCAGCTTTGCAGCTAGCGGCTGCCCAGGCCCATCTCAGTCAGGGGCGCAAGGCAGTGCAAAGGTGACGGGGGACCTTATCCCCTGAGCAATAAAGTCTGGTACCTCCGGAAGCATTTTCTGTGGCGCGAGTTTGTGGAGGACCAAGCAGTCTAACTCTACCTGAGTTACGCGTTTTGTGGGCTCGGTGTGCACAGGACGCGCAGCTGTTCCTCTGGGACCTGGCGCTGGACGAGGTGGCAGTGCCGCTGCGCCGGCTGGCCAGCCACTCGAGCTCCTCCTTCCCCGGTGGTGTTGCGGCTGCAACCTCCACCTTGCCTGCCGCTCTCGCCAGGGCCACGGCAGTGACATCGTCACTGTCGCCGCCGCCGTCAAAGCTGGCAGGTTTCCCAATCCAGGGCCTGCAGGTCCCTTCCATCAGCACCGCACCCCCACCGCCGCCAGCTCCGCAGATGCCGCTCCTGCAGCCGAGCTTCTCCCACCCGCCTGCAGCAGGCGTTGGCCATGGGGCAGCAGCGATGGCCGCTGGCTCTGTCAGGACGCTGCCAGCACTTGGTGCTGCAATGCCTGCTGCGGGTGCTTTCGGCGGCACTCCTAGAGCAGGAGCTGGGCCGTCGGCAGGGCTCCTGAAGCCTGCTCCTGCTCGCAAGGACGTGCCGAAGCTCTCGGCGGTGATGGCCCACAAGGTATGGCCTGCATATTGCTGCTTAATTTTGTTGACTTCCTGCCAAGTAATCTTCTGGAGCTTTGGGATTTGAGGGGATTTGCGTTTGCACCGATTGCAGCTACACGTGGAGCCGCTGTCAGACATTGCTTTTGTGAAAGCACATGTTGTGACGGCATGTCATGAAGGCCAGCTGAAGATCTGGTCGCGACCGCCGCCACCGCTGCCGCCGCAACCACCACCCCCCTTGCTGGCTGCCAAGGAAGCTGCGGCTAATAATGTGCCGCACGAGGGGTGGAAGCCACGGTCAGGGTCGCAGCAGCCGCCACCGTTGCATCTTGCTGTGCCACGGGCATGATCGATCTCAATTCAATGCCCGCCTGCCGTTACAAGCATTATGTGCAGTCGCCTAGCCTGCACTCGCTGCGCATGGCAGCAGCCTCTGCCTACAGCAAATGCAGCAGTGCGCAACTTGTGCAAAATGATATTGATTAGTGGGCGGACATTAACAAGTCTGTCGGGTGTTGTCCTTGGGCCTTGCACAAGCCCTCACATTGAGGAGCAGCCAAACCCTGGTCTCTGTAACGAAAACTTGCAAGCTGTAGCCATACTTGCGCCTGTCTCTCGGATCATGTTACAACAAGGTAGCGTGGTCTGGATTGAGGAGAGGCTGGCATTAGCCTCCAGCCTGTGACTCGAGCACAGCTGTGCAATATCGGCTAGCAGTCATAGGTATGCAATTTGACTTGTGGAGACCTTGTGACCGGGCTGTACATGCCTGGCTTGTGGTCTATGTCTGCATCATATGCCCGCAAGCTGTCCTCTCACAAAGTGCCCTTTTTTCGTTGGAGTGTGAATCTCGCTCAACTTGCAGCGCTTCCAGGCTTTGGCCATCCATCATTAAGCTGGGTTTGCACTAAGCCA
Organism: Spirogloea muscicola; assembly: GCA_009602725.1. NCBI lineage: Eukaryota > Viridiplantae > Streptophyta > Zygnematophyceae > Spirogloeales > Spirogloeaceae > Spirogloea > Spirogloea muscicola. The sequence continues at coordinate 625,538 of WELB01000058.1, forward strand.
GGCCAGGCCAAATTGGTGCACAGGCTTCCCAACTTACCCTGTCGGATCTATATGTGCTCACTCTTGGGTACAAACGTCCCCCTTTAGTTGTACATTCGCCATATCACCTTAGCCCCTCAGCCAAGAACTTTGCTTACTGTAGAACCATTATCTGCTCTGTACTTCTACCTGATCAGTGTTTGTGCTCGGCTTGGCCTCCCTTTCATATCATTTTCTCTCCCTTTTCTTGGCCGGTGCAAATGGTAGATGCTCCAACCGCACAATCAGAGGCGGCCCTCAGCGGCTCAGTGGAGTGCTTGGCGGGACTCTGTTATAGATAATGACCTTGTTTAAATGGAGCTGGGCGCTTGTCGCATCTTCTAGGTGCCCTGCTCCGCACTTGGTCTTCTTGCACGTTCCAAAACTTAGCATCAGCTCCAGCCCCTGACAAGCCCAGGAGTGTTGTCCCAACCACCTCCTCAAGGGATTGCAGAGACCGATGCAAGTGCAATGGTTGTCTCAGGACCCAGTCACTTAGATCCACTGCTCGATGCACTGGGCTTCTGGACCCCGAACACAACTGTTTGGCCTTTCGAGAATGGCCTTGTGCTCTCATCTGCCCCAGTTGACCGACAGTTGAATCCCAATTGTGGTCTTGTGGTCTGTCATTGGTGAATGATCATGATCACCGGCGGTTATTGGACCATTGGGGTACCCTGCCTCGCCCTGGACCTCTTGACAAAACAAGGACCATCCCCAAGGGAACCACTTGTATAATTGCGATATGGATATCTACAACGGCTACGGCAATCAATGGCTCTTCTCCCTCCAGCATCTGGCTCAGCTGGCTGACGCACGTTGTCGTAGCCGTGGGGGGGGACAGCTTGGGGCCAGAAAAGCATTCAGCAGGCATCAGTTGCAAACTACAGGATGCGGCTTTTGCCAAAAATGCAGCGCTTGCAAGCTATGGCTTGCCTTCAGCGTGCTGGGCGCGGACTAAGCAAGGCCACTGGCTTCCGTGGAGATTCACATCCTTCCAAAGTAGCCTGTCGAACCTATATGTGCTCATCGTGGTACTAAAAGTCGACCTTCAGCAGGCTTTGTATTCTTTACTCAGCTGCAGCCTCTGGCTGTAGACAGGGGACCCGCTACCTGGAGACTAGTTTCTCTGACCTGCAGCTGCTCAACAGGGAACATTGAGCACCCAGTGGCCACTTGAGTCGCTGTACGCTTTAGGGCCAACTCACACCGGGTCGGTTGGACGCGGCCGAAGGTAACGTTTCGCGCGTTGTGTGGACGTCCGTTGCCAATTCAAGGCCAATATGAGGCCAAATTGCGACCGACCGACCCGGTGTGATTGGCCCTTAGTGCTTTTTCTGGCCTTCGAAGGTTTTCGTTCAATCTTCTTTCTCCTGGGCTGGCCAATCACAGCCATCGCCCATGACTGGAAGAGTCTTTCTTTCTTAATCAGCCCTTCTTAGCATTCTTTCGTAGCATTGGGCTTTGCTTTGTGTAGCCCCATGCTCCGCAATCCAGTCCAATCCAATCCAATCCAATCCTGTCACAGCCATCTTGGAAGAAAGAAGAAGTGCTCGCCTATAGAGAAAGAAAGAAGAGTGGCTGAACGATACCCATTCATTATTACTGAAACCACTTGAGGACTGGAAGCCGCCCGAACGCGAGAAATTGACAGCGTCGGTCCACCAGTATCAACGCCACTCTGGTCGCCGTCTACCAGGAGCAGCTTTTGGTCAGCCCAACGAGCAGCCACGCGGCCGGAGCCACGGCTGCGGGCGGCCCACGTGCAGCTCGTTGATCCGGGCCACGGCGGACGGCATCTCGCCACGGGGACGGGGCTTCAGCTCCGCTGGGCGCAGGCCCCCAACAAAGTCGAACGTGGGTCTTAGAAGACAAAGTCTTAACTTCCCACTGTAAGAACGACCACTCTTCCGATACCCCCTCCCAGCTCGGCAGCCATGGCCGCCGTCGCCGCCGCGCCCGTCGCCGCCGCCGCCGTCCGCCGCCGGCCCCGCCGCCCGCCGCTCCGCCGCGCCCCTCCGCATCATCTCTAAGGTCCCGCCCCGCCGCCAGGCTCCGTGGCCCGCATTCCTTGTTGCCCGCCGCCGCTGAAGCTTGCGGCGATCCCGCCGTCGCCGCCGCCGCCGCCTGCGCAGGTGTCGCAGGGCGACAAAGTGCCGGATCTGTCGCTGACGGACCAGAACGGCAAGCAGTTCAGCCTGTCCAAGCTCAAGGGCAAGCCCTACGTGCTCTACTTCTACCCCGCCGACAACACGCCCGGCTGCACCAAGGAGGTGGGTGTGCCAGCACTTGCCGAGGCGCTTGGCGGCAGAACCTTGGTCTGAGCAACTGTCATGGTTTTGATGCATTGTATCTGTAGTGGGTTCTTGAGGACCCTGCATTCTGGCCTTCAGAAGCTGGCATCATCATCTGGCATCATGATCAAACTGCCATTGTCATCTGGGAGCAATGCTGCTCGCGGCGTCATCTGGGTGGCAGCCCCTAATTCTCACTGCTGGCGAGCTGGCTGCAGGCCTGCGCTTTCCGTGATGCATACAGCGTCTTCCAGAAGAAGGGCTGCGAGGTGATCGGCGTCAGCGGCGACAGCCCCGAGTCGCATCGCGAGTTCGCCAAGAGCCAGCGGCTGCCCTTCACGCTCCTCACGGATGAGGGCAACAAAGCCCGCAAGGCCTGGGGCATCCCCAGCGACTTCTTTGGTGCGCTCGCCGGACGGCAGACCTATGTGGTCGATCGCGACGGCAAAGTGCAGCTCATTTTCAACAGCCAGTTCGACTCGGAGCGGCACGTCAAGGAGGCGCTCGGTGTGCTTGACAAAATTGGCGGCGGGCCCAAGCCGCTCCTTGGCTTCCTCAGATTCTGAGGTTTGCTGCAAATGCACCTCATGATGTTGTTTGGATAATAGCTGGGCCAGGAGCCCCAGACTTCATAACTATAAATTGTTTACATCGAGCACCGCAGAGCAAAGGATTGCAGGTGCGCAATTTTGTTGGGAGCCGCTGGCTGCCTTTCATCTAAAGCAGAACCGAACACTGCGTTAAGCCAGCACTAAGGACTGGTCTGAAGGGGTTTGCAAATGGTACTGCAATCTGCAGTCTCCTTCAAGGACACTGGCTTAGACTTGGTGTCCACCGATGGTTTTCAGAGATATTAACAGGTAGCGCAGAAATTAGCGGCATGACGAATGCAATCCAGCCTACCAAAGAAAGCAAGTTTTTGTACAAGGTCTGGCCAGTTCTCGCCATGCTGGAGGCAGTCTGACAGGTCTAGTGGCTAAAGTATGTTCAAATATACAGCAGTCTTGTATGGTACTGCAAGCTACCTCGGGCAGAGGAGTGTGCCCTGCGTGTAACGAGACGGTCTTGAGCCAGCTACAACTACCTCCAGAAGTCCAGAAGTCTCATCACTTTCTGCGTGACCTACATACTTCATATATACAAAGTGCACTTGTCGGCAAATCAGCTCCGGTATGGAAAGGTAGGGTTGTGCAAGAAGACAATTCAGTCTAAGTCGTTGTGGCCCTCAGCCACTTGCAGTGTTGTTTACAGCAATTGTGTTACAGAACGCGGTCCACCATATTCACTGCCAACAATGCAGAGTCACGCGTCAGACAGAAATACCACGACAGCCCCTGGTACAGAGGCCAAGAAAGGCCACAAATCAGGGCTACATGTTTTGCAAGCGTCCAAGTTTGATGGAAGCTGCCAACAGCTGATAATCCACTCAACACCATTGAGTCACGAGGGTGTGTTGGTGCCAGACCTTCTTGGTATGTCCCACCTTTTTGGACCTCAGCTTGGCAATCTCATCACGCATACGTGCTGCAACAAGCGGCCGCATAGTAGTTCTTAGTCCATAGTGGGTGTATGACTCCTTCATATGCAGTCACTTGTGGGACTCTATGTAGCTTAGACATCAAAGACGTTGCTCACCTGCATCTCCATACCGTTCCTCATTGGCAGCACGAATCATGCTGCGAATCAGAGAAATCTCTTCTGCCAGTGGGTCTGCTTCATTGGCCCCAACACTGCACCACCTCAAAGCAAGTCTTGCATAAGGTATACATGTCACATCCCAGCAGCAGTGCTCCTACCAGCATGTGCAGATCTTAGAGTCAAAGGCTTAACGGATATCAGTAATAGCAGTTCTATCAGCCACACCACAAAGCTAAGCCCTCACGAGGCTCACTTTAGGTCACAGCACATCTTGACCAGCTGCTGCAAGGGTCAAAGCAAGCTGCAAGTACAGCCGTGCTCCATGCAAGCCGTGTCGTGAAGTGTAACAACATGCATTGTCTTTGCATTCTTGCTTTGACCCCCTTAACGACAATAAGCATACGGCAGCCAGAAACATCACGTGCTACACAGCCGACCATGAACGCCTATGGTCAACCTGTCAAGGTGCGAGTTGATGATGGGGCCGGTGGTCCTCAAAATGGAGGCCCCCTTCAGCACAGGCTTATGGACAATCCGGACTGCATCATTCTGGATGATGGACTTGCTCACATAGATGGGCACCTGCTCTCAGCCAAGCAAGTACCATCACTACTTTGAACAGCCCCAGAATCTCCAACACTACTACACTTCAAACGACAGCCGAATCAACTAGCAGTGCTGGGGAGAATTCTGTGCTAGACAAAGGGAGATAACAAAATCGAATTTTGCAACAGTAACCCTAGCCGCAGCCATCATAAGGGCCCGAAGTAGTACCTGACATCTCACAGCCAGGTTGATAGCATCTGAAGGCCTTGCGTCCACGGATATCATCTCCTTCTCACCAGGCTGACACAAAAATCGCAATATGAGCTGCCCTCATTGTGCTGCCCACCAGCTGTAAGACATGTTTACTGTGAACAGCCTGCATTCAGTCATGGTTCCAGGAGCGAAGGTTGGGCTTTACCTTTGCAAGTAATACCCTGGCATAATATGTATCTAGGACCCGCTGTGTCACTCTTACCATCCGAACCTGCATCAACAGTCTGTCTGTGTCAGAGAAATCTGACAACCTATGTTACACGTTCAATCTCATAAACAAGTGTTCATGAATGCCATAATAGACAGAATCATATATGCCTATTCCATGTTTCAAAAACCTCTTGCGCAACCCTCATTGAAGTCATGCTATGCAGCTAAGTGGTCACGAGTCTGATGTAGCTGATTTCCTTTAGCTACTCGCTCGTCTCATGCTAAAGTACGACATACCTCGTACTTGAGGACATCAACCAGGTCCTTCATGAGCTCGTAGTAGTTTGGCCGAAGCTGCACCCACCAATGCAGCGTGGACATTAGTATAGCTGCTACCTGTTGTTCTGAAACCCATGACACAGACTTGTAAATTCAGCAAAAGACTGCGTCAACAGTGGGGTTTGGAAATCTTCTTGACTATGAGCATTTGCGAAAGCCAGAACAACATCAATAGCATCTCTTACCCCTGCCTCGTGCCGTAGGCCCTTCAGCAACATCCCAATTGCCAGCTCACCTGAGGCCACAGAGAGCTTCAACATGGGTACTGGAAGTAACCCACATGCAGTCAATGCACATCGAGCTGACACGATGCGTTGTCAAATTTTGTCTCATTTTTGTCTCATTCTGCATCTCCTTCTCTCAGCTATGACTATTCCAGGGCCCCCGCTAGTGGTGCAAAAGCCAGCTACTCTGTGCCTGAGCAGTTGCCCAGTGCCCTTTGGAAGAGAGGTGGTTCTCCCTGGTGCTTACCGACCACAATCGGAAGCATTAGGTCTGACTGCCCCACCATCCTCAGGAAGATGGTTGGGGTGCTGGACTGGTACAGCAAGCGACCCGCAGTGGGATTGACATGAACCACCTCCACTTCTGCTCCATTTGCCATGGTCATAAAGAGCTGGCTCCGGGAGGGGATCATCCGGACTGCACTACGCATGAGGTCATCAGTCTCTCAAAAATATCACCCAGCGTTGAGGCGGGACTACTATTTCAGTTCTGCCTATGAGCATCTACATGGCTGTTTTGTCGTGCTGCCAACTGCTATCCAGAGTGCAGCGAGCCTACCGAATCCTAAAAGCAGAGGGCAAGGCAACGTAAATGTGCTGGTCGGCGAATTTGTGGAATGTACTGCCCTGCTGCATGCGCCTGCACTTACCAGCGTCGATCAGCTGAGCTTCCATGTACTCCTCATCATCGTCAATGCTGCAATTCTCCGACTCGCTGTCCGGGCTGACGCTCATATGCGTCCGGTCGCTCTGGCGTCCTACCGTCCGGAGCTTCACGCCGGTCGCAAACGAACAGGACCGTAGGGATGGCTGCAGCTTGAGAGTGGAGGTCAAAGGAGTCCTGCAAGACGGTAGACCACTCGTCAGCTGTGACCCATAGGCCCAGAGCCTGCATGCTCGCCGAATTGAGTAGATGCAACATCGTAACCTCAAGCAACAGCAAGCAAGTCGCACACCGTGTCAATTTGCCTCCTGTGTTGCTACTAATCCAGCGCCGACAGTGACGTAGCGAGCTATACCATACACGATAGCCAACGGCCGACGCCGATACCACTTCCACCGCATGATGGCGGAAGCGGACATGTATTTGCAACACAGCGGCAAGTACACCTGCTCGGGCGGACAGCAATGCACCTGGAAGCTAGTGTGGCGCATGCCTTGGCCCCGGGGCCTCGAGGGCTTCCTGGCGACGCCAGAACCCATTCGCGCGCCGGCTTGGCCGGCGCCTCCGCCAGGCCGCCACACGGCGAGAGCCGCAGGACGGCGGCGGCAGCGGCGGCGGTGNACGGCGCAGGGAGCGCCGCCGCGCGCGCCGCGCCCGGCGGCGGCGGCGGCGGTCGTCGCGGGCGTGGCAGGTAATGGCGGGGGGGCAATGGTGCGGCTATCTCCGAGGGAGGGGAGCCCGGCCCCGCGGCGGCCCGCCGTTAAATCTCCCATGTCACGCGCCGTCAGGGGCCCCCAGTCACATGCGCGCCCCTCGTCGGCCGCGCCGGCGGGGCGCCGCGCCCCCATTGGCGCCCGCTGACCTGGCCGCGCTCCGCTAGATAAACCCCCGCGCCGGATTCTTGCCCCCGGGCAGCGCCCGGCGGCCCATGCCCCACCGCCTCTGGAGCGACGAAGAGCGTCTCCCTCCGTCGCGCGGCGGGGGGCCGCAGCGTCGGCCGGGGGCGCCGCACGGCCCGCGCTGCGCACCGGGGCGCTTCCCCCTCATTCCGCCGGTCACGTGGGCTTGAGCAGCGACGGAACGGGCGGCGCAGCGCCACTTCCCCGTCAGCGTGCCGTCGAGATCTCTGCCGCCACTTTCAATATAACTCGAGCTCCCATCTATCAGCGTCTCAGCGTCGGTCCCCGCTGCTTCGCCAAAACGCCGTCTCTGATCAGGGTCGATCGTGCCGCACGGAGACGCCTGGCTTTGAGGCTGCAATACGCCAATGACAAATGCGGTGGAGTGGGCCGCTGGGCCCTGAGCGTCCTCTGGCTGATGTCTTAGTCCTAGTCCCCAGGCATGGACTGTAGTGTAGTTCTTTATCGGCACCTCTTTCTTTGGCTTGGGATATTGTCCATTCTTTTTGGGCTGGCTTTGCTAGCCACTCTTCTCTATGGGCGAGCACTTCTTCACTGACCTGCAGGCGCGGTAGCTCTGGCCTGCCTTCGCTTGGAACACCTCAATTTGGAAGCGCTGTTTCTGCTTCAAATTGGACAAAGACTTGCGATGGCTGACGACCGTGGCGGCATTCACCGGAGCTACATACATCCCTGGCGTGGGACATCAGCGGCAGCACCAAGCAGAATGCGCAGCAACCCAGCAACGTGGCCGAGTGCGATAACACTTGCAGCCTACAGGGGCTGACGCTGCTGCATTGACCTCATATAGGGGTCAAAAAGTCAGTCGTCATCATGCTCGAGGCCTGGTTTTGACCTGCCGCAGTATTAGAGATGAGCAGCCCTGGAAATTATGCTGGTCTTTCAAGGCCACGGCTCCATCAATCAGCTCCTACTGCTAGACTAAGCATTCTAGTCCAAGCATGAGAATGAAGCTTAGTCCTACGGATTCTCAGATGTCATCTGTTGATCATGAGGTTTCGGAAGACCTGGACTGCAGATAAGACCTAAGCATGTGACAGAAAATCTGACAGCCCATGTGCTCAAGCCGGTCCTATGCTTCAATACCTGTAAACTTCTAGTGTGGCAGCTTGTGGAAGATGTTACCAGCTTCAAGTTGTGTGGATGAGCAGGTCCTTCGTCTTTGAGAGACACTGCTGGCACTTTGGGTGCACCAGGCCAGGCAGCTTGAGCAGCGGTATGGGACATCCACCAGCTACGAAGATAGCAACCCAACAATTGTCTTACATGCATTAGATATGCTTTGCTTCCTATTAGCAACTTGCTGTGAGATGTCATCTTGGTGAAGTTGCACAGTGGTTGTGGCCCTTGAGTGACTATGACAGTGTGCCTTGAGTTGCTTCGAAGGAGTCTTGCCTTCCAATCAGTATGCAACAAGTCTACTCAAGCGTTCAAAGTAATACTTCTCAACGAAAGAGACTTTCAAGAAACAACGCCAAGGAGATGGAGCTGGTATGAGGTTGTCATTGACAACCCGAACACACCGTTTGAATGGTAAAAAGATGCTGTCGAAAGCAACGCCTGGTGGCTCAGCAAGGAGCATTAGACAGAGGAAAATCTAAGTCAGCAGTCCTGTATTGATACTAAGGCGGGCAAGAGATACTGCTGTACACACAAACGTTGGACCTACATTGTTGTCGCTTGGACCTGCATCACGTCGCTGCAAAAACAATTTCACCTTTGTCAAAGGCCCTACCTGCTTCCAACGTTCTTCTTCCCGTGCGCCATGGACATATACGGCGGCTACGGAACGAAGTGGTCTTCCCTCCTCCATCGCTTGGCACTGCATGTTGATGCCCGCCGACGTAGTCGGGCGGGTAGCTTAGGGCATTCTAGCGTTCCGCAAGCCATTGTAGCATGCTATAGGATGAGGCTATCATTAAGTCTGCAGCGCTCCCAGGCACTCGCGATTTACCAACGTGCTGGTCGTGCATTAGCCCAGGCTAGTGGCTTCCGTGGTGGTGGTTTGGCGCCTCAGTATAGCTTGTCAGATATGCATGTGCTCACTCGGGGATATTTAGTGTCCCCCTTAGCCAGCTCATTGCCCAGTTAACAGGACATTTGTAAGGCTAGAATTGGCCTCCCTTTCAATTCCATGCGCACCGCGCGCCTTCTCTCTGATCTGCAAAACTGTACAGGGGCTGCCAACCAGATGACACTTTCATGCCAAGCCGCGATTTGCACGACCATCAGCAGACAGAGGTAGCTATGGCCCAATTCTGACTTGTTGCCCTCGGCTACACCTGTGTACAATGGACCAACTTGGAGGAAGAACCTCATACCATGCAATCATCACAAGAGTGGCTCTTCAGCAAAGTACTTGCTCTTTGATGAAGTGTAATAATGTGTATAATCATTAAGTCCATATGAAACAGTAGACTGAGTCTAGCAACTTCTGCAGCACGTCATTCTTTCGGGTTCACGTAGTACATCAGTCCTCAAGGCAGGCTCTTCTTAAATCAATGACTCCATCTGATATGTATGCTTGCTATGTTAAAGTATAAGTCACATTCTGCACCATTGAAGGGTAGTGAAAAGCTAACCTCATGCAAGTCCTTCTCATGCACGACATGCATTCAGGCCACAGATGGTCAGCATCCACTCAAGCTGTACTCAGGATGAAGCCTTCAAATGTGCAGACACACAATTGCCTACCAAGGAAATGCATAGCCTGTATGCTCTCTCTGTTGTCTTATTCTGAGCGCCGGTGAGCGTCAACATTTGTAATTCTTCACTCGGTGCCTTAGGCTAACAGCCCCATCACGATATTGGTAATGTATGCCGCTTGCTGACCATCCATGTTAAGAATATCTGACAAAAAAGGATAGCATCTGCTACTGGTTCATATTTGCTGAAGGTTATTATAGAGCTACTAAAAGCCAACCATAAGTGCTTGAAAATAATAACCACTTGCTACAAGAACTGGTACTGAAGTCTCTAAGCCATCAGCCAGCCTGGAGGTGAAAGATGCGCATAAGCGCAGTACCATCGTCAAGGAGCAATCCTGCTTCTAAGAATGGAAGCAATGCTGCTTCTGACAAGTGCCTGAGGAGCTAAGGAGAAGAGGAAGCAAGCTTTGGAGTAGGGCCTCCACATCCATCAAGGACTTGCTCCAACTGAAGCAATGTGGACAAGGCAGCTCCAAGCACGTGCCCCTTTGCCAACAATCTGCACAAATCACCTACTGTTCTGGTATGTACGCTACTGGGTAGACAGTATTTACAATGTATGTACACGGAGGTATCTAAGTAACGTCAAAGCCAGCAGGAGCTGGAGGCCGGAAGCAAGAGCTGAAACTCTTTGCTATGGAGTTACCAATTTACGACTGCAAGGTCAGTAAATGATGTGCACTGTGGGCCCTAAAGGTAATGTCTGGTGTTGTGAAAGGATGAACGTGGTATGAAGTTTTGCCAGCCTCGGTGCAGTCCTTTGCAGCAAGGCAAGCATTGGACATCGCCTATGCCTGTGGGATGAGGCCAGGATAGGGAGCAGGCTGCATAATGAGCACATACAATCCTAGAACATGGTGCCCACTGGCAAGGATTGACATGTACATACTTATTTACACATGAAGCTGCAGAGACTCACATTGCAATTACTGATAATTAGGTTGTTACAAGCATCTCCTCTTATCATCATGCAGATTAGCTGACCTGTTTTGCTTGGTCCTCCTTGAGCATGCGCATCTTGTTTAGCTCATCCCGCAGTCGCGCTGAGTACCGCACAGGCAACCACATGGACTGATAAGCCAACCTGCCTCGCTTGTCCTCGTAAGTGACGACCCTAACCAGAGCTGCTACTTCAATATAAACTTGTTCTGACTTGCAAGTGACGACTACCAATCAATAGCAATTTAAAACTGTGGTCATTGACAGCATACAGAAGTGCTCTCTGAGGGCCTTTCCCTTTCCTGCACGTTGCATTATGTTTTCCTGCATATCCTATCTCACGCATATGTGAGCGTTGTGGCCAGACCTGCATCACTGTAACGCTCTTCAACAGCAGCCATCATCATGGAGCGCACCAGCACAAGCTCTGCTGCAGCTGGGCAAGTCTCATCGGCGCTCACTCTGCTCAACACAAGATGCAACAAGACCCCTCAGTCATGCCATTCCAGTAAATGCAGTCTTCAAAGTCCGTGTTAAGTGATTTGCCTGATCCTCAAGGCAGGCCCAAGCGACAGCATTTCTGAGCTCTCTCATGGCATGTAGGCATCTATGATTAGTGGCATGTATGAAGAGGGAGGCTATTGAACCTTCACACAAAGGAGGAGTATATGAAAGGAAGGTCGCATCAGATATGAGGCGCATGACGCACTTGTCTAGGTCGGTGAGGGAGTGACCGAAGGTGGGGTCGCGAAGCAGGCGCGGCGCCGAGACTGCGGGATCCGGGATAACCTTGACGCCGTCGCCAACTGCAAGCAGCTTGTTGACCTGAATCGGCACCTTGCTGCGCACTGCAATATTGATGGCGTCCGACGGGCGCAAGTCCAGGCTGATGGCTGCGCTTGCTGCCCCGTCGCCGTTGCCACCTCCGCCGGCACGGCCGAGGTACAGGCGGGCATAGTATGCCTCGCACACGCGGTGCGTGACACGCGCCAGCCGCACCTCGTATCCCATCATCTCCACCATGTCGCGGATGACCTGGTACACAGTCGGCCGTGCTATGGGCACGTTACGGATGGCCTCCATGAGCATTGTCGACGGGAGCTCAGTGACGATGATGGGTAGCAGGATCTGGCTCTCATCCTCCATCTTGAGCACGATTGCAGGCTGCGCAGCGTAGTCCGGCAGCCTCCCGCCATCCGGCTTGTTATGCACGCACCGGACGTTGCGCCCATCTGTCATCTTGATGACAAAGCCGTCCGCTCCGCTCTTGACCTCCACTGCAAACGGGAGCGCCCAGTCAGGACAAACATCAGATGCCATTGGTCTTGCTTCATTAGATGGACCCCGCATTGTCTACCGCAGTGCGTGGCCACCATGGCCAGGTTGGTCCATGACATGCCACGCCAGTCAGCCCCTCCCTGGCGATCAAGAGCAGGTGGACAGCTCCTGCGACTGATGTGGCACAGGTATGAGGCACTCAACCATCCTACCCATCCTGTCACCGGCGACTGCCCAGGTCACCTCTCGCTTTTATAGTGACTGAGATCACAATGCTAGTCATCGAGAACTTCTCAGATGACATATCCATTATACATCCGCGCAGAAGCGTCCCAAGCAAGGCCACGATAGCAAAGTGTACGATGTGGTGAAGGCTGTAAAGAGGCCTCCAGCAAAGGGTAGCAAAGGTGGGGCATGGGTGCTCTACCAGCGTCAAAGACGGTGGCATTGACGTAGTTGTCGTCCTGCTCGCTGATGACCTCCTCCATGTTACTCTCGTTGGACGCACGGCGGAGGACGCTGCGCCTGTGCGCTGCCTGCTGGCCCCCTTGTCCCGGGCAGGCCTGGCAAGTGGATCTGGACGCACACTTCCCGCCGGCGAAGGGCGTCCGCGGAGGGCCTGCCTGGCGGGCGGACCAGCAGATGCGAGCGCATGGCGGCGCGGGGCTCCGTCGCGAACTCCCGGCCTTGCCAGTGCCGTCGCCCAGAGCCGGCACAGCCGCCGGCGCAGAGCCTAGCAGGGCTGACATTGTGGTGGCGGCCATCACCATCTTCCCGCCGCCTGAGATGATCCTCGAGGCCGCTGCGCCGCCGCACTGCCAAGGCGATGGGGGCACCCGCGAGCGGAAGCAGCCGCTAGTGCCGGCGAAGGGCAGCGCAGGGCCGGGCTGCCTAGGCCCTCGAGCTCGATGCCGGCAGACGCGGCCAACGCCCTCAGAAGCGGCAGCGACAGGCCACAGCGGGAGAGCCTGCGTAGCGGCGGCGGCGGCAGCGGCGGCGGCGGCGACGGNGGAGGGCGGGGATCCGGCCGGGCCCGCCCCTATCCGCCCCCCAGCCACCGGCGCCGGCGGCCCATGTGCCCACGTCGAGCTCGCTGCCTTCCGAACGGCGGCCGAGCGGCCGCGCGGCGCCCGCCCCACCCGCCGGCCGCCGTCGCGGGCATCCTCACATGGGCCGCCGCGCCTGCCGTGAGAGCACCCTCCGCTCCTCCCCGGCCCCCCCCTCCCCGCCCGACTGCGGTGACGTTCGGCGGGGTCCTCCCCCGGTCGGCGGCCGATGGGTCTCGCCGTCGGCAGTGGGCGGCTCCCTCGTGTCGTTCTCGTTCCGTGAGCAACATGTCCCGTCTCGTGGAAGGTCCATGCTGACAGGCTGACGAGGAAAGGAACAAAACAGCCCTTTCTGTAGTATGGTGGTGGCTGTGACAGGCCAGCCCAAAGACGAAAGTGGCTCCCCCCTAAAGCAAAGCGGCTGCTGACATTTAAAAGAGCGGCTGTGAAAGCCAGCCAGATGCACACAGGTGTTCATGACGGATTCATGTCCTCCCAAGCACTCGCGATTCACCAGCGTGCTGGTCGTGCATTAGCCCAGGCTAATGGCTTCCGTGGTGGTGGTTTGGCTCCTCAGTATAGCTTGTCAGATATGCATGTGCTTACTCGGGGATATTTAGTGTCCCCCTTAGCCAGCTCATTACCCAGTTACCAGGACATTTGTAAGGCTAGAATTGGCCTCCCTTTCAATTTCATGCGCACCGCGCGCCTTCTCTCGACGGAGCCACAGGCTAGGCAGTCAGGGCGCTCTTAGTACCCCCGTGTCAGCAGTAGGAAGTCAGATGAGCTGAGGGGAGGAAGAGCAACCCCGCTGCGCAAGCCAGAGGCTGCTGCAAGGGCGCGACCAGCGCGGCGGTGCAAAGCAAGCGCTTGGGACCGCTGTAGGGACATAGACAAACGCATTCGATAGCAGGACACAAGACCCAAAGGCACCGAGCCACCGGGGAGGGCCGCCAGGTGGTCCTTGTACTTGAGCAAAGCCCAGAAAAGAGAGAGAAGGCGCGCGGGGCGCATGAATTGAAAGGGAGGCCAATTCAAGCCAATACATTGTTCAGGCAGAGTCGAGTGCAGACAAAGCCCAGAAAAGAAGAAAGAGTTCCCCCAAGAGCGTGCAATAGGCCAGGCTAATGGCTTCCGTGTTGGTGGTCTGGCTCCTCAGCTTAGCTTGTCAGATGAGTATGTGCTCACTCGAGGATATCAACGTCCCCCGTAGCGAGCTCATTACCCCGTTACCAGGACCTTTGTAAGGCTCGATTTGCCCTCCCTTCTATTATCATGCGCATAGTGCGCCTTCTCCCAAGAAGAACGAACTAGGTCCAAAAGCGCCGTAAGTTGCAATGTGAAGCTTGTCACCGCTGGGCCTCAGCGGCGGGGAAAGCGGCTGCTAGCACAGGGAGAAGGTGCTCGGTGCGCATGGATTCAAAGGGAGCCCAATCATGCCATTCCACTGTTTCAGGCAATAGCCAGTGCAAAGAATGGGTTATCACAAGACGAAGGGGGATGAGGGTTTTTGTGCGAAAGCAGGCTGAAGGCGCACTTCTAATAACCACGAGTGAGCACATACAGATCCGACAGGCCAAACTTGGTGAGCCAGAGCACCGGCACGGAAGCCAGTGGCCAGTAGTAAGCACAGAGAAGGAAGGCACTTTTAGAGGCAATGGCTGTGAAAGGGCAACCTGACAAGAATGGACAAGGTCGCAGTGGAAGCCCCAACATGAAAATGCAAACCAACTCAGTCAAACAAGCGGCTTTAGACGCCTACTGAGAAACTTCTAGTCAAGGGCCGCAAGTCAGGTTGACTAGCATTTGGAATGCTCCAGTCATAATGCCAGCCAGAGTCCGTTGTGAAGAGATGATGAGCAGCGGTGCTCTGAGGTGCTCTTATGAGCGATACCACAAGCCCAAGCGCACTGCGACAGTCTCATCAGGTGCCCTCAGACAGACCGTACACGTGTCTTGGGAGACTGGATAAGGGCTGTAAGTTGCTGCTCGCAGCAATGAGGCTAGAAAAAGTGTCAGAGTATATAGTGGTGCATGTTGTCATAGCTGACAACCGAATATTGACCAGGACGATGCAACTATTTCAGGAAATGCAAACGCAGAAAGCACACTCTTTAGGTACTGATTGTGACATCCGTGCACGGAAGCTGGGATGCATGAAGCATTGAGGACTGGAGCATCCAGATGGACTGTTTCGGGGGGGTTAAAATGCAACATATTCTATGGACCAAGTCAAGCTTTTCCCAGTTTGCGACAGCAAATGCAACTCACGACTGTATGTACTGTAGGCAGTCAACTTGTCCCAGCTACACATATATTTTCATAATCGCCATTGCAAGAGTGGCACTGCTTTTCATTTCGGCAATGTTGATAAATTAAATAATGAATGAAAGAATGAGGGGGAAGCACGCTCCTAAGGAAGTTGCACATAACAGGACCTTAATACATGTTGCACTCCCCTATGAACGGGTCAGACAAATTCAAATATCTCAACCACAGCGGACGATACTGAGGCATGGCAAGCTTCAGCCAAGGCTTCATGTTGCCATTCCAGTGTAACACGGCTGCTCGAGAAATGACCTGCAAGTCCACGTTGGGATCATAGCCCAAGCCAAGGACGTGCCACCATCGCTCCAGCGGTTGTGTGAGCCCGTAAAAGGTCAGAAGGCCCGGTGGCAGAGTTCCAAGCTTCCAGAGCAATCGATCAGCATTTCGCTCTTGCCAGTAATGATAAATGCTGCACAAGCGTTCAGCTTGATTCTCTGAGTGCATGCTGCACAGCCCTCCTAAGAGTACAACAAGTAAATTTGCAGACAAGATCAGCTTCTTTCATCCTGATTTGCACCAGCAGCAAGCCTTCTGGTAACAGCTACATGTGACAACGTCAGGGAGTAGACCACTGACCCAGTAACGTTGGCCTTCTTCCAAGCGTCAAGATCGAAGACATTCATGCCAAAGGCCCAACCGCAAGCATCAGGGTCAAAATTGTCCTTAATTTCGGGGTGCGAGAAATTGAGGTACTTGTGGAAGCGGTGGAAATTCTCTAGACAGGTCTCAACTGCACCATTGACGTTCCTGCAGCAGACCACTTGCCAAGCTGGTAAAGAGCTGTGCATCTTGTGATTAACTTTATTCTGCAACCCAACTTAATATCTGTAACGTGCAGGGTAACAAAGTGAAGCCTTGTGAATGAGTACCCCTGCAGGTCGAGTTGGAAGAGAGCAGTAAGGTCCCGCTGAATAACCACATCATCATCAAGGAAGATCACTTTCTTCAAATGGGGGTATACTTCTGGAATGTAGAAGCGGAGGTGGTTAAGAATAGCAAGGTACTTTGGATTCCTGAACTTGATAGTGCCCTTAGGGTCCTGAGGCACGCTTGGGAAAATACACCAACACGGGCATCTCCTTGTAAGAATTGTGCTCAAGGGCTCAGCTGCCATCAATTCAGTAGCATTGACTGTAATTTCTTCTCTCAACATAAACACTTGCAGAAAGAGGGTTTTCTTACTTAAGCACAACCCTACCTGCAAGGAGGCCTTAAAATAGTAGCTCCTTGTCTCTACACTTTGAAGCTGCCGCAGTACCGGCACGTAAGAAGCATTTAGCCAAGCAAAGTCATCCACATTTCGGATATCCACAGTTGCCCCGTCTGGCAGGTTGACAGCAAACCAGGTCTGCATTGCTCCATAGTTCATGTTGTCCGTAACAATGTGGAAGACAAACATCTCGGGTTGGTGAGCATGCGACATGGTCGAGTTGACAACCACTGAGGTCGCAAGAACGTTGTCAGAGAAAATGCAGAAATGATAAAGGCTGCACCACAGTGGCGTAGAGAGAGCGGGTGTCAGCTTCTTGAGACCAGCTTTGCAGATACGTGGCAGGCTGGACAAAGGCAACTTGCCAGCTCCTGAGCAAGGTCTTCGAATACCCTGGACTGGCTAATGTCCAAGCAGACTGCTCTGCTTGTACATACATTCCAAGCACCACAGATGATGAATGCAACAGTCTGATCCACTCTGTGGTGCAGGATAGTCAGGCATGCCTTCGTACTTGTTGTCAGTCAACTTTGGTGACTCCCTGTTTCTCAGCATCCGTTGTCTCAGATCGAGGTTGTGGGCCCACTCTGTTGTCAGTCTCATGCCCAAGCAGTGCAGCCCTTTGGGAATGGCTTCAGCAGCGAGCTGGCCAAAGAACGTGCTTTGTATGCTTGCTGCTGTAGCCTTCTCCTCGAGCATTTGACTGTGGGCCTTGAGGTGCATGACATAACCTGCACAGTCGTACCGCAGTTCTTTGGCCTGCGAGCAGCTTGCAAGTCAAGGCAGGCACAATCAATTGACTACTCATCGAAGACAAAAAGGACTGACAATACCGGCGCACCACCATGCCCAAGTGTGTCACCAATGCAGGTGTCACCATCAGCGCATCTACCGGCAACCAAGGACACCAGCTCGAGGCACTAAGTACATGCTGTTTGAAGGTCAAGGTGGAGCACAGGCAGACCTCATAAATAAGAGATGCAAACTTCTTGATATGTTGTGCAGCTTCAGAAGAGGTGAGGGACTTCGCCTGCGTTGCAGCTTGAGAAAACAGCAGCTGCCACAAGCCAGCATCTCAAAATTAGTCAACTGCAAACCAGCAGGTTGTGCACAGTACCTGGTACCAAATTTCCCAGATGGACTCAGCACACTCGTGGTCTTGCCATTCCTACAGCTTTTGCATGCTATGAAGCCGAGTTCCATTGAGCCATTGAGCCATTGAGTAATTGAGACTGTTCCCGGAAAAAAGTGCCGCAGTTATGCTACTTGCAAAGTTCCTGGCAATTGTGGCTAAAGGCCACCCTCATTCAGAATTTTGTCTAATAGCTACACAATAATGCAGTGACTCTCTCAAGCTTACCTGGGGTGTCGCAAGAAAAGCACTTATGACGCTGTTGACAGTACTAGCATCTCACCTGGCCAGCGCGGACCTGATTGCTAAGCTCCCAAGCCATCTGGAAGTTGCTGTTCTCCTTGGCGAGGACGATGTAGCACTTGGCCAGCGTCATCTGGTCGCGGAGCTGGCGGGCCACAGAGAGCGGGTCCAACATCTCTGCCGTGACATTGAAGTCAGTATCTGCGGCGTGCCGCCAGGCACCCTCCAAGACGTCTGCAGCCTGCCGCAGCAGCAAGTTCTGGACACTCAGCTGCAGGCGGACAGCAGCCGCTCCAAGTGCCAGCTGCAATATGTGAATTTGATTAACAGCTCAACCTTGGACTAACTCTCTCATATGCCGCCGCGTCTTTTATGGCCGGGAGGACGCCTTCGAGCATAGCGGGCCGAAAGCAAGACACGGGGCTCACCAGCCCGCTGGCAGCAGCGCCGACAGCAGCGCCACCTTCAGCAGCCGCCTGGTCTGCAAGCCTCAACCCTCGCTTCGTTGCAGGATCCTGCAATCGCAGTCGGCGTGGTGAAATGCATCAGTCCTTGCCCGAGGACGACGGCGAAGTTCAGACAACCAAAGAGAAGGTACACGGTGCGCATGAGATGTAAGAGTGGCCCATACAAGCCGAAACAATGTCAGGCGAATATGAGTGCATAATATGGGGCTACATGAAATGAAATCCTGTGCTAAGGTGGCTAAGGTAACAGTATGACGCAATTGGAGGAATGGCCCTCACCTTCCCCACGCCCGGGCCGCTGCTGCCACCGAGCCGCCATGCGAGTGTCGCAGAGCAGTAGAGGAAGACGGCCGCAGATAGCGCTGCGCAGGTCGCAGGAGGAGAGCAGCGCCGGCGCAGGCGGCCGCGGCGGAGGGACCGCGCGCGCGCGTACGTGGCCGACCGCAGCGGCCCGCCGCCGCGGTCTTTTTTTTTTTTTTTTTTTTTTTTTTTTTTTTTTTTTTTTTTTTTTTTTTTTTTTTTTTTTTTTTTTTTTTTTTTTTTTTTTTTTTT
>WELB01000058.1:670023-681094 GCA_009602725.1 Spirogloea muscicola
GGCGGCGGCGGCGGGCGGGCGCGCAGCAGCCTGGTGGACGAGGTGATCGGGCAGGCGCGCAGCGACGGCGGCGCGGCGCTGGCGCGGCGCAAGGACCGCCTGACGCGCATCACGCACATGCTCTTCTACGCCTCGCGCGGCGAGACGCGCGCGCTGGAGGAGCTCCTGGCCGAGGGCGGCGACGTGGACAGCGCCGACTACGACGGCCGCTCCGCGCTGCACCTCGCCGCGTCCGAGGGCAAGGTCGAGGCCGTGCGCCTGCTGCTGCGTCGCGGCGCCAAGGTCAACCCGCGCGACCGCTGGGGCTCCACGGTGAGCCTCCCAATTGGTGGCAGCTTTCCCATCAGGATGTATGCCTTGTATCGTGGCATCGTGGAAGAGCTCAGGTCGTCAGTGCTGGCGTGCTCGGAGCGTGACGGGACCAGCCGTATGCGGCATGCTGCAGCCGCTGTCCGACGCGAAGCACTACGGCTACGAGGCCATCGTCAACATCCTCAAGGCCGCCGGCGGCATCGAGACGGTGAGCAGGGGTGCGGCAGCACAGCTGCAGCTCGTGCCTCTCCCAATTGGGGCTGACCAATTGGGCACTCGAGGCGCCACATCGGTCTGCCATTGCACAGTAAAAAGAGATGGTTGCAGCAATGCTGGAGCCACGCTGCTGTCAAGGTACCTCCAGGGCAGACGCTGTGGGTGCAGTCATTATTGGCAGCAGCTAAATTGAGCTGGCATGTTGTCGCGCAGGAGGAAGGGCGCGTGGCGTCGGCGGCGCAGCGCGTTGAGGCAGAAGTGCCGGACTGGGAGGTGGACGCTGACGAGATTGACCTCAAGAAGGGGAAACTGGTTGGCAAGGTACTGCTCACTTGGCCTGCTCGCCCTCAGCATTGCATGGTGGCAACTGTGAAGGGCGGTCGTGACTTCCGCAGTGTAAAGCTTGCAAACTGAAGCCTTCTGGCGGTGTACACGCAGGGCGCGTTCGGCGTGATCTACAAGGTGATGTGGCGTGGCACTCCAGTAGCGGTCAAGATGATGCTGCCCTCGCTCAGCAATGACGAGCAGCTCGTGTAAGCCCTGCGGCCCTCAATGCTGGCGCCTGCGTCATCTTCGCCCTTGGTCATGTGCAATTAATTGGTCTCACTTTGCTGTGAGGCTACGGGCCTCACTACATGGCGGTGGCGATGGCGGCGGTAGGCGCGAGTTCCGCGACGAGGTGGCGCTGCTCCCAAAGCTGCGGCACCCCAATATTGTGCAGTTCATGGGGGCGGTCACCGTCACCAAGCCGCTGATGATTATCACCGAGTATCTGCCGGGGGTGCGCTGAGGACCTCCCATGCAACCTCGCGCCTCTGCTTCCCACCCAATCAGCTGCAGAAAGACCCGCGCCTGGCTGGTCTTGACAAGCGACACTGCGTATTCAACGTTGATGACGAATGTGACCTTTATCTTGACCCCTTTCAATTGTGAGCCATGGCAGGGGGATCTGCACCAGGTTTTCAAGGACCAAGGGCCACTGCGACCCGAGGCGTGCGTTAGCTACGCCCTCGACATTGCCAGGTGACGGTGTTGCTAGACCCGTCTCTCTGCTCATCGCTGCTCATCTGACATATTGCGCAAGTTGGTCACAGGTTTTGTGTAATCACTTGTAGGATGGTGCCGCAATCCCAGCTCAGGCAATCCTTGCTGCCGCTGTGGTGCAGGGGGATGAATTACCTGCACAACCACAAGCCAAAGGCCATCATTCACCGCGACCTGAAGCCCAGGTTGCCACCTCAATCTCTGCATGCCTGCACCACGACCTTCTCAGGACTTGCCTGAAGCTGCTGTCTGTTGTCTGCAACATACATCAGCCTGAGCATGTTGCAACCTCGCCAGATTATCCACTATCAAGCTGTCGCATGTGAGGTCGAGCATCGCTCAGCCCATGGCACGAGGGATGCTGCAGGAACCTCCTGCGGGACGAGGGCAACCATCTCAAGGTGGCGGACTTTGGCCTGAGCAAGCTTGTGCAGATGGACTCACTGCACGAGGTGTACAAGATGACGGGCGAGACTGGCAGCTGTATGCTACGTTCGCCCATCTTGGCGACTGATATTGTCATCCAGTTCCACCACGTGGATGTCCTCTATTTTCATGCATCACCTGCGTAGGAGGTCACTGCATGCATGGAACCTGCTGACATCTGCCTGCGTGCATGGGGTAGACCGCTACATGGCACCCGAGGTTTACCGGCACGAGGCGTACGACCGAAGCGTGGACATCTATTCGTTCGCGGTTATCACACATGAGGTGCAGAGCCTCTCAGCCCCCTCACGAGCTGATTATTGCAAGAATTTGTCGCTCCTGCCTGTGAGCCTCTGGTATTGAGCAGCACACCGAGTCCAGCGGGGGCGCTCAGAGATTCTCCGCTGCGCCCGCGCAGCAATGCAAGTGTACGAGCCCGTACAGCAGGCATTTGGTGCTCACGCTGGACCTATGCAGATGTTTGAAGGGTTGCCACCATTTGCACGGATGAAGGCGGAGGACGTTGCCTACTCCGTCGCCATGGAGGGCACGAGGCCACCATTCCGTGCCAAGGGCTACCCGCCGCACATGAAAGAGTGAGTTGCTGGGGTTTCATTCAGAATTGGGAGCTCGTCACTTAATGCTAAGCTGGCATTGACGATCATGCTGGTAACCAGCAAAGGGGGTCCCATGCAGCAGCGGTGCTCTTTGGGGCCCTCATGCGGGGGCCATGTGGTGATACTGACATTCAGACGACGCTGCTCGTCTTTGCCACCAGATTGATCACGCAGTGCTGGGCGTCGCGGCCACGCGATCGGCCCAGCTTCGCAGAGGTCATCGAGATTCTGGAGGCGGTTGAGGCTGGCATGGCGAGTCAGAAGGAGCACGTGTGATAGGCATTTGTGCTTGAGCTCGATCGTGACCTGTGCCGTTGCTCCGCGTGCTATGGCGAAGATAAGGCACCCCAACACGGCAGCCTTGTCAATACCAGGCATGCAGGGCCCATTGCTGCTGCTCGCCACACGGCCGATGGCAAAGGCATCCACCAGCGGTGGCATCAAGAGCAGCAAGCTTCAGGCTGCCAAGCAAGTGCCGCGTGGACAGCCTGCACCGGATCCTCTATTACGGTCCTGAACGCACTCTCTGTGGGAGGCGTCTCAGAGTGGTAAGGTGCTGGGAGCTCGCTCAGGCGCCCCCTGTATGTATAGTAAGTTATGAAGGGCCACACGCATCAGCGAGGCCGTGGCCAAGAGAGCTCAGAGTGCCTGCAGAGCAACGGGGTTTTGCTGCGCAGGGCCTCAGTGACCAGTTTCAGTTAATGCGGTCAAGGCCGTTAAGTCAACAATTGCCGAGTTAGCGATGCCACACGGCAGGGAAGAGTGCGGCTGCTGATATGAGGAGCGGTCTAAATGCCAGCCAGGTGCATATAGAGCTCATAACTATGTTAGTGGAGCCACTAGCAAGGCACACTGGGCGCTCTTGGTACCCCCGTGACAGCAATAGAGAAGTCAGATGAGTTGAGAGGAGGAAGAGCAGGAAAGGCGAGAGTAGGTGCTCCATGACACCCGAAGTCATGGGTGCTTCTGGTCGACAGGTACGAAGAGAGACGCTTCCAGTAGAGGGCGATAGCTGTGAGTGGCCAGCCCAGGAAACGGAGGAATGCGTGTGTAGAAAGAGATGGAGGGCCATATGTGGCCAAGTACAAAGGCAAGCACATTGACAAATGTACGTCCCCTGCTGCTAAGCTGACCCGCTCAGTAACCACGAGTCAGCACATAGAGAAGGAATGAATGCAGGTAAGGATGCAGGCCTGGGGTTTAAGGCTCCTCTTCGAGCACCTCCACCTAAAATCCCGCCAGCCGGTCAGCCATGGCGGCCGTCCTCGCGGCCCCGCCGCCGCCACCGCCGGGCGCCCCCGCTGGCGGCGGCGGCGGCGGCCTTCGATGCCACGCGAGCGGGCCTGGCGGCCGGCGATGTCCTGCGCTTCGTGGCGCCGCCGGAGGTGCCGCCAGGAAGAGGCCTCCGCGAGCCGTGGGAGGCCGACGAAGAAGACGCTTGGGAGGACGACGACGAGGCGGAGGCCTCCGCGGGCTCTGGCGATGGCGACGGCGGCGGCGGCGGCGAGCGGTCGCGAGGTCGGACGCCCGGCCCCTCCGCCAGCTTCGTCGTGCATGATGAGCCGCCGGCACCAGAAGCAAGCTCGCCGTCAGCCGTCGTCACAACTGGTCCTCAGGGTTTAGGAGTTGAGGGTTCAAGGGTTTCAGGGTCAGGGTTCTAAGGTTCTGATTTAGCGGCCACTCCCCGGCACCACGTCGCCTGCTGCGTGGATGCAGCGCTGGATAGGCTCCTGGCAGCATATGGTGACCCCGAGCTCCTCGAGGACGACGATGAGCCGTACGAGAGCGTCCCAGGCCCGCCGCTGCCGGCAGAAGGTAAGGGCTGACAGGAGCTTGCAAGCTTCAAGGTCCAAACCCTGAACCTCAAACCTTCAACTTAAGCCTTAAACCTTTGAATCCTAAACCCTCAACAAGGCACGCGTCTGAGCACTTGTGCAGTCTAGTACTTGATCAGGGGTGCAACCATTCGCACGCCGAAAACCTAAGCCCGCCGATAAAGCAAGGATCCTCTACACATTTTGAAGTGGGTGGCGACTAGGCCTGTCACACGTCCTTTGACTCGTCTGGGACAGCCCCTACTCATGCCAGTCCGATGCAGTTATCATGAGTGGGCAAAGGGATGAGCTGACTTGGTTTGCCAATCTGGTGCCCATGTTAAGCACGTTTCTCGCCCTCTCTATGCTGCCCTTGCCATGCTGCCTGACATCCATGCCTCCAGGCGCCTGCTGCCGCCAGATGCAGACATGAACGATAAGGTGACGGCGCTGGCCTATGCGCTCAAGGACTGCTTGCCCGGGCGCGTGCTCAAGCTCAGCAGCGAGTGCACGGATGTGTCAGCGGACCTCTTTGCAATGGGCTTCTTTGATAGTGCGGTCGAATACCAGGATCCTTTCATCTGCTTCCGTGGTGCCCACAGGTGCTATGCGAGCCCACCTCTTCTCGCCCCCATGCACACTCGCATGGCTGAGGATGTTAAGCTGCTTGTGCTCAAGGCTGCATAGTACACTGCTATTGCAACTGGCGGTGGTAACTGCTGATCGCCGCTGCATACCTGAAGATAGCAACAGTGCAATGATGCAGTGCGAAGTTCTTCTTATTGCTTGAGCTTCCAGGTACAGGGAATGGTTGGCGAATATTGCAAGGCTCGGGGCGTCTGACTTTTTCCTCGAGGAGATATACTACGAGCGGCTCGCAGAGCATCGCTGTGAGTCTCCGCTGCATGGCTGACAAGGTGCTCCTGTGTGAGATATCATGTGGCATCAATGGGGGGTTTAGTACGTCATGAAAGTGAAGGACGGCTATGGCCTTCTCATTGGTATGCGATATTCTGGAGTCTAGCTTAGCAACTGAAGCTCAATCAGCTGTGCAACATGCCCGTGAGGACTTTCCTTAGGGGAGGCATCATGCTTGAACAAGTGAACATGCTGTCGGCAAGCTTCAGTTGCTCTTACTGTAAATCTTTTCCACTCAGCTTCCCTTATCGTGCTTGACTCTTTTGACATTACCTTCAGGAGCTCATGATCCAAGGGCATGCATCAGTAGCATATGCCATAACTAGATGTTTGTTGGTACTTGTTGCTGCAGTCAAGCGGTGGGTACACACTGTATGGACGATGACCCTTACAGATGATCTGGAGGAGAGTCTACGCAAGATGGGCGAATGGGAGTGGTGGAAGGCTGCATATGAAGCTGCTCTGACGGAGATACAGGAAGTCAGAGGTGAGGCTGGAGGCTTACCAGATGGCAATAGGAAGGACTCTGCGACATGGTACTGGCAAGCTGGCGATGCGGAGAAGCAGCCAGCGGCGGGTGAGTCAGTGGAGGGTGGCGCCGCAAGGATGAGCACTGCACACGACATGCGGAAGGAGCGGCGAGGTGCGAGCGAATGTGACAGGGTCGGTGTGGCAGAAGAAGAAATTGCTGCAGTTGCTGAGGTTGGCAATGAGGTTCTGCAGTTGACGGGAGACTCCAAATATGAGATGGCCAGGTCAGGGAAGGTGAGCAGCAACTTCAGTAATGACAGCCTCATTGTTGTAGGCAGGCATCAATGTGTAGTTTTATTGTCCTGGTTTCTTCCTCAGGTAACCGCCTATCTCGGGCTTCCCCATACCAGTAATGTTGCACAAGCCGGACGAACTTCTGTATGTGAATCTGTCCTTAGTACACAAAGTGGTATCCATAGTGCATCTGAGAGCGTGAAATTGCTCTCTGAGGCCGTTGCTGTTGGGCTGCAGGTTACGTCCATTACTTCAGGCTGGTATATACTCGAGGGCGACGGTGCAGCCCAGCTGGCCAAGGCCCACCTCTATCTTGTGGCGCTGGCCAGGTACTGCGAAAGGGTGCCTATTGAATCACTCTGACATTGACGTGCCAAATGAGATGCCAGTCAATGCCAATAGCAGAGGTCCTGGACATTTTTCGTTTCCACGGGCTTCTGGATTTAGCATGCTGCCATGATCACCGGGAGCCAGCTTACAACGGGAGGGCCTATGCAGTGGAGATCTTGGTACTATCAAATGCATGTCATAGGACAAGCTGCTTGATGCTGGCTTCAATCTTATTCAGAGTAGAAGTTGCGAGGTTGAAGGAGAGATTGTGAGGATAACGCGGGTGGGGAAGAGATAGATTGCAAGCTGAAGAACAAGTACCAACGTATTCGCGTCAAGCCAGCTAGGTGTGAAGCTACTGCAGCACATCGATGATCAATAGCAGTAGGCAAGGTTGTGCTACTTGGAAGAGTCTTGGAGATATGAAAAAAGAATGGATGGTACTCGCAGCTCTGTGAGCTGTTCACGGAGCCTGTGTCAGCTACTGGGTCTGGGCTGGAAAGTGGCTGCCTGCTCTTATGGCTGCCAACGTCAGCCCAGACGAGGGCTGTCTGACGCCTCAGCTCAGGCCTTTGACATGTGCACCTCAAACAGTACCAGCGTCCTGCAGAGGACCAAGGTCAGCGCAGAGAGCACTGACACATGGAGGCAGTCAGGAGGCCGGAGCACCGGCGGCAGGCACTGGAGGCCAGAAGAGCTGCAGGCCTGTGTTCGATCTTAAATAAATAAAGAATGGTGGGCCGGAGCACACGTGGTCGATCTGCTAATAAGTGCGGCTGATAAAAGCCATCTAGTTGCACAAGCCCGAAGGGCTTGTGCGGCTTGGCGGTCAGTTAAAGTTGCAGACTTGCACGTATTCCATCTCATAATCCACATACTTAGTCCAAAAGCCTCGGTACTGTGCACAAGACAACATCAACTTAGTACGTCTTTGATTGCTTCTCACTAATTTTAACAGCGTGGTGGCTGCAATGCAGCGAGGCCACTACGATGCCTACTGCACATTGCATTGTCATTACAAAGATTTATTGCATGACAGCTTGAATTTGTCAACACCGGTGCCTCTGCTTGTCTTTGCAATCTCAGGGAGCTTAGGCTGACAACACCGTCTTCACATGTCACTTGATGATGGTGGTCTTGGCTAAGCAAACCTGGTGCATTGCAAGATCTAGCCAAGGCTTCATATTTCCATTGTAGTGGATAACCGCCGCAGCTTTGACCTATAACCACAGAGAAGATACGTTAGGCAACGCACAGTGCAAGCTTGCACCCTGCACAATGGCAAGCTTTGAGGCAGATTGTCAAGAATGCATGCAACATCTGCAGGTCCCTATGCTGCTGCAAGAATTTTAATCACTCTTGCAGTTTCAAATCATGCCAAATAGCTAGAATCTGGTCATGTATCAACTTGCGTGCTTGCTACTTATACTGTTTACATCTGCACATCAAGATGCCAGCTGCCCACCTTTTCTAAGTTGATGTTGGGATTGTAGCCAAGGCCTAGGACATGCCAGGACTTGTCCAAGGGCTTAGTAGTCTTGTAGAAGGTGATGAGACCAGGTGGAAGCGTGCCCAGCTTCCACAGTAAGCGGTCCTCGTTCTGCTTACCAAAGCATGCAAGGCACAAGAATCAGCAGAGCTATAAATACAGATACCACTCACCCCTGTTGGCAAGCAGACCAAGCCTTCAAGCTGCTTGAGGTCAGGCTTGCCCTATGAGTCACAACAAAAATACTCACTGCTAAGAGTTGTCATGCTTTACATCCAGCTGCCAGACTGATGCATGCTACTACTCTCAGGAGTTGGCAGTTAACACTAAGAACTGAGCACAAGGCTGCGCTCCAGGTACTACGGTTTAAGTCGCACCCTTGACTGCCAATAATGGTACTCCTCAGTGCAGTTTTCTCGCCTCCAGGAGTCGAGGTCAAAGAGATTCATCCCATAGGCCCAGCCGCAGGCCTTGGGGTTGAAGCTCGCCGCAATGAGGGGATGCGAGAAATTCATGTACTTCTCGTAGCGGTGGAACGACCCAAAGCACGTTTCCACAGCACCATTCACATTGCCTTCCATGTCAATCTCCCACAGCCCAGTGAGATCTTGTTGCACAACAATGTCATCGTCTAGGAACAGGACCTTGTTGAGCTTGGGATACATCTCCGGCAGGTAGAAGCGCAGGTGGTTGAGCATCGACAGGTACTTGGGGTTGCGGAACTTGAGATTTGACGAGTCTTTTGTGGCATTCTCCATCTTGTTCTCGAAGTAGAATTTCTGTTTCATGAAGGCCACACCCAGTGCTCACGCTTGTAAGTGACAGGAACACGCAAACAATCTCCGCTATGCCAATGCTGACCTTGACCACATTAGATTGTCCAGGTCACGGCAGCCACAAGCATCCAGGTCATAATCGGCTGTCACATCCAGTTAGAGCAAAGCCTCGGCATCACAACATAAAAGAATGCGCAACTTGCTTGAATGACGTACCTGCAGGTTGGCTGATTCAAGCTGCTTCAGAACTGGGACATATGAGGAGTTGAGGAACTTGTAGTCTTCCACGGCCCTGACCTCAATGTGAGCACCAGATGGCGGTCTCTTCTTGAACCAGACGAGCATGGCGCCAAGATTCAGCTTGTCTGGCACATGTTCACCGAGCACTACTGTCAAGTCCTTGCGAGAAGTAGCGCAATGAGATCAATATTTCATAAGTGGCCTACTTTGCTGTGCACCTGTGACAACGTGGAAGACATGATGCTCGGGCTCCTTGGCATTTTGCACAGCCGAATTCACCACAACTGATGCAGCCACCACATTGTCTGAGAAGATGGCGTAGTGATACAAGGACGGGTCTTCCAACTCTGGTCGAGGCTCGTCTTCCCGCTTGTACAGTTCTGCATAATGCAAAGGTGAACAGCTACCTGATTACTCAATTGTGACCACCCATTACACTGCGACAGCGTTGCGTTCAAGCTCTGCCCTTCTGCAACTGAGTGATGTGTGCGCTTCTGCTACATAGTGCTATATGCATGCAAGCGGATAATGAACGGCTGACCTGGGTTGGCCACCAACTCCTCCATCAGGCGCATCCCAATGCAATTTAGGCTCTTGGGCAATGATTTGGCTGCAATCAGGCTGGAGAACGCCCCCTGCTTCTTCGCCTTGTTCAGCTGGTCGTTGAGAGCGAAGATGGTGTCCTTCAACTTCTGAATCTTGAGCTGCATCACATGGAGTGGCGTGTCTGATTAGTCAGATTGACATCCTCCGTTGTTCCTGACTGCAACCTACCATCAGATTGCATGCAAGCAGTTAGTCTGCACATGTAGACACAGCCACTGATGCCCTGCTCAACTGCAGCGTCAAGCCAAAGAACCCTGACTGACATATTTCTAATGCTAGCCCGTATCACCAAGCCGCTGGCAAGCAATTTAAGCTCACAGAGGCTGCAGTGTGTGCTCTTGCACACCCTATACATCAACTTCCTGTGCAGTCAAGGATGACGAGCAGGCGGTGCTGTTGGTGCCTCGGGCTAACGGGCTACCTCCTTTACCTGGTTGTCAAAGAGGTCCTTGGCATCCATGACTATCTGCTTGGACATGCGCATTCGCTCCTTCAGCTCCTTCTCCAGGTTCTGCAAGTCCTTGGAGTCTGTCAAGGGGCTCGTGAGAAGGGCCTGCATGTAGAGGAGACAAGCCAGTTGGTGGAAAGGTTAGAGCATTCTGACCAAAGCTGCATTCCTACAGTCAAGCAAGGCAAGGCTGCCAATCCCCTGACACCATTCTCATGCATATGCCTGCTCTACTTTGCCACATTGAGAATGGCGAAGACGATAGGCCTGAAAATGCGACTCTGTCAGTCCTGTTATCATTGCAGACTTACACACAATTTGAGGTTTTGAAGGGCATCTAGCAATACACCCAATAACATTGGCAAAAGAAGAGGAACACAGGTCTGCTCCTGTGATCTGGGACTCTACCTTGTACTCTGGCCGCTCGAGAAGCTCCGTGAAGTTGGCGCTCTGCTCCTCGAACAGGCGCACCTGCCGCGTGAAGTCCAGCTTGGCCTTGCGCGCGAACGCCGTGTACGCCCTGAGCAGCGTCACCTGGTCCTTGGCCTGCCGCAGGTAGCTGTCCGCCTTGAGCTTGAGCGGGTCCGAGGACGGCCGCAGCGCCTGCAGCGTCCGCGAGACGTAGGCATGGAGGCCGCCCCTGCCGGACGCCGCAGGCCGTCCCACGCTCACACGAATCTGCATTCGATAATTAACGGGATCAGACACTGAGCTACGAGCGAAGCCAATGGCCGCACTGGCGCTCATACTACGCCCAAGCGGTGACAATGGCGCGGCGATCGGAGCGCGACCACCGCGCAAAGCTGTGGACGAGTGAGCGGAGCTCCCAGTGCCACGGCAGAGCCGCCACTGGGAGAGACGGCGGGCGTGCCGCTTGAGCGCCGTCTCGGGCGGTCCCGTCGGCTGGCCTCACCGGCGGCGGCGGCGGCCCCGAGGCTGCCAGGAAGCTGGCGAGGGTGACGACAGCGCAGAAGAGGAGGCCGCCGAGGACGGCGCGGTACGGCAGCAGGCGCGCGCCCCCGAGGCGTGCGGCGCCCGCCCGCGCGCCTCCTGCGGCCGCCGGCATGGCG
>WELB01000058.1:690464-712601 GCA_009602725.1 Spirogloea muscicola
CGGCGCGGGTGCCCGGAGCCCGCTCCCGGCTGCGGATGCGCGGCGCCGGGCCGCCGCCATGGAGCTTGCCGGCGACCGGCACTCGGGCCGCGGCTTCTCGCTGTCGCCCGCCGTCTCGCCGCCCCACAGCCACTCCAGCGCCGACGAGGTGGCCGTGTTCCCCTTGAACGCCAACGCCGACTCCCCGAGGCCTGCTCGGGAGCTCGGCGAGGACCCCGAGGACTCCTGCGGCTTCTCGCGCGGCCCGCTCCACGAGACGACGACGGTGGAGGCCTTCTCCAGACGGCCCTCTGGCCGATGCCCCGCCGGGTGGAACGACGAACAACGCTGCCGGGACCTCTTCTCCTTCGCCGCCTTCCGCGACCTCTGCGACTCCTGCGAGCTGGTCAGTGGGATGATCTCTCAGCTCGCTCCCTTAGCTTGAGATTGATTGCGGTGATGCAGTGATGACACCAATTGGGCCTGCGACTCGAATTGGAGTCTCGCGATGCCGTCGGGGTCACATTTGTACATCTGTGCGCCTCCACAAGGCGTCGACTTCAGGCAGTCTCTGCCTCTCGAGTGGTGTCGCGGCCCACGGGGTGTGTGCTTGGCTACACTTCAGTCCCTGGCATGGGTCAAAAGCATCACCTACAATTCTGACGGTCCGCCGAGCGATGGGCCCCCTTTGGTGATGACAATGTCCGGCGTCTCTTGCGAGTACAGGTGCAACACCACGGTTCCAGTCAGGACGCCAATTGGTCACGATGCACACGGCCGAAAGTCGTGGCTGCGAGGCAACGGTGAGGCGACCAGCTCTACTTGTGAATTACCGACAGAGAGGAGCAAATTTCCACAGTCAGAGCACGTCCATCGCTGGATAATGCCACCCTTCTAGACCGCTTGCTTTGTGGATGGCGAGTAACGTCCTTTACATCAGCAATTCACCACCAGAGTCCCGATAAGGGACTCTGCAAAGTCTCAATTGTCCAAGGAAACACACCTGCTGCCAATGTCAAGTGCAGCTGACATGCACAGCACGTTCCAGAAGGGTAGCTGCAGCTGCTTGTTGGTCCTTTAGCGGGTTGTCGTTGACCAGGTTTGCAGCATGGTCTGAGCTTTCACGGCCTGCTGAAGAGATGGACAAAGTTGGGACAGGGCGCAGCAACTGCAGGGCCTGCCAAGAGAACCCCTTTCGCTCATGTCTTCACAGCAGATTACCATAGCCATCAGCTAAGAGATGATGCTGCTTACAGTTGGAAGGAACCATTCATCTGTTCTGCTGCCCTGCTTACCCTCAACCAAGGTGGTTATGGGTTCAGCGGTGTGAGCATGGAGGAAGCGAAGAGCGTCCTTTGCTGCGCAGAAGCGCC
The DNA here is from genome assembly GCA_009602725.1 of Spirogloea muscicola. Lineage (NCBI taxonomy): Eukaryota > Viridiplantae > Streptophyta > Zygnematophyceae > Spirogloeales > Spirogloeaceae > Spirogloea > Spirogloea muscicola. The sequence continues at coordinate 691,817 of WELB01000058.1, forward strand.
GTGGGGCGAGTGCTCGTACTCAATGGAGGTCCTGGCCCACGCTGCCCAGGTATCGTCAGGCCATTCTGTGTTGACTTGAGCTAGAAACAGGACATGCTACTAGTGTCATCACATGGCTTGATGAAGCACTTCATTTTCCATGTACAGATCAGTGGTACTTGCACTGGCTTAGGTTGGTTGCAAGCTGTGGGCACGTGGTTGCTGCCGCATGCCACCGTCGTATAATCTAGCAAACCCAGGACTGTCTGGTGTCCATGCATGCACTGGCCTTTTTGGACTAATTGAGCTATTGTGCGCTGGCCTCCACAGGAGGAAGACTGGTCCCTTAGCAAGCACTTGTCAACGTGCTTTCATGTTGCAAAGGATGCAGACAGCCCTTGTGTCAGCCATGCCAGTGATCATTACTGCTCTTGTCGCTATGGCTGCTTGCGACAATACCTGAGTAGTCAGTTCCTGAGAGCAGTAAGCCTCACACATGACTCGGTCCTTCCTTTCTCCAGTGCCATGCATCGCCTCTGTGACTAGTCTAAAGGGATCCTAGACAGTATACTGTTGCCCAGCCTGCTGATGCTGGGCCCTCCTGTACCAAGCACAGTGTAAGTTTGTGTATCACCCCATTGTTTACAGCCCCCTTTGCTCCATTGACAATCTCATGTGGACCTGTGGACCCGTTCTCAAAGTCATGTAACAATCTGCAGCATTTGTTTGCTTGGCTATTTGAGGTGCCAGGTCATAGGTGCAGACATCATCATTGTCATTGGGAATACTGACTGTCTCACTCGTTGTGGGCCAATCTTGTGACGGGATCAAACAGTTGGAGCAAGATAAGGTCTCCCAAACCTTTGATCGAGATGGAGGACCCCAGTGGGCATGTTTCCACAGTGGCCTTGTTACTCGCGGTGCGGAGGAGGCTATTCTTGTCATGCTGAAGGCATTCCCCTTTACTAGCATACTCCTCACACCATCTACAGACTGTGATCATACATGCTTCCTCAGATCTTGGAGTGAGATGTGTTTGTTGATGGCAACAGGCTTAGTATTGTGAACTTTCAGCTGCGCTCCTCTGAGGAGTGCAAGTCCTCCTAATACTCCTTGTGTGTGGCCATATCGCGGATACAGCATGATGGGCTTTCTGAACACCCATGGCATTGGCATCACTACTTACTTGAACGAGAACTTCCCCACGCTGAACAGCCCTGGAATGCTCCTGGGGCTCACATGCGCATCCCCGAGAAGGTTAAACACAGCCTCCTGCCTTGCGACATGGCAACTGTCATATCTTCAGTGACAGTATTGCAACAGGAATCTAATAGCTCTTGGGAGAAATTTAACAGACACCATAGCATGTTGTCATGAATTTTGCTTGACCTTGAGCACTGGATGATAAGATGATGCAAGCAGACCTGCGTCATGTGCGTCTGTGCCCGCTGCAAGTGGGCTGGCTCCTTACTCCCAGCAATCTGAGTCATGTTTGCCCTGTCTCCAGGCGTCCTTTTATCAGGCAGCCTCAGATCTTATCTACACGCCCCCACCTAGCAACAGAGGCATCCATGTCGACCCTGGGGTAACGACCTCAGCAGGCCGTCTTCATAGAAGGCTCTGGACACCTTGTGATGCTCAGCTGCCAAGTACCATTTTAGCGCGTGAGGAGAATGTAAACCTATCTGCATGGCCGGTTCTCAGTAGGAAAGCTCTTGGCTGTCTCATTGTTGCAGCTTTTTGAAGACATTCCTGGTGACTTCAAGACTGTGTGCTCGTCTCCGGAGGTTCGTCCCTTGCAACGTTGTCCTCAGGCTTGCCTTGTGTATGTCGCAGCAAGGATTGGGCTTCATGATAGATCAGTTGTCTTCGTGGGTTAGAAATGTCTTCACATTGTTGAGCTGCACTCTACCATTGCAAGACTGTGATCACCGTTGCTTGGTCTGGAAGTAGTGAATCATGCTGCCATATTTCTTATACCTTGATCTTTGACTGCATGGCATTTGTCACCACTGCAGGCTGTCATCTCTGCTCTGGAGAGGGTACCATCCTTGCTTGTGAATAACCCCCTGACCGCTGTACCTTGTTGGCTAGCATCTCGGCCAGCAGATACCCCAATTGCCTTCTCTCAGGTAGGTGAAGGCCTGTCTCTAAACAATAGTGACTGAAGGGTCTACATCAAGCAGGGAATTGAAACAGCCAGTTGTTCTTGCTCCTAACGGTATCATAGCCTTAGTGTTCACGTACTTAGACCTGACTAGTCCAATTACTTGATGCACGTAACTTCCAGAGCAACATGTGGACTTTTAAAGCGTGCACCATGCCTCATGTACTAGCAACATCTTGGCTGTTATCGTGGTGGTCCTAGTTGGATTCTCAGACTCGCATGACATTCTGGATACATGCAGTTTATGCTTCCTCTGAAGCTGGAGCCAACATCTGATACTACGCATTTTGCCCTCCTCGTTGAGGCTGAGAGAACCACAGTCAGGTGCATCATACAGATAGATGATGGCCTCAAGTTTTCTTTCTATTAGATACAGTTCTCACTTGATGATATTCGTTGTGCTGTAAGATCAATAAGAGAGGCAGTTGCCTGCTCTGAGTCACTCACAAGAGGACGCTGACATTTCCAATTGGTCGTTTTAACAGTGATATGACATATCAAGGCATGCGTATACTTTCCCTAGAGGAGGCCTACATTGGAGCCCGAGCAGTGATGCCAGTGTTTCAGCCATGGTTAGCACGGCCAGTTTTGAGTACAGGAGCTACACCATGCACCGGCGGTAGACGGCACGTGCACCCAATTCAACAGAGGAGTTGCAGCAGCCGCTCGCCTGATCGCAAGGCAGCGTATGCGGAGCAGGCTTGTGAAAGAGACACTCAACGGCCTTGTACATACAAGGAGCAAGAACAGATTCTGGAGGACTCTCTTGCGCACCTCGGCATATCTTCCCCGCCTGATGAGGCGCCCTCCTTGGTGCTAAGGTCGAGTGACAGAGAGGCGCAGGTACTGGCTAGTGACAGTCACAGGGCCGCGATGACACAGGCATTGGTAATAGAGGGTGGGTGTGAGCCATCAGTTGACCAATCTCGAAGTAGCGGATGTCACGGCAATGAGGACCGACACGATACTTCTGCAGTACTTGGTATAGGCCTCGATCCTAGCTTCGAGGGCAAGAGGTCTGATGCAGGTCCTGTCCACTCCCCACCAAGCTTATGGAGCTCATCGCCACCCAGCACCCGCTTCCTATCATCCCATTCCTCCAGCAATGGGTCACTGCAAAACTCGTGGTGTAACCCCCCCCACTCTTCCTCAGGGGCAGCTTTGGACGCTTCTCTTCGCCACCACCCTTTCTTCTCGAGCAAGCAGCTGCCCTGCTCCTCCTCCTGCTACCATGGGGATGGGCCGCCTCTCAAGGCCTGTGGATTGGTCCACTCGTCGTCCGTCAAGTGCTCCTGCAGAGCAAGTCAAGGCGCGCTGATGGGCACCCTGGCAAGCGGTCGTCCAACCGTCAGGCCAGCTCCTTCTAAGGGTGACAAGCACCATAAGGGCAGGCAAGATCATGCACACTATACTAAGCTGAGGCCTGCCCCCCTTGGCCATGTGCGGTCTCAGCTGCTCAATGACCTTGATATACATCGTCAGGTGAGGCTCGTAAGCTTTGTGGCAACATCTGCTTTTGCCCTTATCTGCATTGCTTGTCATACAAGAAGACCTTGGTAAAAGGGTCTCCTCCAAGATGCAGTGCTGTCCGTAAAGTCTTGCTAGGGTTGATTAGGTCCATGATATCATTTGTAATCGGCCATCGTGTGACGTGGAAGTACAACCATGCCAGGAAGAGCCGATCAAGGGATTGATCGAGGCAAGACCATGCTTGTGCGTGCTCACTCATGATACTCAGATGTTTGCCTCGTGACAGCTTGCTCATTCGAATGAGCTGGATCACTATGAGGACGATGGTGAGCAAATTGTGGAGTGCAGTATATTGCATCAAGCCTTACTGCAGGCCTCTTGTGCAACATTGATTCCACCTGCTGCATCGAATTAGGATTCTGCATCACAGATTGATACAGAACTAGTGCCAATAAAGTACAAGCTGAAGCACGAACTCATTTTCACCACAAACTGGCAGTAACTTTAGCGTCCTGAACATAAGCGAGAGATTCTTGGCTCAGCTGGCTGACCAGACTGGAGCATTGTTTTGCAGGCTTGAACCATTACCCCAGCTCGGACAGGCCTTCGCTGAGGGAGCTTGAGTCAATGTACTTCTTAAGAAGCCCTTCCACAGGACCCCGAGGTGGTGAAGTAGGGCAATTCTCTGCAGAATCTGAAGAGTGGCAAGAGGAGTCTCCTCCATATGGGACAGTACCCATTTCTAGCAGCTCCTATCACCCTTCAAGTGTGCACAATTACGTATGGGACACACAAGGAGCAGAGCATTGGCCATTCGATAGCCCAGGCGTCAATTGTCTCCCAGCTGAGGTGGGCAGCGACTCAAAGAAACGTGATGAGTATATTGAGTTTACACCTGCAGACGATGCCTGTCCCAAGATTAATATCTCTCAGCTACCCCCAAGGTGTGTGTAACACATTCTACCCACTGATGCAACTCGTGTGAAACCTATGCTCTGCTTTTCAGTAATAGTGTATCATTTTGGTGTACACAATCGTATGCACCACATCTGTGCTACAATATTCACGATCTGCCTTCTCTTTACATCTATCATTTCAAGAGTCAGATGCAAATACTGTAATCTCACACATCAGGAACCCACAACTTTGAGCACCGAGTTTGTAAGACTGAATCTTTTTCAGACTCTGAAAGCAGTCATCTGCTTCCATCTGCTGCTGCTACAGATTTGTTGCTGACTTCTTGGCAGGCGACACTCACTGTGGGGAGTTGTGAGTCTTCTCATCCTGCTGACAAGCATTGCCCTATTTTTAATGTTCCTGTACTGGTGTGTGGAGTTTGCCTTTACAGCAGTATGGGCCTTGTCCTTTGTCTTCGCCAATACAAATTAGTATTGCCTCGGCACTTACATATCATGGTCTCTGTGATTCTCGCGCTTGAGCAGAGTGGCAGAGCAGCATGCAGAGCATTGCTTTGGGAGATATGGCCTTGTGGCTAGAACGTTGGCGAGGGAGAATAAGAACCATCCGGGCAAGTGGTTCTGCATAGTCGAGTTCTCATATTGGATAGATGACATCATCAGGAAGCGCCTCGTGGCGGGAGAACAGATTAGGTTCCAGAATTACTATGGTGAGCACCTGACAGACAAGCACGGTTCCAAGACCAAAGGTCCTGTGCAAGCACTTGTAATGCATGACAGCATCACCTTGATTATAGCAAGGATAAGTCATCCTCAAGGGAATAAGTATGCCTGTACCTGATCTTCAACACTTACTTCCATGCAGCCGGCGAAGATGTGTGCATTCGACGACACAGAGACAAGCAGAGCAAGGCAGCAAGGGGGCAAGCAGCAGTTGCAGGAGGCTCGGAAAGCCTGCACTGCAGGCCTGACTGGAAGTACACAGGCACTGACACGAGAGCCGGGAAGCCGCTGTATAAGGGCCCTTGCACAGTCTGCGGCAAGGAGTCCACTGTGCCTTTCAAGCCAGTCATCAACGGGCAGCCGCCAAGGTGCCGCAACTGCTTACCCCCCGTCTCTTCCCCTGGACTTCAATCGGAAACCTCCGCTACAGCCTCCATCATTCAGGGCCTTCTGGCTGCCGGCTCACTCTTTCATACGTACCAACTCAGTATCCAACATACCAGGTGGACGCGACCATGCTGCACTACCATCAAGAGCCAGACCACTAATTGCTCAGATTGCTCATCGGGTCAGGAGCCCAACAACTCTCCTTGGCATGGGCTGTGCTTGTTAATTCCTTTTCCTGTTGAGGACGCTGGCCGGAGTAGCTTCCTCGCTGGCATTTGCTGCAAGCACTATCAGGTGGAAGTACAGGCCACGTGCTGCCCTGAGGGCTGGGGCTTCGTCGTAGGCTTACGGCCACCCGCATGTGATGCGCTTTTACTGAGAGGCCTCCTTGTGGCGGATTTGTAGAGCACTGGAGATAGTTTGTGGATGGTCGCCTCGGCCAGCCACCAGCATTGACGGCGGCGGATGCTTGCGATGGCAGGCCCCTGAGGGTCGTCCTTCCCTGTATCATTACACGGAGGGCTCTGGACAGCCAGGGCACTGTGCTTTCTTGTTCACCGTTGGCCTACTGTTTGCTTTGCCTTCACTGCAGCTGCTCTATCTGGAGTAGCTGTCCTCATCTTTGCTGCAATTCAGTCCGTCCTGGCTGACAGCCAGCAGCCATGGTTGAGCCTTCGCCAGGTGGTTCATGTGCTCAGTGCAACATAGAGCACTGCCACCATCTGTGTTGCTTGCTTCTTGATAGATAGCTGTATTTTAGCCATTGCCCACCGTAGGTTGCATGCACAGCAATTTTAGATGCAATGCATACATAGTTTTTTCTTTCACCTAAATTTTGAACCTATGTTGGCCAAGGGCTTGGCCAGCTATATCACACTGTTTTCATTATTTCAAGCACTTCTGAGCACTGAGTCATCATTAGTTCAGTGGCAATGTGTTGCCTGAAGAAGCAGCTATGTCAAAGAGGCGATGGCGATTGCAGCCGCCTAGATGGGGTGGGCTTCCTCGCCATTGTTGGAAGGTCTGGTGCTGGTGCTGCTGCTCGCTAGTGCTAGAACTGGTGCTGGTGGTGGTGCACCTCCCCTTCCCGTAATGACCATAACCCATCTCATGTCTGGAGATTGTGCATCCCTTCTTGCTTATTGCCACTCGTGTGGGCCCGCAGGCTGATTATAAGTCATCCACATATGCAGCTCATAGCTCAGTGGCATGAGCTCGTCACCGTCTTCCACAGATATGTTGAAACATGTCGGAACCGGATATGCTACAAGAGATCTGTTCCACTGTCTTTTCTTAATCTTCGCACCTAAAATATCAGAGATATTCCCTGCAGCACGTCGCCTGCAACAAAAGGAGCAACAAAGGCACAGAAGAAGCAGCTCTTCCATATGGGGGCGAGGGTTGGGAAATGCCACACCACAAAATCAACACGAACAAGGGCCTAAGGAGCCTGAAACGTGGGTGCCTGCTCAGTCGGCAACCGCAAGTCGGAGGAACTAGCAGCAGGAAAGAAAGGAACAGCTCTTCTAATGCAAGACAATGGTTGTGAGAGGCTATAGCAAATGAAACTGACAAGGTCTGAAAGGGCTGGAGGCGCCAAAAATCACGAGATTTCGCTGCGTAACTTCTGCCAATGGACGCTCAATGGACGGTCTTCTAGACAACATATGCAGATCCGAGTGAATAGAGGGGGCGGGAAAGCGTCGCCCTGGCGAGACCCGGAGGCGGCAGCCAAGGCGCAGCCTGCCCGCAAGTGGACGGCAAATGCCAAAGAAGGCTTCAGGGAGATGGCAGTGCGCATCTTGCACAGCCGAGCAAGCGACCAGACGCCATTGAAGCCGGGCTCGGTTTGCTCCCCTTGGCGACGCGCACAGCACAAGCCGCTGGAATAAGTCACTCGCGGATACTGAGCTTCCATATGCATCGTCTCGTATCTTATTACTTGTGTAGTTTTTATGTTCGGCACCTTTTTTGGCGTTGGATGTTGTCCACTCCTTAGGCTGGCTTGGCTAGCCCCTCTGCTCTAAGAGAATGGCGCGCCCTGAGAGAAGAGGGGCTGCTCTAAGAAGAAAGGGCTTGCCCATTGAGGATATGGGCTGGAACAGCCAGCCCAAAACAGGAATAAACAAAGTACCAGAAGGGGGCTAGGCGAAGCACTAAGGAAGACAAGCACAAAATGAAACAAAGCAGCTACGAATCACTCAGTAACCCCTGCTAAGCAGTCGCAGGTCAGAGATGCTAGGCTGCTGGAAGTGGGTCCCCTGGCCAGAGCCAGAGGCAGCAGCAAGAGCGCGGCCGGCACGCAGGTGCAGCGTGCAGGCCATTGACCGCTGCAGCGAGATGGCCACGCGCATGCGGTACACCTGCGCGAGCGACCCGGCTGCAGGGAAGTCCACCGGCTCCCCGTGGAAGCGGCGGGCGATGGCGTGGCGGGCGAGCTGGTTGAGGAGTTCTAGCCACCGAGCACCCAACGCCCCATGGATGTCGATAGCCAGCGGGAAGAACACGTCTTCCGGCGGATGGTCAGCATGCTTCAGCTCCTTTGCCCGAGCTGCTCTAAGGGCGCGCCATTCTCTCGGTCGAGGCAGTCCGCCCCCATAAAGTTCGACTGCAAGCGCGACAAATTCATTGCCAGCAGGTTATCCGCTGGCGCAAGTGTATCGAATGCGCCTGGCCGTCTCGCTGCAGAGGTCCATGGCCCGGGCGCTGCACCTTCGTGCCGGCAGAGCCCTCGCTGCTGCCTCTGGCTCTGGCCAGGGGACCCACTTCCAGGAGCCCAGCATCTCTGATCTGCGGCTGCTTAGCAGGGGTTACTGAGTGTCTCGTAGCAGCTTTGTTTCTGTTACTTAGCGCTTCCCCTGGCCCCCTTCTCGTACTCTGTTCATTCTTTTTCGGGCTGGTTGTTCCAGCCCCTATTCTCAATGGGCGAGCACTTTCTTCTTATCCGCGTCAGATTGCTCCTTGGCGCCTACCGCTTGGCGGACCCGCCTTCTCCGCCAATTGGTGGGGACTCCTGTAGCAGTCGGTGGTGACAACGTCTGCTACGGTCAGGTGTACCGCATGCGCTTGGCAGTCTCGCTGCAGAGGTCTATGGCCCACGCGCTGCACCTGCGTGCTAGCAGAGCCCTCGCTGCTGCCTCTGGCTCAGGCCAGGGGACCCGCTTCCAGGAACCCAGTCTCTCTGACCTGAGGCTGCTTAGCAGGGATTACTGAGTGCTTCGTAATTGCTTTGCTTCTTCTTGTGCTTGTTTTTCTTAGTGCTTCCTCTGGCCCCTTCTCGTCCTTTCTTCTCCTGTTTTGGGCTGGCTTTTTTAGCCCCTATCCTCAATGGGCGAGCCCTTTCTTCTTCGTCTTCTTCTTTTCTTCTTCTACAGTCAGGGAGGCTCCGCTGCCGCCGCAGTTCTTCCCGCTCTGCTCCCGACATTGTCCATTCATTTTGGGCTGGCTTTGCCCGCCCCTCTTCTCTATGGGCGCGCACTTTCTTTCTTCCGGCTCGCCATCGACAAGCACGGGGCGTTGGGCGCTCGAGCTGCTCAACCAGCTCTCACGTCATGCCATCGTCCGCAGCTCCATGGGAAGCCGGTGGACGTTAGCGCAGGTGTACCGCATGCGCTTGGCCGTATTGCTGCAGCGGTCTATGGCCCGAGCGCTGCACCTGCGTGCCGGAAGAGCCCTCGCTGCTGCCTCTAGCTCGGGCCAGGGGACCCGCTTCCAGGAGCCAAGTTTCTCTGACCTGAGGCTGCTTAGCAGGGGTTACTGAGTGCTTCGTAGCTGCTTAGTTTCTTCTTGTGCTTGTTTTCTTCGTGCTTCCGCTGGCCCCTTCTTGTACTTTGTTCATTCTTTTTTGGGCTGGCTTTTCCTAGCCCCTATCCTCAATGGGCGAGCCCTTCTTCGGCTGCCGGGTCGCTTGCCCAGGCATTCCGCATGCGGCTCTCTTCCTCCCCTCAGCTCATCTGACTTCCTACTGCTGACACGGGGTTACTAAGGGCGCCCTGTCTGCCTAGCCTGTGGCTCCGTCATGAACACCTACCTGTATGCATCTGGTTGGCCCTTTACAGCCGATTTTGTAATATCAGCAGCCGCATGTAAATGTCTCCTCACCCATTCCTGGCTCACGCCGTGCTCTTGCGGGCAGGCCGTGCTACGGGTACTGCTTCTGGGTCTCGTCGAGGTGCCTCTTTTCCAGCTGCAAGTTACTCCGACTTGCTGCTGCTAACTCGCGGTTACTAAGCCCCACTCCGCTGCAGTCTCGTGCATAGCTGTGTGGTATAGGCGCCTCTCGGCTCTCTGGACCTTGTCCAATCTTTTTGGGCTGGCCTTTCACAGCCACTACCTTAAATTGGAAGAGCTTCCTCTTTGGGCTGGCCTCTTCGGACCTTGTCAAATCAATTTGTGCTGGCTGTTCACAGCCCTTGCCCCCTTCGGAGAAAGAGAAGACGCTTCCAGTACGGCGGACAGCTGAATGAAAAAGATGAACAAAGTTTGAAGGGGCCAGAGAAAAGAAGAAAGCGCTAAAGCACACAGCGACTCAACTTGGCCACGAGTCTCTCAGTAAACCCTGTTGAGCAGCCGCAGGTCAGAGAAAATAGTATCCGGGTAGAAAGTTGCGGCTGCTGATATTAGAAGAGCGGCTGTGAAAGGCCAGCCAGATGCATATCGGTGTTCATGGGGGAGCCACAGGCTAGGCAGACAGGACGCTCTTATTCTCTGGCCCCCTTCTCGTACTTTGTTCATTCTTTCTTTGGCTGGCTTTTCCAGCCCCTATCCTCAATGGGCGAGCCCTTCTTCCTTCTTAGTACCCCAAGGGTTGCAGGTCCCCTGGCCAGAGCCAGAGGCTGCAGCCAATGCGCGACCGGCATGCAGACGCACCGCGTGTGCCATTGATCACTGCAGCGAGACTACAGAAAGAACCTTCCAGCTCTCCGAAGGCGATGGCTGTGGATAGAAACAGCTGTTTTCATTGTAAAGGCAACGGCTTCAAACCTCTAACATTCTTCTTTTTCATTCTTCCTTATTTGTTCTGGGCTGGCCACTCACAGCCATCGCCCCCTACTACAGCCACTGCCCTCTCCTGGAAGCGTCCTTCTCTACTGGAAGAGTCTCTTCTCTGTCAATTATCTGGGCCCTTCGATTTTTATTCATTCTTCTGTCTGGCTGGCCAATCAGCCATCGCCCTCTACTGGAAGCGTCTTTCTTTCGGGTCGGGAAAAGGAAGGTGCGCGGTGCGAAGAAAGTAAAGGGAGGCCACATCAAGCCAATACAGGAGGAGGCAAATGCACTAGTGCATAGAACGGGCTACACAAGATGAAAAAGGACGCTTCGAAGGGGCCGGAAAGAGGAATTCGTGTATATGAAAGAAACAAAAGCCAAATGGCCAGATACAAAGGCAAGCACATCTAGAGACCTACATGACCTACAGCAGATTGACCCGCTCAGTAACCACGGGTAAAAACATGAAGGTCGCTAATCGATGCCTGAATACTAGAAAGCAAATACGAAGCCCTTCTGCCACCAACTAGAGCTCGCCCAGCTTTCTGGTGCAAAGCATTATCCTCAGCACGCTGCAAACAGGCCGAAATGCGTCGTCGCAAGAACGACAGATATGCAGCTGGCATGCCCATCTCAGCCGGAAACACATCTGCACGTCGTGCATAGCCTAGATTGGCAATACTCTGGAGGAGAGGGTGGAAACGAGTAGCCAAGAATGTCGACTGCTGCTGGCAGGAGCTGATCGCATCGGGGGTAATCGGAGTAGTGCTGAAGCTACCTTTGCTCTGCACCGCCCACTGCCTGGCCAGCTATATGTGTCGATGCTGGACCTTTATACGCCTCCGTGACAACAACGTCGACCAAAGCCCGTGGTCCTGCACCAGGTTGCACACGACAATGTCAAGTGTGCGGCGATGGTGACGTTTCTGGGCATCCGTGGTGATAGGCATGATGTTGTTCACTTCCACAACCGCACGATACCCAAACAGCGCTGGAAAAGCGCGCTCCAGTCCAACTCCTTTCCAGTCCAAATCATTTCAAGCGCACCGCGCGCCTTCTCTCGCTGGCCTTCACTTGTCCACTTTGGGCTGGCTTTCACACTCTCGCCCCCTTTGGAATAGCCACTTCCTTTTCGGCCTCCTCGTTTGTTCCTGTGGCTTGGCCTCCCACAGCCAATGCCTTACATCGAAGGAGCGGTTTGTTTTTGAAGAAGAATCGGCTGTGAAATGCCAGCTTCTTTTGAGCTGGCCTCACACAGCCATCGCCTAACTCTTAAAGGAGCCGCTTATTTCGTTCCTTGCTACTTTGACCTTGTTCAGTCTTTTGTGGGCTGGCTTCTTCGGGGCCAAAAGGCCGTCTTGGTCGTCATTTGTGGGCCGCACCGACCCTTGGACTGGCAGTGCATACTGACCAGCCGAGATGTGATTTTGTGATTCAGTGCTTTCACAACGAGATAAGGGTGGCAAGGACAGGCGATGAAGATCTGAATCGACTTCAGATTGTCACAAAGGGGCAATAACAGCAATTTGCGTGCACTGGAGCGGCCGTGGAAGAAGATTGCGCGCCGTGCATGAAGGAATGGGAGGTCAAACCAAGCTAGCACCATGTTTGTATGAACAACGAAATATTCAGAAGAGGCTAAGATGACACAAGGAAATGCTCAACTGAATAGGACTCTAGCCACGAGCGAGCACGTACATACATGACAACTCTATCATGGTCTGCTAAAGCAACACCACAGAAGCCAGCTGCCTAGGAACAGTCTTACTGCTGCCTTGATGGGAAAAAGGCGACCTCCTAGGTACCTGACTTGCTGCTTATCTCATGCCACGTGACTTGCTCACCATCCAATCAGCTTGAGATCAAACCTTGAAGATCACCGTCGTGTCCCTTCTCTTATTTCTGGCAAAGTTGAACATGGGCTATGACACCATCATATGTCAGTATCACGTCTCTCAATTGCCATCTCCTTACCAGCTGTGGCATGTAGAGTCACTCCTCAAGCATCATATAATGAGGCACTTCAGAGCTCGAGAAGGGCTCTCACTGCCAGCTGCCAGAGCCCTTTCTCAACTCTAGTCCTTTCTCACTCAACACGCCTTTCCTTTCATCAAGCAAGGGCGTGCCCTGTCGCAGTATATATTCCTTCAGAGGCAGCAGCATCATTCAGGGTGCTGTTCTCTTATGCTGCACTACGAAAGAAGGGCAAGGCATTCCGGACAGCCGTCCACCTCCTCCTGGACCTCCCGGTGCAACCCACCCAGACATGCTTCCGCATTCCTTTTAGCTCGATACAACAGTAGCAGAAACCCTCTCTACATCATGTGCACATCTGGCTCCTTGCGCACTTGCAGCTCTTGAGCCGGCTGCCAAAATCCTCTGATCTCTCATGTACCCTGTAAAATTTGTCAAGCAGGACCCTTCAGATCTGCAGGTATTTGTATGCTGCTCTTCTTGGACTCAAGCCAGGACAAGCATCCAGCACCATACATCACCATCGAACAAGCCGTCAAGACTCACATAGGAGAACATTCCAGCAAATGGAGTCGCATGACGAGGCCAATCCAAGCAGAAGTAGCTGTTGCAACCATGTCAACTCCTCCCTAGACTACGGATACAAGCTCAAGGATGGCCAGTGTTCAACAATAAAGCAATGCGTAATGTTCCACAATAATAAGCAATGCTTAAGGGTGTCCTAAATATAATGAGAAAATCCACTAAGCACTCATGGGCCCTGCCTACAAGGGCCCACGTATGAAAGAATGAGGAAGCCACGTAGACGTGCAGCAGACCACTTGGACCACTAAGCATGATGGGTTGCGCATCGCCTGCAGCTCCTTGCATGTGGATAATGATGTACATGTAAATACGGCAGCAGGGCCGACAAGCAACTGTACCACAAGTACGATGGGCACGGGCTGTGCATGTTTGCATGCATGTTTTGGCTCCTTGGCTATCTTGCAACACCGTTGCAGCATTGGGCTGAATCTGCCATCACCCGTGTCGCTTGCTTATGAATACATGTAGGTGACATAGTCACCATTGAGATAGTGAGCAAGCAGACATCAGAGCTCAGGCTCTTGGTTGTAGCGCAGTATAGCCAGGTCCACCTGTGTCGCTTGCTTATGAGTACATGTAGGTGACATAGTCTCCCTTGAGGTAGTGAGCAAGCTGACATCAGAGCTCAGGCTCTTGGTTGTACCGCAGCATAGCCAGGTCCACCTGGTATGTTGGATAATGTGTCGGAATGTATGAAGCAGCTGCGCTGGCAGCCAGAAGGTCGTGAATCATGGCTGCTGACGATGAGGGTGCTGAAGGAAGTCCCGAGGAGGAGATGGGCGGTAGGCAGTTGCGGCACCTCGGTGGCTGCCCATTGATGACTGGCTTGAAAGGCACGGTGGACTCCTTGCCACACACTGTGCAAGGGCCCTTGTAAAGCGGCTTCCCAGCTCTTGTGTCAGTGCCAGTGTACTTCCACTCAGGCCTGCAGTGGAGGCCTCCAGAGCCTCCTCCAGCGGCTGCCTGGCCTCTTGCTGCCTTGCTCTGCTTGTCTCTGTGTCGTCGGATGCACACATCTTCGCCAGCTGCATGCAGACAAGCCAAGGAGCCACGAAGAAGTCAGAGGTGAGTGGTGGTGGTACCATGACCCTGCCGTCCACCACAGTCAGAACAAACACATTTATGCAGTTCCTGGTTTCTGGTTGCCTTTTGGTTGATCATGACTTCTGCATGCATCTTGTAACCTCACCGTAGAAGTTCTGAAATCTGATTTGCTCGCCGGCCACCAAGCGTTGCCTGACCATGTCGTCTGCCCAATATGAGAACTCGACAATGCAAAACCATTTTCCAGGATGGTTCTTGTTCTCCCTCACGAGCGAACGGGCGACAAGGCCGTATCTTCCAAAGCACTGCTCTGCATGCTGCTCCGCCACTCTGCTCAAGAATGTGAACCACAAGACAATGTGCAACATTGGTCAACACATAGCAGACCCAAGGGCGACATTGATAAGCAGCTCATCTGATTATGCAGAAGTAGGAGATGTCTTCCAACAAAGACCCCATCATTGATATGTACATTGATAGTTGTGTCGTCCAATAGATAAGTTGAGGCGTGCTGAGCCTGCAAGAGGACAAGGAAGCTTACAGCTCTCCGCTGTGAGTGTCGCCTGCCAAGAAGTCCGTGACAAACCTGTAGAAGCAGCAGAACAAAGTAGCCGATCAAGCAGTGTCCACGTTTGTCTAACTTTGTCACTTGCAGTTCAGCTCTGTCATCAGTAGTCTCTACTTGAGGTTGTCGCTGGTCATATTGACTCCTGCTTAAGAGACACTCAAGCTGAGGCAGTACTGCTCGCTGTACGAGCGGACCATTATCCGACATCCCAACAATGCAGAGAAGACAGGCATGCCTGTGCAAGCATCTGAGGTGCGATTAACAACCGCAGAAATTGATAGGAAAGAAAGCCTCAAAGACGTCCTAACACTAGTGGAGCCTGCATGTGTTGCTCAGACCTTGGAGGCAGCTGAGAAATATTTATCTTTGGGCAGGCATCGTCTGCAGGAGTGAAGTCAATGTACTCGTCCTTTTTCTTCGATTCACTGGCTCCCTCATTCGAGGTTGGAGGATAATGTTCATCTCCTAGGCCATCTTGCCACTGCTCCCCAGCTTGGCTCCCCCACAGCTGAGTGTGCAGACTCGTCGGGTACAAGGAACCGCTGAAGCTGGAGACAGCCTTCAGAGGAGGAGAGGCCCCTTGCCAGCACTCCATGTCTGCAAGTGACTGACCCCCTTCGCCCACACGCCCACTCCATGTTGAAGGGCTGCTCACGGAGTAAAGGGACTCAATGTCCATTGCAGATGGCCTCGCAGAGCTCTGGTGCCTCAGCAGCCCTGCAGTCAGGAGGTTGATAAGGTCAAAATGGAAGTGCACTGACCCTCTTCTTGACAACAACCTAGCAGTCTCCGGAGAAACAGGCACTCTTTCGGCGAGTGATATAATCTGACTTTATGCTTCCTGTGTGCAGATAGATCATGACTGGTTGAGCTTTGTCTTAGCCAATAGGCATAGGAAGTATTTTATCTTGTATTCATACTCACCCTTGTCCTTGTACTGGTCCATCTGGTTGGAGTGGACGAGCTATCACAAGAAAAATTGACAAGGAGACTGTCATACACAAGCACAACCCCAAAGACCTTACATGCCCGCCAGCAACACGCGACTTGTCTCAACATGCCTCTTGAAAATGGCAACGGCATCCTTGCACTTGTACATAGAAGCTGAGGTCCTTTGAGTCTGATATCTGCTGGCTTGATCATTGTATCTGCTGGCTTACTCATTTCTGAGAATGGATGCCATGACCTCTGTGATTCTGATGGGTGTACATGGACCTACATCAGGCTCCTCCTCATACAATCTCAACCTCTGAGGCTGAGCAACATGGAGAGAAGTACAGATGTTGTACGCAGGCTTTACGAGCCTCACCTCAATGGGCATGTCAAGATCATCGAGCATTTGAGGGCGCCTATGTCCAGGGTAAGCAGACCTCGACCTTATGTATTGTGCACTGCTGATTGATTTCTCATCATCTGTAGCCAGTTTACCATCCTGATGCTTCTCGGCATTGGAAGAAGCTGGCTTGGAGAGGGGATGACTGCCCATCCGAGTGCTCCCTGAGGTGGTCTGGCTTGCTCTGCAGGATGAGTTGATTGATAAGGAGTGAACCAGGGGACGCGTGATGCCAGGCAGCCCCTCCCCATGATTGTAGGACAAGGAGCGGGACAGCTGCTTCCTGCTGAAGAATGGGTGGAGGCGCAGGGAGGCCTCCAGAGCTGCCCCTGACGAGGACAAGTGGGAGTTCTCCCGTGAGTTTGCATGGAATCCATTCCTGCCGTTGGCGTCCTGGGAAAAGGGAAAGTTGCTGGTGGGTGATGATGATGATGAGCTCCAGAGGCTTGCAGTAGATTGAGCAGAACGTCCAAGCCTTCCTTCTTCATCAGCTTCCCCGCTCTCAAAGCCCGAGCTCATGCCAAGATGCACTGAAGCTGGAGCCTGATGAAGAAACCCATTGCCCTGGTGTTTGCTGTGATGGTAGTGCTGCCCTTGGCTGCCATCGAGTGCTTGTGTGTGTGTTGCGAGAGCTCCACGCAGATCAGCGGCTGGCTCAGGCACCCAGTTGCTGCTCAGTGTAAGGGAAGGGTCCTCATCGGACGGGGACATGGTTCCTGGAGGGGCGAGTGACTCTTCCAGCACCTCTTGCTCTGGACAGACAGAAGCCTGCCAGTCGTCTGTGTCGAGTGCATGCTGCTTATGCGCTGCCTTGCCCCCCAACCAGCTGCCAGGGAGGTGAGGTGCAGTCGAATCTAGGAGCACTTGGAGGCTTGCCAACTTGTCTCCTCCTGTCGCACATGATGTCCGCGCTAACCATGGCTGATGGACTGGCATGATGAGTCGGGCTCCGTTGTATGCATCCTCGAGCAAAACTACTCGCCCGCCTCGATAAGTTTTCTCACTGCCCAATAGGCCACAAGCATGGTCAATACTCCATGGTGACTGCTCCCAAGTGCAGCTGTCAGTGCCAAAACTCTAATTGCTGTCGAGCCAGATTGGTAAAGACTGGGAGTCTATGTTGAGTTGAGCTGGAAATACTCACCCCACACCATTCTTCTCCACCTCAAGAAGGAGAGCAAACTGCGCTGCTTCACTTGTAGGCACCAACTTGAGAGGGAGCAAGAACTGCATATACATAGCACGTGAGCATGTGAGTGTCACAATCAGCAGTCTGCTGTGACCACTAGGAAAACAAAGGGTGTACGTGCTCCACACAAGAGGTCGCCTTGCCATTCACAATGTCAGATGCTGCTCCTATGCATAGCGCGACAGATGCTATTGGACAAAGACAAGAATGCCTTGCCAGTACTGGGCACATGAGAGCTACTCCCCTAGCTCTGCATCCTGCATGCTGCCTACATTTACCTGGAGACACTCAGCAGCAGCCTCTTGTCGGCTAGATGCTAGCCAGCATGGTACTGCAGTCAGTGGGTTGTTGACAAGCAGAGGTGGTAGCCTGTGTAGGGCAGAAATAAGTGCCTGGAAACAGGAGAAATCTGGTGACGTTACTACCAAAGTCACCTCCTCATTTAGTCAGGCATGTAATGTATCAAGCAGCACAGCATTGGTCGAGCCAAGTGCAAATGCCGCGAAGACTGTCAAGAAGTAAGTGACCATAGTTCTGAATGTGGAACAGCCTTGGTTGAGCGTTTGACCTCTGGAGACAAGCAGCCACTCTTGCATTCATCTGGCATTGCTTCAAATACCTGTGGGTACCACAATCAAGAGCGTCTTCAATGAGTCGATGAAGCTGAATGCTCAGCAGGTCACAAGCGAGACAGCATTGTAGCACAAGTACATCCGAAGCACCTTGCAGAGAACACCACTTAAGAGGGGCATTACCTGAGCCTCAATGGGTATTCCCCTGCCAGGTGCGGGTGTGTAGACCAGGTCTGACAGTGCCTGGTAATATGACACCTGGGGACAAAGCAGATACTTTCTTTTGAAACGTGGTGCTGGTAGAGAGCCAGCATAGACTGCAGGCAGCAACATACCATGTCATGCATCTTTGGCTTCACGAGCAGCACATAGCTCTGTTGCAATTCAGCACCAGCTTTTGGCTTCCACCAGCTTCCAAGTCAGACATTATCATGCATGTATCTACTGTTATGATGGGAGAATCACTAAACCGTCCTTACAAGTGCAGTTCCAGGAGGACAATGTACATAGCTGACCTAAGTATTACTGGTCACCTTCTCAGGGATGTCTATGCAAGCCCCAATAGCATTCCAAGGCTGATCAGGATCTTGAAGATCACGTGCAACCAGATAGCGATGCCAATGCCACGGTTGACAGGGATGCCCAGAATACTGCCTCCATTGTATGCAGCAAAAGGAGGATGCACAACGAGATCAACCCCAGAGCACCGCAACATGTGCACCCACAGCTCCACTTACACAAGGAAGTGTGCATCTCGAGTGACACTTGGACAATGCTTTTCATCCGAGATTGTGCAGTGAATTGCTTTGGCATTGGTACTTGCCTCCAGCATGACGAAAAGGGCTTCCTCCTTGCCGCGTGAAAGAAGACCAGCATGGAAACAGGCCCACCGGGGCGCTCCATCTGGACCAAAGGTCTGCGTAACCTTGCCTTGGTCCATCTGAATGCACAAGCACAGCAGTCACCAATTTATTGCGCTGGTCGACGCAGGAAGCACAATGTTGCGGCTTGCAGACTCTGATACCTCTGAGAACAATTGCAACAATCTGCACGCTGTCAGCTTATCAGGTCACATCCATTGACCAATCAGATGCTATTCAGATGCTTCGCCTGAAGCATAGCAAGCTTGGTCTAGGTCGACTTGCAATACTGCGCATTTACATGGAGACATGTGACGTGTAACCAGAGCCGGGAAGAGGCAAGCCATAGCTTGGAGTATTTGGCAGATTGAGAGCACTCACTGCTCTGAGGAAGTGGCTGCTAAGGTACTGACGCAGGCACCCATAGCGGCAAGTGCAGTCTTCGTCTGGGGCAGAGCTGACGCAGGGGTCATTGTCATTGACCTCCTTTGCAGGATGATTGTCATTTGCAGGATGATTGCAAGTCAGCACATGCCTTCTAAGTGACCAGTCCTCCTCCTGTAGTTGCCACGGCAGAACCAGTAGAATGGCTCTCAGACAGAGCGGCACCAACGGACAGGGTCTTAGCCAGAAGGCTGCATCCATGAGCCCTACTTCATGCCTCATCTGACCTGCTTTCTGCCGGGCTCTGCCACTTTGGTGCATTGCAGCTCTTTCTGTCTATAATTAGTTGCCAGTCTCTTGCCCGGTGACAGGGACGATGAGTCGACATGTCTTGCAGACTTGCAAACATGAGGATCCTGCGGGACAAGGGGGCATGTTGGATTCCCCACCCATGTAGAGGGCCATACCTGGGCTGTGCTAGCAAGCACCTCCAAAGTGTAAAGGCACGCGCTCGATGACACTGCCAAGCAGTTGGCAATGCTCCTAGCTTCTTCTGCACTCAGACCACTGTAAGCAAAGCAAGTGGCCATCAGAAGAGCAGGCGTGCGACCCGATGGGACCTTCGATTCGTCTGTCATCCTCACTCGGTTCAAAGCCCGTTATCAGGAGTGCCACAAGAGGGCGACAGGCACTACCGCCCCTCTATCAAGCGCGACCCCTCCCACCACAAAGCTGACTGCTCAGTTGAAGGTCTCTGTCTACCAAGCTGCAACTCCCGGCACTGCTGATCCGACAATACAGCTGTCCAGAGGCCGATGGCAGCTGCTACAGCTGTCACGGTCACCCATGCTGCTTCGGCCTGGGTACATTGGCTTGTCAGCCAGCTGTCGAGGCTGGCAATGGAGGGGTCGTAGTGGTGCCGTACTGGCAAAAGAAGGTGCAGTCTGATAGCTCGGTCCCGCAGCATTCAGTTAGAAAGCAATGGGCTCTTGCAGTGCCATGCCATGCCATGCTGGCTGGCGATCAGGAAGGGCTTGCTTTCCGTCATCACCATTGCCTCGCGGCGATGAGCCTCGGCCGCGTGCAGCGCCCCCAGTCGGCCTCGGTAGCCGCGTAGCCCCGTGCCTGCGCTCCGAAAGGCAGCTGGGTATAGCAGATTAGCAACGCATTCACTCGTGCCATGAAGACCGCCCCGGAAGCAGTCACCAACGTCGCCACCGGAGCTGGGGCATGCCCATGTGCAAAGGGCAAATGTGCCTTCTCTTGAGGTTGGAGCTCTCATGGGGGGGCCGGAAGACGGAGATGGGCGAGGTTCGAGCACAAGCGGCTCCAGATCAGTGCTAACGAGGAGCATCGTCTGGTCGGGAAACGGACGGAGGGCGTGCCTCGCCCGAGCTGCGGCGACCCCGACCGCCGACGAGCGGACGGCCAAGGCCAGTTTCAGGGCCAGCACGGCGCGGCCGCGGCCAGCCGCCGGAAGGGCTGGCGGGGCCACTGACCAGCTCGCACGAGTCGCAGGCGTCGCGGAAGTAGGCGAAGGAGAAGAGGTCCCGGTGGCGGCCGGGGTCCCACCCCGCCAGCGCCCGGCCCGCCGGCGGACCCGGCGGCGGCGCCGCCGCCGGCTCGTCGGAAGGAGAGCCAGCG
>WELB01000058.1:715030-725956 GCA_009602725.1 Spirogloea muscicola
AGTTGGTGACAGAAGGGCTTCGTACCTGACATCTAGTATTCATGCATCGGTTAGCGACCTTTATGTTTTGACCCGTGGATTTTGAGCGGGTCAACCTGCTGTAGGTTATGTAGATATTCAGATGTGCTTGCTTGCCTTTGTACTTGGCCATTGGCCTATGTTTGTTTCAAATACACGAAATTTTCCCGCCCGGGGGGGTGTGTGTGCAAGTGCCGGATCTGCTGCGCCCCCTCTCGTATTTGCGCACGGAAGGGCGGGGGGGCAACCCCTCCCTTGGAAGAAAGTGCCCGCCCATTGAGAATAGGGGCTGGAACAACCAGCCCGAAAAAGAATGAACAGAGTACGAGAAGGGGGCCAGGGGAAGCGCTAAGTAACAGAAACAAAGCTGCTACGAGACACTCAGTAACCCCTGCTAAGCAGCCGCAGATCAGAGATGCTGGGCTCCTGGAAGTGGGTCCCTTGGAGGGCTCTTCCAAAGGCCGGGGGCTGTGATTGGCCAGCCCAGAAGAAAGATGCATGACGCTTTCCAATAGAACCGCAGCTCTTCCCAGTCAAGGCCAGTGGCTCGGAAAGGCCAGCCTAGAAAAGAATGGACAAGGTTCAGAGGGCCGGAAGGCGCCAAAACTTGAAATTGCTCGCCCACAGAAAGAAGTGGCTCTCCCAATGGGGGCAAGGGCTGCGAAAGGCCAGCACAAAAAGAATGGGACAAGGTCGGAAGAGCCAAAAGGTGCCGAAACAGGAAACCACCCAGCTAGACACTACACGAAGCTCAGTACCCACGAGTGAGCAGCAGCAAGTCCGAGTAACTCGCAGCTGGGAAAGTGGCACTCCGTCGAGACCCAGAAGCAGCAGCCATAGTGCGGCCTGCTCGTGAGTGGACTGCGTGAGCCAGGGAGCGCTGGAGAGAGATGGAGAGCCGCATGTCGAAGACCTGCGCAAGCGAGCCGGCTGCGTTGAAGCCCGGCAGCTCCCCTAGCTGATCCGGATCGATGGCCTGCCGGGCAAGCCGCTGGAGGAGGTCCAGCCAGCCACTGCCGTAGGCCCCCTGTACGTCGATCGCAAAAGCCGCAAATTCATCCCCAACCGGGCACACAGCTATGCAAGAGACTACAGCGTATGAGAGCTTAGGGACCCGAGAGCGCAGCCGCAAGTCGGAGTAAGTTTGGTGATCAGGCTCCTCAGCTTAGCTTGTCAGCTATGTATGTGCTCACTCGTGAATACTGATGACCCGTTTTGCCAGCTTATTGCCCCGTTACCAGGTCTATTGTAAGGCTCGAATTGCACCCCCTTTCATTTCTAAGACACCGCGCGCCTTTCTTCCAAGTTGCAGCTGGAAAAGAGAGAAGGCGCGCGGGGCGCATGAAATGAATGGGAGGCCAATTCAAGCCAGTACATTGTTCAGGCGAAGGCTACTGCAGACTAAACAAGGCTAAATACACCTAAAGTAAGGTGCCTAAGGTGACATTTAAAGAAGAAGTGGCTCTCTCAAAGGGAAGCAAGGGCTGGTAAACGAGGCAGGGAGGGAGTCGATGGAGGGATCGGTTGGAGGCATTCGATGACCCGTTGGAAAACCATCAGCGGCTGATGGGAAATGGGCGAAGGGACGGCGTGGCGCGACAAAGTGGCACTTTCTTAGTGGGCCCCAAGCGGGACCCCCGGCTCCCAACCCCCCACGAGCACTTTCCGGCCACGCCCACCGGCCTTTGCTCCCGGGATGCAATGGGAGTGTGTATTAAGTGATGGAGGCGTGTGGCCAAGTACGAAGGCAAGGACATTGATAAATGTACGTCACCTGCTGCTAAGCTGACTCGCTTAGTAATCACGAGTCAGCACATATAGAGGTCGCCGATGGTGGTGGGGCCCGGCCCACCTGCGGCCGCCCGGGCGGCGCTCGCTCGCTTCCCGGGCCGTTTGGCACGTCAAGAAACTGGAACTCAGTTTGCCGCCAAGCTAGTTGGGCAACTACTGCAAGCCAGCGCCTTGGAGGCCTTATTCCGCCTTATACCGCATGCGGCTGGCGGTCTCGTCCAGCGGTCCCTGGCTCACGCCGTCCACACGCGTGCAGGCCGCGCTATGGCGCTATGGCTGCTGCCTCAGGTTCTAGGCGGAGTGCCTCTTTCCCGTCTGCGACTTACTCGAATTTGCTGCTGCTCACCCGTGGGAACTGAGCTTTCTTTTGCGTCGTCTCGTGTCTCTGTGTGGCTTTTCTTTTCGGCACCTTTTTTGTGCTCTTTGGGATTGTATATTTTTTGGGGCTGGCTTTGCCAGCCCCTCTTCTCTATGTGCTGACTCGTGGTTACTGAGCGGGTCAGCTTAGCAGCAGGTGACGTACATTTGTCAACGTGCTTGCCTTTGTACTTGGGCACACATGGCCTCCCCATCTCTTGATACACACGCATTTTCTATGGGCGAGCAATTTCTCTTTGGAGGCGGCGCCCACTTTCGCGAAAGCAGACCCCACGCCATCACGAGGAGGCGGGTCCCCAAAGGCTGCACGTACCCGAGAGAAGGCGCGCGGTGCGCATGACATGATAGGGTGGCCAATTCAAGCCACCACACTGTTCAGGCAAAAGCTAGTTCCAGAGAGTGGGGCTACCCAATCGAAGCCCAAACCTAAGGTGGCTAAGATAACAGTGACGTGACCCACAGGTGAGCACAGACCAGTCCAACAGGTTATCTTGGGGAGCCGCAGCGCCGCCACGGACGCCGGTGGCCTTGACTTAGAGCGCGGCCGGCACACTGAGAAATAGGCAGAGCTTGAAGCTCTTCTTCTTCTTCTACTTGAAGCTCTGAGGGAGAGCCTAACTGCATACAGCAGAGAGGAGCTCTTCCAACAAAAGATGCAGCTCCTCTGAAGTATTCAGGCATCGATTAGCGACCTTTATGTTTTGACCCGTGGTTACTGAGCGGGTCAATCTGCTGTAGGTTATGTAGGTCTTTAGATGTGTTTGCCTTTGTACTTGGCCATTTGGCCTTCCTTTCTTTCAAATACACGAAATCTTTCTCTGAAGGGGGCGGGAGCTGTGAAAAGAAAGAGAGAAAGTAAGAGCTGTGAAAGCCAGTCCTCACAACAATGACATTAGAGGAGGTGATGGCTGTGGAAGAGAGAGACTCTTCCAGTAGAGGGCGATGACTGTGAAGCCAGCCCAAGAACGTCATTCCCTCACACTGCACAGATTGCGGCGGCAAGAGAGAAGCTCGCCCAAGGGGGGCGATGGCTGTGAGGGGCCAGCCCAACAGGAAGAAACAAGGACACGCTTGTCGCCGCAGTGCACATCATGCTGCGAAGCCGGTGGCTACTACGATTGGATTTTGAGTAATCCTCAGTCAGAGCAGCTAGCCGCCGAAAAGTTGCCTCCTTGTCCTCCTTCAGCCTGCATCCACGCTGTTACCTTAGCCCCCTTAGCATAGGGCTTCGTTTTAGGTAGCCCCACTATTCGCACTAGCTTTTGCCTGGAAAGTGTGTTAATTTAGCCTCCCTTCCGAAATCACGCTGTGCCACGCCAAGTTGGCAAACTTGGATGAAGGTGGAGGCGGTGGTCAGCCGTCCGGAATAGCTGTAGAAGGAAGAGATAACGAGGCATTGATCACAGAGGAGTTGCTCAGCCGCTGCCGAGGGGGGGGGCATGCTGTGCCATTGGCCTGCCCTGAGCAGAAAATGACGATATTGCTTCTTCCTAGAGAAGGTGATGGCTGCTGAGAACCAGCCCAGATTGAATGGACAAGGTCACAAGGTCTAACGGGGCCTACATTTTGCCTACATTTCTTTCTAATACACGATCTTTTTTTCTAACGGGGCCAGCAGAAAGCAAAAGCCAGCAATTAGCAGTACGACTCCGAGCATGGCAGGGCATGTGGCAAGTGATTATTCTACACGGTACTTGCTTAGTCATATGGTTCAAAGCATTTCGGCCCGTCTACTGGAAGCGGTCTTTCTTCTTTTTCGCCCCTTCGGAATTGTCAAAATGTTTTGGGCTGGCTTTTCACAGCCCTCGCCCCCTTTGTGCTTGCCTTTGTACTTGGCCATTTGGCCTTCGTTTGTTTCAAACACACGAAATTTTCTTTGAAGAAAGAAGAACGAGGTTTCCAGGAGAAAATGCGTGTATATTAAGAGATGGGGAGGCCATGTGTGGCCAAGTACAAAGGCAAGCACAGGAGAGGGCGGTGGCCAGCCCCGAAAAGAGAGAAGGCGCGCGGGGCGCATGAATTGAAAGGGAGGCCAATTCAAGCCAATACATTGTTCAGGCATTGTTCAGGCAGGCGAAAAAGGAGTGAACAGATTGCGACGGGGCCGGAGAAAGCCCTAAAGCATACAGTGGATCAGGAGACCAGTTTCTGCGACCTGCGGCTGCTTAGCAGGGGTTACTGAGTGTTTCATAGCTACTTGATTCTCTGTGTGCTTTAGCGCTTTCCCTGGCCTGGCCCCTTCGAACTTTGTTCACTTGATTTTCTCCGTTCTTTCTTCAAATACACGAAATTCCCAGCCACCGCCCTCGCCTGGAAGCGTCCTTCTCCTCTCATCAAGTAGCTACGAAGCACTCAGTAACCTCTGTTGAGCAGCCGCAGGTCGGAGAAAGTAGTCTGGCATGAGCATGGCATGGCATGTGCCGCGAGCTAACAACCTGAGCAGGGACCACCTGCCTGTCTCGCCAGTTCTCACAGCCTCAGCCCCCCCCGCAGCCCCCCCCAAGCGATTGCTTTGCATCGCCGGGCTGGTCGCCCCCTTGCAGCAGCCTCTGGCTTGCGCAGCGGGGTTGCTCTTCCTCCCCTCAGCTCATCTGACTTCTTACTGCTGACACGGGGGTATTGAGGGCGCCCTGTCTGCCTAGCCTTTGGCTCCGTCATGAACACCTATATGCATCTGGCTGGCATTTCACAGCCGATTCTTTAATATCAGCAGCCGCTTCTCCCGCAAATGCGACGTCTTGTCGCCAGTGGCGCCTTTACCAGTGCCGGCAACCGCCCTGGTCGCGACGTCCACCGTTGTCGCCATGGCTGCCTCCTCCTCTGATTCCTGGGCCGCTGCCACAGCGTAAAGACGCTGAGCGTGGCCCAGGATGGCGCCGTCGCGGGTGCATGGATTCAATGTGCACTTGGAGAGCGCTTACTGCTCCTCTTACGGCTGCATCACGCGCTATGCTGCCCGCTTCGTTGCCAAGATCAGCACGGCAACCATCTATTTCTCCTCGTCTGCATCTCATTAGTCAAACGCGTCTGTCCTGCCCCCTCCAGTGCTCCCAGAGTCATCATCTTTCATTCATGGCGCTCCAGCTCCCCAAGTTAGCTTGTCAGATTTGTTTGTGCTCACCCGTGGGTACTAATGTCATCTTAGGTACCTTAGATTAGGTCTCCGTATTATGTAGCATTGTTTAGTCTGCACTCGACTCTGCCTGAACAATGTATTGGCTTGAATTGGCCTCCCTTTCAATTCATGCGCCCCGCGCGCCTTCTCTCTCAAGTGTCGGCCAAATTTCACGCGCTACATCCCGCTCCTTATCGTGCTTTTCCCTCTTTCCCCAATAAGGTCTAGGTTGTCCACAGTCCCTGCTCCTGTTTGATGCTCCTGCCCCTCGTGAGCACATCATCTTGGTTGAGCTAGACAGAGCAGCAGCCATGTGCATGCCTCTGCAGCTTCTGCTGTCAGCTTGAACAGCGAGGCGATGCAAAGCAAGAGCTTGGTTGGCACCCCCCTTGCAGCGATGAGGGCAATGGTGGGCGCTCTTGCCTGCAATCCTCGGCCAACTGTGAATGCGCTGGGCAAAGAGAGAGTTGGATGCGCCGAGACAGATCACGTCCCTTACCTACACAACCAGCTGGTCATCGAAAGTAATAATTTACAACAAAGTCACGGCTCCTTACCTCTGAAGTAAGGGAACCAGTAGCCGCCAGGTTATCGCCGTCCTCCTACATAAGCTCCCAATGCATTGAATGGATGTATATGTATGGTTCACGCCAGCAAGACCCAAATTTGTTTGGGGAGGTAGCGCCACGTGGAGGAGATTATTGTGAGGCCCTTGGGTGCCGGCCCTAAGCTTTAATAGATACAGAGTCTACGTGTGGGCGACGCCACATCGCTCCTTTGACACATCCTCAGGGTGTTTTCAAAGTGAGGTTGCTTTGAGCCCCTTGAGCATGCAGCCTCAAGGCCTGGCTTCCCCTTTACTGAACTTGCAACCAAAGAGTCCTTCAACATTTTGTTTTGTTTGCATCATCTCCTCTCGCTGATCCCGGCCTACAGGCCACGCGACTGGTGGCACAGCCACATTCCCTTGAGGAACCACCGCTCCACCTGCGCTCAACCATGGCTCCCTTTTGTGGAGCGTCGCACTCTTCGCCGAGCTTAGAGCAAAGCTTTCAGTGCCAGGTGCCAGTGCCACTCGCCTAAAGCAGTTAACGGCACCTGTGCAAATATACTGCCAATTAGTACAGGTCTGTCACACGCAGGCTGTTACACGCCGTTGCCGCAGAGTAAGCGGTCTTTGGGCTCAAGCGGGAGATGGAGGAAGTCGACCGTGCAGGCCCTGCTGCTTTGCTAAGACTAGAAGAGAGCACTTTCCAGTAATGACAATGGGGAGATGGTTGAGAAAGCTTACTTAGCATACGTGATGGGCAGAGGCGAAGCGAGCAGCAGCAGCAAAGCAGGCTCACCAGCTCCTGCAGATCTGTAAATCCGAATATTAAGTACTCAGCTCTTAAATATGCACTTAATGGGAAGCAGGGGGGGGAAGACGTGTAGTGACTGATGGAGGGCCTGAGTTGCCAACTAGAGAGACAAGCACATACACAGATGTACATCACCTGCTCCCAATTCCCCACGCTCAGTAACCACGGGTCAGCAAGTAGAGGTCGCTTATCAATGTCCAAAGACTGGGCGGTAAAGCCCAAGCCCTTCTGCCACCAACTAGAGCTCGCCCAGCTTTCTGGTGCAGAAGGGGAGGGTTGGGGAGGGGGGTTACTGGCTTTTGCCAAGGGCTGGTGTCAACATTCTGGCTGCCCAGACACCAGCAACCGGAAACACTAGTTCATCTTTTTCCAGAAGTTCCAGGCCCAAGCTTTGCCCTCCCCAGGCCATCTGTGTGTCGGAGTTACCAAGCAACGCCGTGGGCATGATGAGCACCTAATTAAGGTTGTGCGGGGCTGTGCAGGAGTTCCGCTATACCTGGGCCGCCATGCTCGCAGCAAGTCTTGCATCGCAATCTGCAGGTGAGCGGGCCCTTGTCACAAACGTAGTGGAGCAGACAGAATGCATCTGTTGAGCCGTGGCAAGGGCCAGCTGCTGCCCTCAAGCGGATGCACCTTCGAAGCCGGTGTGGATCATTTACGCACTCCAAATGAGGAACGAGGGGGCAAAGGGGGATGGCACTCCATTCTAAGCAAAGATGTTGTGTAACATAGTACCACATCAATATCAGCACTACATTGGATTGACATTGACATTGGTCGTTCGAGGTGGCTTGACAAAAGCACTTTGGGAGATGGCATGATGACATCTCCTTTCCTCAACAGAATCAGCAAATACAAAAGTAGATTGCAAGCTACTTCAGTAGCTGCAGCATGAAGTGGCCATTCAGCTCTGTGCCTCGCGGAAGCACAAGGTGCTTGAGGGCTTTTGCTCTTCCAAGTGTCTCTACTCAGACAACTGTCAAGGGCGTAACTATGGGGCTCTTCCGTTGAGCAACGGACTTGGTCTTGATAAGGTGAGAGCAGTAAGGTTCACAACCCCTCCCCTCTCTAAAGTTCCTGGACCCTTTCCTTCTGCAACAAGCACCTGTTGCCAGGGACCAAGAATGCATGGCACACCTACTTGGCGGCTGAGAGATGACGTCGTCCTTCGTCATCTGAATCAGAATCGGAGGAGCTCAAGCCCGATGAAGACATGCTTCCCACGCTTCCAACAGGTGGTAGCACGAGATTGCGAGGTGCACGAGCCATCGGCACACTAAGCGGCTTGGAAGGTCGTGGTAGTGCTCGCAAGGTGGCATTGTTAGCCTGCCCAGGGCATGACATGAGTTAGCACACGCAAAGGAGAGAAGCACATCTGCAGCTAGAAGAAGAAGCAAACATTCAGCCCAAAACAAGGCATACAACGTCACTCTCTTACGCACCCTGCTGCAGGATATCTACTGGCCACTACAGCACATATCACTGCATAGCTTCTAGCCATCAAGATTGCAAAGCGGGTAGAGTAAGTGCATGCCACTTTGTCCTGTCATGAAAGAGCTAACCTCTTTATAGAAGGCGTTGATCTCTTCCTCAGTCAGTGCATCGTCGCCCTCCTCTTCTCCCTCCTCAGTCCATCCAAGCGAGCGCAAGAATGCAGCTTCCTCTTCCTCCGAGCCCCCGGCGATAGACAATCGGCTCACCTTCCCTTCCCCAGATTGCTGCTGCTGCTGCTGCAGCTGCTGAGCTGGCAGCAGCTGCTGACCCTGCTGCTTAACTTCATTAATGTCGGGCACCTCATTTCCTCGCCCTTCTAGTGCCTGCAGATGTCTGCTGTCATTACTAGGTGTGCCATTCTGCAAGAAGGCCACCTCCTGGAGCTCAACCTTAACCTGTACCGGGTGATCCTCGTCTAAGCTGCCATTTGGCTGATGACCTCTTGAACTCCCGCCAGCTTCAGCTCTCTGCGCTGCCAGCTTCTTCTCCTCGGTTGTCCCATTAGCATCCCCAGGAAGTGCTCCTGGCGGGCTGTCATTCATGGCCACCTTTCCCCCTGCCTTTTTGCGGAGAGCGTTGAAGAAGTCGGTCTTGGCCTTCTTCTCCTCCACCGTAGCGCTTGTTGAGATCACAGGCATGGGGCCCTCCTTGGCCTTAAGCCCTGATACAAGCGACACATTCGACCCAGCAAGCTGCGCCGTCGTGATTGGCAGAGCATGCCGATCTAAAAGCTGCACTTGCTTTCGGGGCCCACTGGCGGTGACCACTCCAGAAACCGTGGCACTTGCCACTATCGGAAGCGATGCCGAGGTGGCATCCTGGCCCTTGAGTGCCATCTCTTTGGAGGAAGAGGAGCGCATGACCACGAGCTTGCTCCCTAAGGGTTTTGCAGATGCCTCTGCCCCGCGCGAGCCACCTGACTGCCGTGCAGTGATGGCCGGCGGCGTAGTCGACAATGGCGATGGTAGGTCCGAAGCGCGCCCTATCGAGCCTCCAGGAGGTGCTGAAACTTTGAGCTTGCCCTTGTCCCTTGGGCTTTGACCCTGCTGAAATTATCACAGACATGATGATCAGTAAGCAAGCTGCACAGTCCTGATTGACCAAAGGTGGAAACCATCGCTGGACAGTGGCGCTTTTCTAATAATGTGCATTTCATTTCATGCTTGTCAGATCAGTCCTTGGGACCAGATGAACATACGCCACCATTATTGGGTAGTCCTCATCACCAAGGGATCACTCCCTATACTAGGCTCTCTTCATATTGCAAATTGTCCTGTTGTATATCAGGAGAGAAGCGTGACCCCTAACACACTAGCTCTCGCTAATGCTTCAGCAGAGTGTTGGTTCCTAACATCAAATGGAGGAGGATAGACCTGATCGCTCCTAGCACATATCTGAGTCCTCACCAGAGCCTTTGGCAGTGAAGGCTTCATTGGGATGAGCTGGCGTGATTGCTTCAAGGCGATTTCCTCCAGCCTCTGAGCCTCCAAGCTCGCCTGCACTCCATGGGCAGAACAGCAACAACATCACAATCTTTGTAGTCGTATAAGCGATGACAGAGGACCAGATTTTTAAGATGACTACTGCAACAGCTTGCATGTGAAGCCCTGTCCACATGCAGTCAGTGCTGGTTCCAAGTCAAGCTGACATTTCTCAAGCTGATAGTTCTCGAGCTATTTCCTCAGGGACTGAGTCTCAAGAGTAAAATCAACCGAGCAGGCATGCCCATGGCCATACCTGCGCCGGCTGTCTGGAACGCCCTGCACTCTGCACAAGCGCCTCAGCCATCTTCACAGAGGCCCCTCCAGGTACAGCTGGAGTCGGCATGGAACCCAAAGTTGAGACAGAGGAACCCGATACAGGAGGAGAAAGAGCTGCTGCACTGGCTGCAGCAGCTGCCTGCGCAGCTGCAGCGGCCGCGGCTGCTGCAATGGCGGCCCCTCCTTCAGCAATGGGTAGACTCGCCATCAGCGTTGACGGGACCTCTGCAAGCGCCGAGCTCCAACCTTCGGCTGCTGGCGCTGGTCCAGAGCTCAGCCCCATCCCGCTCGAAATGTGCAGCGGCCCATTGGACAGACCCCTTGCTGCTCGCGGAACATCGCCGCGTGGGGATGCGGCAGAGGACTGCCACAGTGATCGTGGGCTGCCGGCGCTCCCCTGGTTGCCCGTACCCAGCAGAGCATGGCCTGGAGCCAGCTCCGGCGTGCTGAGGGATGGAAAGTTGCGCTCAAATGTCATCTTGGACATGCCGCTGGCAGTAGCAGCGGCGCCAGCCACCGCTGCCGCTGCCGCTGCTGCCGCTGCCGTTGCTGCCGCCGCTGTTGGCGTCACTGCTCCAGACTGATGTTCCCCGGACTTGCGGCGCTCGTTTTCGCGCTGCTCCTCTGCGAGGAGCCTGCCAGACGGCGTGGAGGCCAGGGACTGCGACCGGCGTAGACCAGGAGCATCCTCGTAAGCACGGAGGACACTGCCGCGGCGGACAGGGCCAGCTTCCTGCCGGTCCACCGCGTCCCTCTCCCTGTCCCGCTCTATCACTCTGTCCCGCTCCCTCTCGCGCTCCCGTTCGTCGACCTCGTGGCTGAGGTCCCGTTGGTCGCGCTGGTCCCGCTGCTCCAGGTGGCTGTCGCGGTGGTGCCCGTTCTGCGTGCGGTCGCGGTCGCGGCCCCAGTCGAGGTCCGAGGCCTCCTTGTAGACGCGGTGCGAGCTGCTTCGCCCAAAGCTCGGGTACGCCCGCGGCTGCTGGTCGCGGCCGTGTGCATACATGTCGCG
>WELB01000059.1:0-14402 GCA_009602725.1 Spirogloea muscicola
CTGCCTACGCCTGCGGCCCCGGCCTGTCGGACTCCGCCCGCTACGCCTTCTGCGACAAGCGGCTCCCCATCGCCGCCCGCGTGCACGGTAAGACTTTCCCAAAGTTATCATCCATGATCAATCCTCAGCCACACCGTCCGTCCTCTGGATTTCCTCCACTGCCAATGCACTCCGCGAGCATTGGCCAAATGCGCAAACTGGCGCTGTGGCTGACACCGGCCTCGTTGCGGCGCCGCGGCGGCGCGGCGCTGCCAGACTTGATCGCCAGGATGACGCTCGCCGAGAAGGTGTCGCAGCTCGGGAGCACGTCGCCACCGGTGCCCCGCCTCGGCATTGCGGCCTACCAGGTGGGCGCTCGCACGACCTGCGTCATGCCACGCACTTGCCAGTCAGTCACCCTTAGGGTTTAGGTTTCAGGAATAGGGTTATGGACCTAGGGTTTATGATTTAGGGTTTTGAGTTCTGGGTTTAGCACCAAGGTCTTCCTAATGCCACGTTAAGTTTTTGGTGGGCTCCGCTTCAGTGGTGGAACGAGGCGCTGCACGGCGTCGCCAAGTCGCCGGGGGTGAGCTTCGTTGGGCCGGCGAGGTGCGCCACGACGTTCCCCCAGGTCATTGGCCTCGCCGCCGGCTTCAACCCGGTGCTGTGGAACCAGGTCGGCCAGGTGAGACGCGATAGCTTGGCCCCAGCTAAGAGTCATTTATTGTACTAAATGGAAAATACGATCAAGCGCCAAACAGACTAGCGGCACACGATGCTAGTGTCATTAGAGGCTTGCTATCCTGTTGATGCTTAACTCAGAGCACGGTTCAGAGCACCTGTACGTCCCAGTCATGGAACCGCCCTCGGGTTGGAAGCTTTCTCAGTCTGAGAGCACCTTGTAGGCTGTGTCAACCGAAGCACGGGCGATGCACAACCTCGGAGCCGCCGGCCTCACATTCTGGGCGCCAAACCTCAATATCTTCCGGGACCCACGATGGGGCCGCGGCCAGGAGACCCCTGGCGAGGACCCTCTTGTCGCCAGGTCAGTAGCGCCAAGTGACTTCTTGATGGCCCAAGGCTTTGAGTATCATATCTTGTTGGAAAGCTTCTGGTTGCGCTCTGGCCGACCAATCTGAGACTCCGGCAGATTGCTACAGTCCATCCCAGCTGGAGTAGCAGATTGCTCGCTGACAGGCTTCAGATGCTACAAAAGAACGGGGCTTCCTGCACACACCAGACCTTTAAAGTCACACTGGCAGTTGAAGTCATTGTTACTTATTTACAACACTATCACCCTTCAGTGGTAAAGTCAGACAATGCGAGGACGTGGCGGTGGCTGCCAGGCAGTGCACTTCCCTGCTCTACTTTCTAATTAAAGTGAACATCTTGCATGGTGTTAAATTGCAGCAAGTATGCGGCAGCATATGTGACCGGCTTGCAGGGAGGTGAGTCTTCTACTCAAGCAAAACGCGCTTGATACGTTTTGCAGATCCTTGATGCAGTCTGCGAGCAACGCTGCAATGGCCCTTGCAGTCTCAGTGGCCTTGCTGGCTGTGTGGGGTGCACAGGCTTTGCGCTTGCTGCAATTTCTGCAATTTCTTAAGGCTTCAGCACGTTGAAACACAAGTCAGAGGACATTGATGAAGCAAGCTGGCGGCATTGTTGCGTCATGCCAGGCAACGGTGGTGGCGAGCTCAAGGTCTCGGCCTGCTGCAAGCACTTCACGGCGTACGACCTGGACAACTGGGAGGGCAATACCCGCTTCACCTTCAATGCTTGGGTAGGCCGATATTACCGCTATCTAATTGTTGCAGAGGACAGCTGGGTCCTGCATCACTTCTGCTGCCCACCTGGCTATTAGAACCTCCATGTGGGTGTGCTATGACACCTACCATAGTTGTGCTAACAGCCTTGCTTTTGCTCTACAACTTGCTGGTAACGTTGCGCAATAGTTGCATGCAATTGACGCTTTTGACTGAAACTATTAGAGCTTGATCATCGAGCCATCCTGCCATTCTGAAGGGGCTAGCCTGTTGACAACCCCGGTCGCTCCTTGATGACATAATTGCAGGTGACGGACCAGGACAAGGCTGACACGTACAACTTGCCATTTAAGGCATGCGTCCAAGCTGGCGCATCATCCGTCATGTGCTCCTACAACCGCGTGAATGGGGTGCCATCTTGCGCCAGCCACGAGTTCTTGACACAAACTGTCAGGCAACAGTGAGTGGCCCCTCGTGCTGTATACCATAGTGACACCAGTACTCGTTGACATTCTCGGACTTACCAAACAAGTGTGACCTTCCACACATGCCTAATATTTTGGGAGTGCTTGCAACCTGCAACAGGTGGGGCTTTCTTGGCTACGTGGTATCGGACTGTGGAGCAGTCAATGTTATAAAGAACCCCCACCAAGCAAACTACACAGAAACAGCTGAAGGAGCAATTGCTGCTGTCCTAAGGGTGCGTGACATGCCCCACCTGTAGAATGCCTCTGCAGTGGTCGCCCTTGTAACGAAGTTGATGTTGGTACCACTCACTCGCTTGCCATGCTGCAGTGCAGCTAGGTCCGCCAAGACAGTCTCTCCGTGGTCTAAAATGTTGACTGTATCTTTTGGTGACTAGCCAAGATGACAGACGAATGAGTAGTCTGGCGAGAATCTGTACTTAGCAGTGGCTGCTGAAGAGAATGTGTGGAGCTCTTGCTCTCAGGCGGGCATGGACATAGAGTGCGGGACAACCCTCCAGAAGTCGACCGAGTCTGCCGTGGCAAAGGGCTTCGTCACAGGCAAGGCTGTGGCTGTAATGGTTTGTAGGAACAAGCTGACTTGTCGGCGTACACAACAGGCTATGGTGTATCGGACAGCTGGCCTTGTAATTTACTGACCCACATGATGCATCTGACTCAAAGCATCTACATCCTGTTGCATGCGTTTTCGGTGAGGCTCCCGCAGCCGAGCAGGTGGACGCGGCGTTGGCACGGGGCCTCACAGTGCAGATGCGGCTGGGCATGTTCGAGGGCAACCCCCAGCTGGGCACCTGGGGGGCCGTGCCGGCAGCGGTCCTGGGCTCGCCCGCACACCGTGAGCTGGCCCTGACTGCTGCTCGACAGAGCGTGGTGCTACTGCTCAATCGGTGCGCGGCTATGTACCTTGGGTTGGGGTGTCAAAAACCTTATACAAATATGTTAGATACCCAAGAGACATAATCGTCTACTGTGACTGCTACAATTGTCTGTCAACATGGGCAACTTCAGGGGCATGCATGGCCCCTAGCACGGAGTGGTCAGCTCTGGTGATGCGGGTTCTCTGAGGGTCGCGTTGCTTCTGTGGTCGTCTTCTCTTAGTTGACTTGCTACACTCGTTGAACTCCACAGCCAGTGCTCGAGTCTGGCGTACTGTGCTTGCAGAAAGCCTGTACTGAGGACTTGTGCTTCTGCTAACAATCAAGTGCTCCCTTGCTCTCATGTTGCAGCCAGAATGTCCTTCCAATCGCCAAAATACAGAAGAGCATTGCAGTCATTGGCCCCCATGCAGATGCCACTTCTGCTATGCTGGGCAACTACGAGGGTAAGTGGTCATGGAGCGCAGCCGCAAGATTTCACTCCAGTGAGCAGTACGTTAGCTGCATAGTGGTCCTTCAAGGTGTGCTTTGAGGGCGATGCTGTGCATCATCGCACAGATCACGGACTAGATGTTACTTGCATCTTATGTGCAACTACAACCTGAAATGCACGGCAGAGTACAATCGTGGCCATGGTGGCCTGCCAGAACTCGTATATTCCTCTGGGCTTGCGGAGTGTGCGCTGGACCTTGATAATGTATAGCCTAAGAAGTTAGTCCCTGCACAAGTCCCTGAGCCCTGGAGCCCTGCTTACCTGGGTCCGAGCACATTGCAGGGGTTGCATGTCAGATAGTTACCCCTGCCCAAGGCCTTGGAAGGTCCAGCCCCATCAAGCTGGTCAAGGGGTGCGCCGATGTCGCCTGCACATCCCCAGAGACCTCCCAGCAGATCCAAGTTGCCGCCACTGCTGCTGGTATGGGTCTCCTCCTGCAATCGGTAGCTATCGTCTTGTGTCCATGGCTTGTTGGTAAAGATTGTGGCTTTATCGTAGGGCTTGGCAGAAATCCGAAGCGTATGTTGCATGTCCACCTGACAGTAGCCATTTGCCTGCTCAAATTGTTGCAAGCCACGGCGGCCGCCACTGTTTTGGTCATGGGCTTGGACGCGACGCAGGAGAGAGAGGGCCTTGATCGCACCTCGCTTCTCCTCCCAGGTCCTCCTCCCAACCCCAACCCACATCCTGTCCTGTCAGTTGCTTGCTGCTATTGGCAAGGACTTTGCAAATGGGAAGTTAGCAGTCTCTGCAGGCCTGCTACCAAATTAGTGACAACGCCAATCAACTGTAAGCTCAGGGATCCATAGCCAAGTCACACAGTCACACGGTCATCTCAGAGTCCTCTATTCTGCCTGATCTTCCATAACACCATGTCAGAAGCTAGAACTGCAGCCTGATGATATGGGCATTTCGTTCTCCAGGCTTCCAGAGCAAGCTGATCACCATCGTGGCGGCGGCGGCTCGGGGGCCAGTCATCCTGGTGCTCTTGTCTGGAGGTCCACTTGACATCACGGCACACAAGGCCAACAAGAACATCGATGCCATCCTGTGGGCCGGCTACCCAGGCGAGACTGGGGGCCAAGCCATTGCCGACATCATATTCGGGGCAGCTAATCCTGGTGAGCATTGCATGGGTGCCTAATGCTGAGTCCCGAAGTCCAGCTTCCTGACCACTGACACAAGACTCTGGATGATGAGCGTCAATTCTCAAGATGGTCTGCCAAGCCTCTCGAGGGTTACTCTCCCAGAGCGTAGCAGCACAGTGTCCATCTACAGTGTCCGACCCAAGCAGTACTGGTCACCTGCATCTGATCATTCTCTTAGAGTAAGAGTTCCATGAAGTGTTTGTCTGCGATTGTGCACATTGCACAGCTTTCGAAGCAGCAGTATAGCCTCAGCTGCCAAAAACATGATGACTCCTGCAAGTGCAGTGGGCAGGCTTCCCATGACTTGGTATCCACAGGGCTTCACTGCAGTTCAGATGACAGACATGAGGTTGCGCCCAGATCGCGCAACATCTTATCCAGGTGAGACCTGGTCATCCGCTCTCGGTACCTTGCAGGGATCAATCTCTTGTGAAGAGTAGTTTGATTTGCAGCCAAGTTGCAGACAATCACAAGATGTCAGTGGAATCTGTAAGCACTTGTGCATGGAGGAGGCCTTCAGTCGACCTCGCAACCTACAAGTGATAAATATGAGCAGACATACTATTCTTGGAATAAAAACGTGCTAGGAACAAAGCTCCGGAGCTGATTCGTGTAGCTTGCTCGCAGGTCGCACACATCGGTTTTACACAGGAAAGGTGGTGTTTCCATTTGGATACGGCCTTAGCTACACGTCCTTCCTGTACTCCAATTTTGACATCACCCCAGGTGTGCAAATTTGTCAGGAGTGACTTGCACATTGTCAGGAGGGCTGCTGCAGCCCAAGACTCGCTTTCAGGAATTCTTGTGACTCCCACAGGTTGACTATCACGAGTGAGTGGGCAGCATGCCTTATTTCTCTCAATGCACAATTTCACGAGGGCGCAGTTCTATTTAAATCTACACTGAGGAATTGATGGGATTTTGATGGCAGGTCCGGACTCGTCTCTGCATGTGTCGATCAAAGTAACCAACAGCGGCGGACGGGCTGGCCAGGTTGTCGTGCTCCTCTATGCTGCCCCTCCAAAAGGTGTGTCCTTCTTCTCTCTGGCAAGTCCGGACGTGCCTTTGATGAATTGGTCGTCATGCCGCATTGCCTTACTTCCTCTAAGGTCAGGGTGCTCCAGCATGCCAAATTATCAGCAGTACCACTTTCCACCCTCCCCTCCCTTGCTTTCCCATCTTTTCTCTTCAATTCCATTAGGCAGTAAAGTGAAATGAGTCCAACACTGCAAGCACTGTGGTTGATTGCCAGCTGGGCTGAGCGGCAATCCTCTGCGCAACTTGGTGGCATTTCAACAGGCACTTGTCAAGGTTGGGGGCTCAGCCTTCCTTGCACTCA
Organism: Spirogloea muscicola; assembly: GCA_009602725.1. NCBI lineage: Eukaryota > Viridiplantae > Streptophyta > Zygnematophyceae > Spirogloeales > Spirogloeaceae > Spirogloea > Spirogloea muscicola. Next base: position 6,086 of record WELB01000059.1, read on the forward strand.
TTGTACTTTAAGCAACGCAGGCACTTAAGCTGTCATTGATTACCTCTATGCACTTGGTAGCTTCAGGTCCCAGTATGACCCTCGACCCATTCTAGACTACCACACGCCAAAGCATGTTGCTTGGTGTAGGATTCGAGACAATGCCTCGATCTGACCTCATTGCTGACATGTGAAGATGTGTGTTCGTGACAGTTCAGCATCTTAGATATGCACTCTTGTCACGCAATAGATTTTGTCCTCTGCGTGTTGGTGTGCAGAGAGGAAAAAGCAAAGTGGTGCCATTTGTGATAAAACCCTGGCGGGACTTAGTCACATACAATCCTGCAGGGCGGGCAGTGCTGATGAAAGGCACACACATCCTCACGATAGGCTCCTTGCGGCGGAAGCTCAAGCTTTGATGCTTTGTGAAGGCCGGCTTCTTGGAGTCCTTCCATTTCATGCCTGCCTACAATTAGCATGGCTTGCGAGCTGACGTACACATTGGCAGGGTGAATCGGCTCAGTCACGCCAAGTGAGATTTATTTTGATGTATATCCTCATAAAGTCAAGTGAAGGGCGGTTAGCTTAGTCTTGGCAAATCTGCACATCACGCCTTACAATCGCCGATGGGGCATAGGGTAGAGGATAGACGGTTTAGGGTCAGGGTTTAGGGATCTGGGGTTCAGCGCTTAGGGGCCATGGATGAGATTGGTGATCTCCCGCTTGCAGTTGCTTTTATGTACATTGGACAGTTGGTCGGAATTCTCATCGACCAACTCATTCTTTCAATTTCTAGGCAGCCACCTCAAGCGAGCCAATGAGGCGCTCTTAGGCAGTCGCAACATGCAAGGGGGGGGGCGCGTTGTATTTGGGCCCTTGGCAGAGCTGCGGAGGGGCAGATTGAGACCCTGGAGGAGCCTTGCTGGGTTCCTCATATTCGGTGCTCAAGAAAGAAAGGAAGCGGCGGCGGCGTGATTGACAGCGCCCCACCATCTGCACTGTGCTGACCATGCCGAGCGATGCCTTCTTGTGCTCACTCGTGGGTACAACCGTCACACTGTTTCCTTAGCCACCTTAGCATAGGGCTTCGTCTCATGTAGCCCCACTTTTCGCACTAGCTCTTGCTTGAACAATAAATAGGCTTGATTTGGGCCAACCTTCCTATACATGCGCACCGCGCACCTGTCTCTCTTCTCTTCTGGATGGGTGTCCACCAGCTCTGGGCCCTCAACCGCCTGCCCCGTCGGTGTGATGCAGTACGAGAGCGGAGCACGCAACGTAGACGCTGCGAAGTTGGTCAAGCACATGCTTCGCTGCCCACAGAGAGGAGAGCGGACCAAGACCTTCTGCGAGGTTGCATATTCTGCGTGTTTATGGGACTTGCTTAGTTGTGTATTTCAAGCGCTTCCGGAAAAACCCCGAGCCGGCGGAAGGGCGAGTCGAACCCTGGACCTCTGGCCGTGGCAGCGCAGGTGCTCGATGCCCTCCCCTAAACCCCACCCCTTGTTGGCTTTGGGATCCTCGCCAGCTCCGCCGCGTCCGGCGACGGCGGCGGCGGCGGCGGCGGCGGCGGCAGAGCCAGATGGCGGCGGCCGTGGAGGCGCCGCCGGCTGGCGTGATGGCGGCGGAGGCGCCCGCGGAGGCGTCCGCGCCGGCCGCCCAGGAGAAGACGGAGGACGAGCTGCGCCGCGAGATCCAGGAGCTCGACCGCCAGCAGCGCGAGGTGCCTGCGGCCTCCCTCTGGCACTCTGCCTCTCTCTCTCTCTCTCTCTCTCTCTCTCTCTCTCTCTCTCTCTCTCTCTCTCTCTCNGGGGCCAGTCGGCGGCACGCTCACCAGGCTCGCCTCTCGCCGCTCGTCGTCGGCCAGGTGGTCGTCCCACCACTCCTGCGCCCGCTGCACCAGCGCGGCGCCCGCCATCGCCGCCCCGCCTGCAGCGGCGGCGGCGGCGGCGGCGGCGGCGGCGGCGGCGGCACTTGGTGAGTGCCAACGAGGCCGGGGCCGTCTGATGAGTGTGACCCAAACGGTGGCCGTCTGAGACGCAGCAGAAGAAGGTCACATACTTATACATACATACATAGATATATATACACCCAGACATATATCCACCAATAGCCAATTTGACATCAGCAGCTGCAGTCGTCCAAGCTCCCCAACAATCTGCCAGATCATCCCTTTTCTCCGACCGCCGCCGCCGCCGCCGCCGCCGCCGCCCGCCATGGCGCCGTTCGGGAAGCCGCTGGGGCAGGTGGCGCTGGCGGAGGCGCGCCGCAACTGGCCCTTCGTCGTCGGCTTCGCCGTCACCTTCGGCCTCGTCCTCCGCCTCTCCGCCTCGCTGCCCGGTGCAAGAGCCGCCCGCGCCGCCGCCCGCGTCCCGCCCGTCGCCGGCTATGGCTCCCGCCTTCGCCGCCGCTGCCGCCGCCGCGCTTTGCCTCTTGTGCTGACCCGCGACTCGCGGCGGCGCGGCGGCGGGTCCCCAGCGGAGGATCGCAACAAGTCGCCCTTCATCAACGTCAATGCGCATCGGTGAGCTCTCGCCAGGCCCTCCACTCTTAGCCACCGCCGCCGCCGCCGCCGCTCCACGGCGTCGTGCGGCCGGCGGCGGCCATGGACGCCGACGCCGAGCCGCCCACGAAGAAGCGCCTCCTGTCGGCCGTTGTCAAGGTCGGCTTCATCAATCAATATAGTATTTCCTCACCGTTACGATCGCGGCCATTGTGTGGAGCTTGTCAGGCTTTGATGAGGCTCTGCCATTGCCCGGCTGCTGTGAGGTCCTATGATTCAATTGGTTAGAGTATACGCCTGATAAGGGTAAAGTCAGCGGTTCAAGTCTACTTAGGCCAACTTCAAAACAGTAAGAAGAAGTATAGGGGAAGTAGGTTTGTGGTAGCGTTATAGCGTTGCCAAGGCTGAGGTTGAGGGTTCAAGTCCCTTGTTCCGCTCAGTGCAAGTGGATATCATCATCAAGATCAATACAAATCAGGAATGGTTGACACATATGCCTGTCGCTAATTCGAGTTTCGTCGGTCCAGGTCGGCGATGGAGAGGTGCTGCGGCCAGACAGCGCGCGGTCGGACGAGGGCCGGGTGGGGCGTGGCGATGGCGAGGCGCTCGACGGCCGCCGGCCGCGGCTGTACGACCGCTTTGATGGCCCGAGGGTAGCGCCCTGGGCCTGAACCCTAAACCCTTAAACCCTGTACTCCTAAAGCCCTAAAAGTTAGGCCCTGACCCTAAACCCGAAAGCCAAAGGCAGGAAGCCAGCTGCGCTCCGTGTTGCTGGAAGGGACGGCGCTAGAGCTCTCAGCCTCCTTGCTCGCTTACAGGATGAGCCGCCGCCCATCCCGGAGCCCTCGCCGCGCGTCCTGCCCAAGAACGACGACGAGCGCCTCGTCCGCCGCAACCGCCGCATGTTCGGCGCGCTGCTCGTTGGCACCCTTGAGGTCCGCTGCCTGAGAGCCCCACGAATGCCTGGCCAGCAACTCTTTTCTCGCTCCTGTAGCTGCCGGCTGAGCGCTCCACGTGCCGCGTGCCGCCTGTGATATCACTGGGAGCAGAAGTTTCGAGAGGAGGACAAGCGGCTGCAGGGCAGCGAGGCTTTCCTACGCCGCAACGAGACACTCAAGCGGGTGTGTGATGCGCCTCCTCCTCCTCCTCCTCCTCCTCCTCCTCCTCCTTCCTGCACGCTGCACAAAAGTAAGCTATCAGCAGTAGCATACGGGTCATGTGCCAGAGCTCAGATCTGAGGGTCTCAGGTAGCAGTTCCGATTTCTGGTATGACTGGTTTGCCTTAGCTGGCAGTCGTGCTTGCGTGTGCCACTGCGCTTTCAGCTATGTTGGTACAGAATGCGTAGCTGTGAAGTCATGCTACATATGAAGAGCTCGTCAGCTGTAAGGATCACAAGACCTGGTGACAAATTACATCCTAGTCCCGATTGCGAACGTGGGTGATGCTGTACGCAGGCGGAGGCCAAGGCGGACGAGGAACGGGAGCGTGCCCGGCAGAAGTTCCGGGAAGAAGCGGCAGAGCGGCGCAAGCGCGAGCTGGTGCGCTGTCCATCCCTCTGCAGCCCGCCATCGGGCATTGGCAGCGTCTTGCTGGGATCAAAACATGTGGGTATCTATCTTCATGAGTCAGATCTTGTGGCTAATGGATGTCTGAATGTTGTGCGCAGACGCTCAAGGCGAAGCTGGCGGCCAAGGTGGAAGAGAAGAGCTTGGAGCTGCTGTTCCTCCAGTGGCTCGCGCACCACACGCGGCTGCGCAGCTTCCTGCGCACCGCTGCGGAGCCGCATATCTACTTCCAGCCTGCCAAGCCCAGCGCCCCCTCCGACGAGCTCCACGCGAGCCAGCAGGCGGTCAGGCCCCCACTGCCAGGCCAGGCCATTGGCGAGCGGGAAGGCCTTGGCAGTGCCCGTGCAGATACAGCTCACACTTGGGCCGCTGATGGGCTTGTGGTTGCCTTCTGGACATGTGCGTTGAGCGCAGATACTGGACGACTGGAAGAAAGAGCGGCGCATGGAGCTCTCGGCGGCCCAGAAGCAGGTCAAACTTGACCGTTTGCTTCTGGTCTTCATCAGGAGTATGGAGCTCCAGCAGAGGACGAGTCAGCTCTCACAGCTCCACGGAGGCTGACTGACAAGGCCCCCTGGTGTGCAGCTCGCTGAGGATCGCATGGCTGCCCTGGATGCGGAGCTGGCAAGGATGGCATCTCGGAGCAGCGGCGCCAGGAGGGGGCCACCTCAGGGCCCGGCGGCGCAGAATGGTGGAGAGGGTGGAGTTGACAGTGTCCTCGAGGTAGAGAATGCCCGTCATCCGTGTCCTGGCCTTGTCAAGGTCCACACCTGCGTCAAGGTCCACACCTGATGACTAGTATTTGGGATTAGGTGGTCACTTGCTGCTCGTATGTAGCCTGTGAGACACGTGTGCCGCTTGGCCATCATGTTAGTTGCGTTTGGTGATGCCGATGCAACAGGAGGGTGGTGCGTCGGCAATGGAGTTGGGCGGCGGTGAGGGCCGCGAGGAGGAAGTGCCGGACGAGGAGGAGGAGGAGGAGCCCGAGGTGGAGGTGGAGGAGCCGGGGGCCGGCGGTGATGAGGAGGACGAGGATGCTGCTGTCAGCCAAGTCGCTGCTGCAGTCGATGGCGTCGCAGAGGCAGAGGCTGCCGCGCCTGCCGGCGCCGACGAGGCTGGTATGGCAGAGGCCACGCAGGCAACGGCAGCAGCAGCAGAAGGAGATAATGATCTTGTGGGGGTTGAAGCGGTCACTGGCGGCCAGCCTGAGAGCACTGTGGCTGTCGATGGCAGCAGCAACCAAGATGTTGGTGCCAGTGATGCCACTGGCAGTCACGGGGATGCTGGTGGTGTGGGTGGGGACGTCGATGAAGGTGGAGATGGCGGCGCCGAGGGCGGCAATGAAGGGTGTTGCGACGTCGTCGAAGGTGACGGCGTCAATGGCGGCGGGGAGGAGGCCGTGCAAAAGTAAAAGCTGGCCAAGCAGTGCGCTGGCAGGCCGGCTGCATCGCAAGTTGCCGAGCTTGATGGCAATCACTTGCCAGCTCGACTCATATCCATTCTTGGCATCTGCAGGGTACATAGTCAAATTGTCCTGGATGATGCAGGGAAATTTAATCAGCTGCAGAGCATCTGAAGAGATGCTTGCAGAGTGCTTGAGACATCAGTTGCGAGGCAGCCCGTCTAGACCTCTGACCATGGCTAGACTCCTGCATGTAAGGCTTATCGACCATGCAGTCTGCATCCTCCTGCTTCCAGCTCCAATGTCAGGTGAAGTGGCACGGCGAAGTGGCGGCACAGTGCGTTACCTGCAGGCCAAATAAGTGGCTGGCCAAGATTTTTAGCTGGACGCGGCTGCAGGTGCCCCAATTGCGTCTAGGCAGTAGCACCCTCGTTGCTAAGATGCTGGTCAAGCTACCGGACACGAAGACCGATCTGAAGCACTCGTGGCAAGCAAGCTGGTGAAGATGCATGGGCTCTCTGAAGGGTGAGGTAAGAAGAACAGCAGAGGCGGCCAGATGGCGCAGCGGAGAGTAACTCGCACGCAACTGCAAACACTGGGGCAGAGGATGCGAGAGACGGAAAGGAAGTGCGAGACAGAGCAGCTTCCATCCTCGCCTTCCTCGCCCCATGAGGGAGCTCGTCTCTTCCGAGGAGAACGACTCTTCCAGAAGAAAGGACTCTGCCAGGAGAGGGCGGTGGTTGGGAGACGGCAGCCCAGAAGAGAGACTAAACGGAGCTCGAAGGGGCCAGAAGAGCGGTGACGAGGGGCAACGGCTGCGAAAGAAGATTGCGGCTGCTGAAGTCGGGAAAGCGGCTGTGGAAGCCAAGCAGATGCGTACAAAAGTGTTCATGACGGAGCCACAGGCTAGGCAGACAGGGCGCTCCTAGTACCCCCGTGTCAGCGGTAGGAAGTCTGATGAGCTGAGGGGAGGAAGAGCACCTTCGCTGCGCAAGCCAGAGGCGAAGGGGGAGTCGACGATCAGCTCTGCTTCAACGAGGAAGAGATAAGTGCTCGCCCATAGAGTAGAGCGGCTGGCAAAGCCAGCCCAAAAAGAGAAGAGCTAGCCCATGGAGAAGAGGGGCTGGCAAAGCCAACCCAAAGAGAGAAGGCGCGCGGTGCGCATGAAAGTGAAGCGAGGTCAATTCAAGCCTCCATGTCCAGAGGAGCCGAAAGAGGAGAAGAAGAGCTCGCTCATGGAGAAGAGGGGCTGGCAAAGAGAGAAGAAAGAGAGAAGGTGCTCGCCCGTTGATTCCAGCCCATTAATATGGGCTGGAAAAGCCAGCCCAACAAAGAATGAACAGAGTACGAGAAGGGGGCCAGGGGAAGCGCTAAGAAAAACAAGCACACAGAAACAAAGCAGCTACGAATCACTCAGTAACCTCTGTCATGCAGCCGCAGGTCGGAGATGCTAGGCTCGTGGAAGTGGGTCCCCTGGCCGGAGCCAGAGGCAGCAGCGAGGGCTCTGCCGGCACGAAGGTGCAACGACCGGGCCATAGACCTCTGCAGCGAGACGGCCAGGCGCATTCGATACAATTGCGCCAGCGACCCGGCTGCAGGAAACTCTACCGGCTCCCCATTTGAAGCGACGGGCGATGGTGTGGCGGGCGAGCTGGGTGAGCAGCTCGAGCCACCGAGCGCCCAGCGCCCCATGGGTGTCAATGGCTAATGGGTAGAACTCGTCTTCCCGCGGATGGTCTGCGTACTTCAGCTCTTTAGCCCGAGCGGCGCAGGCGACCGCATACCCAGCCTTGGTCGCACATTGGGCTGGGTGTGAGCGGTCATATCGGTGGTCACCACGTCCAGGAGAGGAAGAAAGTGCTCGACCATTGAGAATAGGGGCTGGAAAAACCAGCCCGAAAAAGAATGAACAGAGTACGAGAAGGGGGCCAGGGAAGCGCTAAGAAACAGAAAGAAAGCAGCTACGAAACACTCAGTAACCTCTGCTAAGCAGCCGCAGGTCGGAGATGCTAGGCTCATTAATAGGGGCTGGCAAAGCCAACCCAAAAAGAGAAGGCGCGCGGTGTGCATGGAATTGAAGCGAGGCCAATTCAAGCAAAAAAAGAATGGACAATGTCCAGAGGAGCCGAAAGAAGAGCTCGCTCATGGAGAGGGGCTGGCAAAGCCAACCCAAAGAGAGAAGGCGCACGGTGCGCATGAAGGTGAAGCGAGGCCAATTCAAGCAAAAAAAGAATGGACAATGTCCAGAGGAGCCGAAAGAAGAGCTCGCTCATGGAGAAGAGGGGCTGGCAAAGCCAACCCAAAGAGAGAAGGCGCGCGGTGCGCATGGAATTGAAGCGAGGCCAATTCAAGCAAAAAAAGAATGGACAATGTCCAGAGGAGCCGAAAGAAAGATGAGTTCGCCCATAGAAGAGAGGGGCTGGCAGAAGCCAGCCAACGAAGAATGGACAAAAGAAAGAGGAGAAGAAGAGCTGGCCCATGGAGAAGAGGGGCTGGCAAAGCCAGCCCATGGAGAATGGACAGTGGAAAAGGGACTTCACAGTACGAAGCACTGCAGAGCACGTAGACGAGGCAGGGGGAAGCTGAGTGCCCACGAGCAACGGCGGAAGGGGGACGCTTCCAGTGGAGGGAACTCGCCCATCGCCTCCCACAAGCCGCGGGGCCCCGGCCCGGCGCCGCCTGCGCCACGCGGCGCGCAGGCCGGTGAGCCCGCCGCGCAACGCGCCGCAAGAGTCGCCGGGGCCGGGGGTCAAGCACGTCTCCGCGCGCACGTGCTGTCCACGTGTCGTGCCGCGCCCGGTCAACGCGGCCGCCCGGTTGCTCGCCACGCGGCCTCCGCTCGCGTGGCCGCGCGGCCTGCTGTCGCC
>WELB01000059.1:31363-54942 GCA_009602725.1 Spirogloea muscicola
GGGGGGGCGGAGAAGGAGGCGAGGGGAGAGGGAGAATGAGCTCGCCCATGGAAGAGAGGGCGAGGAAGAAAGTGCAGGCCCACTGAGGATAGGGGCTGGCAAAGCCAGCCCAAGAAAGGATGAACAGAGAGAGGGGGGGGGGAGGGGGAGGGGAGAAAGGTGCTCGTGGAGAGGGGGAAGGGCGGGCGGGCGCCGCCGTGCCGGCCAGCTGGGCGGCGGTCGGCGGCGCGGCCAGGCCCGGCACCTTCCGGCGGAGCATTTCTCCACGGTTCTGATTTAGCACCCCAGCGGCCCCCTGCCCGCCGCCGGCGGCACCGGGCTCCGCAAACGGCGGCGACGCCCGCGGCGGCTGCGCCGGATGCGGGGCCCCGCCTGTCAACGCCATGTGGGCTTCGGCCGGCGGCAGAGGCTTGTCGGGCTCCAGCCGGGCTGCTCAGAGCAACGGCGGAGCAAAGTCGGGACTACGCGACCATCATCACTGCGCCATAATGTGAACACCGTGATGCCAACGGCGACGCCCGCCCACGCTCGCCCGCCCCTTCTGGCCAGCTGTGCCATCTCGAATGGTCGGCCCCACCTCAGCTAGCGTAGGGCTTCGATTCGTAGCTGCTTTGTTTCTGTGTGCTTGTTTCTCTTAGCGCTTCCCCTGGCCCCCTTCTCTACTCTGTTCATTCTTTTTTTGGGCTGGCTTTGCCAGCCCCTATCAGCAATGGGCGAGCACTTTCTTCGATTCTGGTAGCCACAATACTTCGTTAGTTCCTAGCTCAGCGAGGCGCTCTCCCCCTGTTTCTGTGTGCTTGTTTTTCTTAGCGCTTCCCCTGGTCCCCCTTCTCGCACCTGTTCATTCTTTTTTGGGCTGGCTTCTCCAGCCCCTATTCTCAATGGGCGAGCACTTTCTTCTCCCCCCCCCCCCCGCCTGGGCCTCGCGTCGCGCCGAAGACGCCCGGCTTCCGGGCGTGTTGAGTCCTCTAGGCCCCCTTCTCGTACTCTGTTCATTCTTTTTCGGGCTGGTTGTTCCAGCCCCTATTCTCAATGGGCGAGCACTTTCTTTCTTCTAGGCTCATGCGGTCCACGCCCGGGCTGGCCGTGCTATGGCTGCTGCTTCCGGGTCTCGGCAAAGTGCCGCTTCTCCTGCTCCGAGTTACTCTGATCTGCTGTTGCTCACACGTGGATACTGAGCAGCCATCTGCATCTCCCTCTGCACCATCTTGCACTTTGTAGTGTAGTCCTTTTTCAGCACCTCTTTCTTCGGCTTTGAACATTGTCCATTCTTTTTGGGTTGGCTTTGCCAGCCCCTCTTTCCAATGGGCGAGCACCTTCTCTAGGCCATCGAGCGGCGGCAGGGTTCGCCAGGCTTCAATGCTGCCGGCTCCCTCGCGCAGGTCTTTCGGATGAGGCTGGCGGTCTCGCTGTAGCGCTCTTTGTTGTTTCTGTTTCTTAGCGCTTCCCCTGGCCCCCTTGTCGTATTCTGTTCATCTTTATTCGGGCTGGTATTTCCAGCCCCTATTCTCAATGGGCGAGCACTTTCTTTGGCTCATGCGGTCCACGCGCGCGCTGGCCGTGCTATGGCTGCTGCTTCCGGGTCTCGGCAGGGTGCCGCTTTTCCTGCCCCCAGTCACTCTGATCTGCTGTTGCTCACACGTGGATACTGAGCATCAATCTGCATCGCCCTCTGCACCGTCTTGCACTTTGTATAGTAGTCCTTTTCGGCACTTCTTTCTGTGGCTTTGAACATTGTCCATTCTTTTTGGGTTGGCTTTGCCAGCCCCTCTTCTCAATGGGCGGGCACTTCCTTCTGCGCATCCTGCAGCCGGGTCGCTAGCGCAGGTGTACCTGGTGAGCTTGGCCGTCTCGCTGCAGCGGTCGATAGCCCGCGCGCTGCACCTGCGGGCCGGCAGAGCCCTCGCTGCTGCCTCTGGCTCTGGCTAGGGGACCCACTTCCAGGAGCCTACTTGAGGCTGCTTAGCAGGGGTTACTGAGTGATTCGTAGCTGCTTCATTTCTTTGTGTGCTTGTACTTCTTAGCGCTTCCCCTGGCCCCCTTCTCGTCCTTTGTTGATTCCTTTTTGGGCTGGCTTTTCCAGCCCCTATTCACAATGGGCGAGCACTTTCTTCTGGGCTGGCCGCTCACAGCCATCGCCTTACGCCTCCTCTATATAGGGCGTCATTTCATGCAGCCAAATTCTTTGCGCTGCCTTCTTTGCACTTTCTGCATGTGCTGCCTGAACAATGCATTGGCTTGAATTGGCCTAGCTTCAATTTCACGCGCGCGTGAAATTGAACCGCGCGCACCGCGCGCCTTCTCTCCTCTAGCAGCTCCCCAAGCGGTACAGGTCGAGTTGATATGGCCCCCGTCAGCACGGCTCCCCCCGCTCTGTGGCACCTCCTGCCCTCCTAGTGTAGGGCGTCATTTCATGTAGCCACATTCTTTGCGCTGCATTCTTTGCACTCTCTGCATTTTCTGCCTGAACAATGTATTGGCTTGAATTGGCCTCGCCTTGGTTTCATGCGCACCGCGCGCCTTCTCTCTCTTTGAGATATAGCTGCTTCTTCTGCTTGCCTCTGGCTTTCGTGGCGGCGCTCCAGCTCCCCAAGTTAGCTTGTCGGATTTGTTTGTGCTCACCCGTGGATGCTGATGTCACCTTAGGCACCTTGTTTTCGGTTTCCGTATTATGTAGCCCTGTTTAGTTTGCCCTAGACTCTGCCCGAACAATGTGTCGGCTTGAACTGGCTCCCATTTCATGTTATGCGCCCCGCGCGCGGTCTCTCTGCAAGAAAAGAGATCGTGTATTAGAAAGAAATGTAGGCCAAATGGCCAGGTACAAAGGCAAGCACATCTAAAAATCTACATACAATCTGCAAGGAGCCACACGGAGCTGGGCTGGCCCTCCGCCCGCCCCGTTTCCTGTGCGCTGATTTGCCTAGCCTTCCACCCACGCTTTCTCATTGTTGGCAAGTGCCTCTCTTTCCTCCCATCCTCCCTTTTATACGCCACGCCGGCTGCCATCCTACAGTGTACCCTTCCTACCAGCGAGGCGTCCTTGGGTGCCGTCCACTGGCTCGCCTGTCCCAAGCAGCTTACCTGGGTTGCTGGGCCCAAGTGGCCTCCACCATCTCCAGTCGCTTCATCCTGAGAGGCCAGCTGTTTTAGCACCCGCTATAGCGGGTGTTGCAACAGGGAACCTGCCCTTCCAGCTTTCCCTAACCGCAGCACTGCATGACCTCTTGCGCTCTTTACCAACACTTGCAGAGGGTCATGCAGATTTTGCGGCATGGGCACGCTGTTCTGACAGGAAAGCGCAGGCGCACTACACTCACGCTGCGGACGTGCAGGCCGCCTCTGAGCTGAAGGGACTGCTCAAGGACGATGGATGTGGCCTCACTCGGCTCTTTTCCATCGGCTCCTCGGGCGCGTCTGAGTGGCTAAACGCTCTGCCGATATACGAGTCCCTTCGACTCCCAGACAGCCTATTTCGCACAGCGCTCCACCACCACCTCGGCCTCCCCCCCCCATGCTTGGCTGGCATCCGCCAGTGCGAATGTGGCCACATTGCCGATGACAAGCTCGATCTAGCTGCTCATATGCTGAGATGTGTTGAGGGGGGTGAGCGCATTGCCTCCCACGACTTACTCAGGGACAATGTAATTGGAAATGTGCGAGAGCCGGGGTATCATCCGGCGATGGAGGTGTCCGGCATCATGCCAATCTCCTCAAGGCGCAGCAAGCCATACGTGCGGCGTCTGGACGTGGTCGCCAACCCGCGAGGTGGTGGGCCTCGTCTGCTCCTGGACGCGTACAAGGCTGGCGCACCCACGTCAACAGTGTCTGGCTGGGCCACGTTCAGCGCGAAGCGCAAGAAGGAGCGGCACTACCAGGACCATCCCCGAGGGGACCAACTCTACCCGTGTGCCATGGATATCTACGGAGGCTACGGCGTAAATTGGTCTTCCCTGATCCAGCATCTGGCCCGGCTGGTTGATGCGCGTCGACGAAGTCGGGGGGGCAGCTTGGGCCACTCCAGCATTCCGCAGGCCTTAGTTGCATACTAAGAATGCGGCTCTCACTTAGTTTGCAGCGCTCGCAAGCCTTGGCTCTTTATCAACGTGCAGGGCGCGCTTTAAGTCAGGCCTCTGGCTTTCGTGGCGGCGCTCCAGCTCCCCAAGGTATCTTGTCGGATTTGTTTGTGCTCACCCGTGGGTACTGATGTCACCTTAGGCACCTTGGTTTCGGTTTCCGTATTATGTAGCCCTGTTTAGTCTGCCCTAAACTCTGCCTGAACAATGTGTCGGCCTGAATTGGCCTCCATTTCATTTCATGCGCCCCGCGCGCCTTCCCCCCCTTGCCGGAAGCCTCTTGTAGCTTCTTACCCCTCAGACTGGCCACTCACGGCTGGTGCCCATGGAGGAGCTCGAGCGCCCATCTTCACCTTCTCCCACCCGGAGTCGCCGAGTGGCGCGCACCTCACCTGCATGGTTGCTCGTCGCGGCAGTGCGCCTTCAACGACGATGGTCAGCCTAAGTTGCTGCCGCCGAGCCAGCGGCAGCAACAGGCCAGCTTCGTCGGCTACCATCAAGGGTTCGTAGCCATAGTAGCGGCACTCTGCGGGTTGCTCCTCAAACAGGCACAGAGTTCATCAGTGCTCCACAAGTGCTCGGCCACCAAGATGTTCAGTATTGATAGTACGTGGTGGGCACGATAATCGAGGCTGTCGCGCACCCGTCATCTAGAAAGAAAGGTACCTCATGCATCGTTCCCAGGCGACAATCTACCATCAGACTTCCATCTGCTCAAACTTGCACTGAGGAAATCGTATGACAGGCTGGGTGATGCGTAACTTTTACAAAGCCTCCTTGCCACAAGCTCGCAATCAGAAGACCACACCAGCCCGACTGCCCACTGCTGAGAAGCAGGGCTCTTGCGCAACTGCGCGATTTGCAAGGCCCTTGCACTTTACCAAGGTGAAATCAGAAGGTCATTGACATATATCTGGCATAACTCTGTCTATGACCGTAGATGGCCGTAGTACTGCCCCACCGTGCTGCCGTGATGTTTGACAGCATACTCCGGCAATCTATATGGTACTGCAAAACTTGTGACGGTCCAAGTGAAACAAAGGCTGGTAAGCTAGCGCGACTTAACGAGGGAGGGCCAATATGGCCATCTTGCCACGGGCGGCGTCAAACGCCACCCCCAGCAGTGATCGGGAACATGCTAATTCCCCGAGGATTATATTTCTTGTTGGAGAAACGCGTCTCAAAGTCAAGATTGAATCTGGGGTCAATGTATATGGAGGTCGCATTGAAGATGAAGACATACACCTTTCTGGTGCCTTTCTCCTGCACAAGTCCGTAAGGCTGAGGCAAAGGCACTGTGTTGCCTGTGGCTGCTGGTTTGGGACCTGCCACAGATAGGGAGACTCTCAATTAGCGAGCCATGCCATCGAGCAATTGCCCAACACACCTCGCTGCTGCATTATGCTCAAGCCCTTGCTAGCATGTGGGCCTTGAATGAGGCCATACCAAACATCTCCCACTTCTCCAGTATTATGACTTGACGATTTGCATACACGCACACCCCCATACAAGAAACCAGTGACCTGCAGCCGCCAGATCGATGGATCTATTGAAGCTCTGAGCAGCGGCTGGTGCATTCACCAGATAAGGTTTGATCCAGAGAGTAATCTGTGACAACGAAGCGGTACGAGTCCTTGGATTTTGAGCCCTGGGTTCCGCAGCAAAGGTCAATCCTGAGGCTGTTGGGGGCAGGGGGCGGACGTCCATTAATCAGGGGAAGGTTGAAGACTTGCTTCACAACGATGGCGGCATAATTGGTCCAGTCAAAGTACATCACCTGCACATTGGATTGCTCTTCTTGTGCTGTGGTTAGAGAGGCAAGCACCGTTACTACTGCAGGAGTCCTACACTGCCTAAGACTGCCATGTTGCTATGAATCTCCAACAAGCCCTTCACAAGGACGAAATGCAGCGCAGATGCTGTTGAGTGTGTTGAGAGAGCTTCAGGTGCTTTCTTCAGGACGCAGACTGAAAGCTGCAGGCATCCTCACCTTGCCAAGACCTGTGAGCGTTATGAAACCCACGCGGTAGAAAATGGCAGTCTGGTTGAACAGTCCGCCGGCCGCAAGGTCAAACTGGCCTGGCAAGGAGCCTGGGCCTAACCCTGGGACTGTATTTAGATCCAGTGCCACTACGGCAGTGTAAGGGGGCTTTGTGGTGACGAGGTAAATTTTGCCACTGTGTCTACCTGCAAAACGCTCCAACCAAGTCTCGTGAGCCCTCGGGTGCACCTTATGTGGTCAGTTGAAGACATGTGACAGTGCCATAGAGCTCCTTCCATTGCTTCACAAAACCTTGTCTTGTGTATTTATATATATATTTATACATGTATGTATATATATATATACATATATACAGGTATATTCAAGTAGCTTCTGCGCCAAGAGCAGACCGTGTAGGATGGAAATCCATACATGAGCTGGGCAACCATAATACAAAGACTCACCGACAACATATGCTCTTGCTTGACCGTCAAATGGTAAGAACTTCACTTGCAGGACTCCAACATTGGTGTCAGGTAACACAGTTGTCTGCTTGATACTCCGGTTGGTGAAGTTCCAGATCCGGACTGTGTTGAAAGTGACAATCCCTGCAGAATTTGGTGGAAAATTTGGAGAGCTAGGAAGATGGCTCTTACATGCCCAGCAGAATACCACCTTCAAGCCCAATGCCTCACAGCACCCAACAAGAGGACTTCTACGAGCCAGCCTGCAAAGCTCGGGAGTGCAGCTAACCTGAAGACGGCAAGAAGGTGCTGTTGGGGACCACGTAATCAGTGGTGAGCATGAGTCCCAGGGTGGGGTTGACTGCAATGCCCTTGGGTGCAAGATCTAGCACTGGCCCTGGAGGATATTCAGCAACAAGGTTGCCGAGGTTGTCAAACTCAGCCACCTTACCCCCTGGTCCTCCTGCAGTGGCGTCAAACAACCGGCATAAAGATCGAGATGCAACTCTCAGGGCTCGTCCTCTAAGGGAGCCAGCCGTCTAGGAGAGGTGGGGAAGCTCCTGACTGACAGCTTGGCACACCAGTGTCCAGCTGGGTAATCTCTAACATCCTGTCATCAGCTCCAAGAGACCAATATCATTCGGAAGTGACACAGCCCAGCCAGGATGCCGATGGAGGTGAGTTACTGCAGCTGAGCACGAGGGTGTTTTGAGTACAAGGCTGGCGTGGAGCAGCATGCAGAGAGCTTGCTACAAGCGACGGCAGCAGAGATGCACCATAGGCGTTGCCCATCATAGTGGCAAGGAAGCCGCCGGTCGCTAGAGGGTAGAAATCCTGGGCAGCCGACGACTTGGGCGGGTTGCTCGAGCTCAGCGGCTTGATGTACTTGGCATCGGTCATGTTCCAGAAGAACACCTCGGACTGGTTCTTCTTCTGGCCAGTGTAGTAGCCCTGAGACGTTGCTCCGGCCATGAGGTAGTTCAAGCTGGCAAGGGACATCGAAGTCGGCTGCACGGCAGAGCAAAGACAATGTGGATGAGTGGGAGTCTGCCAGACTATGCACACGGCCTGGGGCTCAGCATGATCTCAAGAGAATCTGCTCACGATTTGGCACCGGGCAGACAGACATCCCTGGCGTGGCAAGTAGTAGGCACGGGACAGGCGTGGTGGAATGACAGTGAATGCGACAGCGCTTTTTTGGCACAAAGGCCTCAGTACCTCGCCCCCAGCCGCGTTGAAGCTGCTGTAGGTGATGATGCTGCCGTAGGGGTGGCCGCCAACCAGAGCATTGTTCCAGCCGATGACGAACATGGTGTCCCCCTGCGTCTTGTTGGTCTCGCCTGCAAGCACAGCACGCGGGCAAGGGTGGCCTAAGCTCCTCTCGGAGTGATCGCTGGACACCGCGGCAGGCGGCCGAGCGTGGCTGCGAGAAGCAAGCTGAGAGTGCACTCGGGGCCTGCTCGAGGCTTGCAAGGCAGTGGAAGGGAAGAACGTGGCTGTCTTAAAGGGGGCGCTGGCACCTGCCCAGACGTAGAGGAAGTGGCCGTAGGCGTTGTTCTGCGCCGTGGGGGCCTGCGCGGCGCCCGGGCGGCAGCCGGCGAGGAGCAGGACGAGGAGGACGGGCGCAAGGGCGGCCATAGCGGGCAAGCTCGGGGCGGCGCAGGGCGGGGCGGTATAAAATGAAACGGTGGTTCACGTCAGGCCAAACAATACACGGCTGAGGCAGAAGCTAGGCCAGAAAGTGGGGGGGGGGCTAAATCAAATGAGAGTGGCGGAAGGCGGCGGCTGGCTCCGGGGGGGGTGTTGAGCAGGGCAGGCGGCGACTGGCAGGGGGGGGGGTAGCCAGCCGCCACTCCCCCACACTCCCTGCCAGCCTCGACGGGCCCTGGCCCCACCCGTAAACGGAGCAGGAGGGCGGAGAATGGATGCCGACCTCTTCCCACCACGGGGCGATGCCTGTAAAAAGAAGAGAAGAAGTGGCTCTGTCTCTGGAGAGAAGTGGAAAGACGTGTGCTCATCCAAAAGAAAGCGGAAGGCCAGCCCGAGCAGAAAGGGGTTTAAGAGCAACAAGCAATCCGATGTATAAGATGGGCTCTCTCTCACACAGAGGAACGGGCCAAGGTCCACAGCACTCCACAGCACTCCAGATGATCAGCTATTCGGGACGAGCTTGCCTTATCCCTGTATCAGCTGAGCGGCAGAGCGGGACACGGCTGACGGGCAACCCCGCGCAGGAAGCGCGGGTCAAACGCCCCTCCCCAATATCGGGGCCCCGCTGGCCCCGCCGTCGCGGACGGCCGCGCCTCAGCCGCCGGTGGCGGCGGCCGCGCTGCTGGCGCCGCCCACCATGGCCGCCAGATGGCTGCCGGCTGCTCCGTACCCTTTGTCCTACCTTCCCTTCCTTTGCCCTGCCTCCGGCTTCCGTCAGGGCGACGTCTTTCCGCCAGCTAGCTACTCAGACTTGCATCTCCTGACTAGAGGTTACTGAGCGTTCCCTGGCTGATGTCTTAGTCCTAGTCGTTCGCACAGGCTCCCTCAGACCTTGTCCATTCCTTTGGGCTGGCCTTTCCCAGCCACCAGTCAATCTGGCCGCGCTTTCTTCCCAGCCCCAGATGAATCCTATCCTCTATGGGATACGATATTGTCGCTTATTTTCGGGCTTGCTTTTCACAGCCCTTGCCCCTATTGGGAGAGCCACTTCTTTCTATGGGCGAGCCATTCTCTCTTCAGGCCCCGTCGTAGCTGCCACGCGCTTTAGGCCCCTCCGTCATCTGGCCCCTTCGAACCTTTGTCAACTCTTTTCGGGCTGGCTTTTCACAGCCTTCGTCCCCAATGGGATTGCCACTTCTTTCTCTTTACGATGTTCAGTTTTGATCTGTCCTTCCTTTTCGGTAAAGGGCTACTTCTTTCCGGGCAGGCTTTTGCTTTCCGCCTTTGGCCCCTTCGGACTTCGCTGGCGATTCTGACTCGCTGCATTGGCCGACGCGCGGGCTACCTGCAGCGAACAGTCGCCCCAAGGGACATGGGGGGCGAGCTGTACACGGACTTCGACACATCCCTGCTGCAAACCCAGATTTCCCTGATTCAACACCTATCCTTCCCCTCACCTTCATCCGCCCTGCCTCCCTTCCCACATGAATGGGCGGCCTGGGCTGCCGGTCACTTGAAGAGACGGCGCAGGCCTTTCTCGGTTGCTGAAACCAGGTTGCCTCCCATCTTCCCTTGCGCTTCCCTTGTCTGGCTGGCCCTGCAGCCGAGGTAGAGGAAAACTCCTTGGCAGTCCAAGTGCAATTGAGGAGCATCCGGGGGTCATATGCTCCTTCCCTTCCCTACAATCCCTCCTCACCCCCTTATCAGCAATGGCCCAAGCACCAGACAAAGCGGCACAGGCCAGACTCGTTGCTGCAGTTAAGGACGAGCGTCGCAAGTCGTTGAGGATGATGCCAGATACCAAGACCAATCCAAGGAGTCTGGCACGTCTCACATCGCTCGCAACACCTGGGGCAACGGATTGGCTCACAACACACGCAATCCACAAGGCTTTCAGGATCAGCCCCGAAGCATTTTGGACGCTTCTCCAGCTGTTCCTTGGCCTGCCCCCGACCTGCCTGATTGGAGTGACTCAGCGTGAGTGCCGCTTCCGTGCGGAGGGCGGAGACCTTGCAACCCACATGCTGCGGTCCCACAGGCCCTGAGGTGGTGGGCGTCCATAATCTCCTACGGGACGCCCTGGCGGACTTGATGCGCGACGCCAGCTACCGCTCCACTGTGGAAGTAAGCAATATATTGCCCATCACCACGGATTCCCAGGGACGCCATCACCTTCGCACCGTGGACATTGTGGGTGTACAACCTGGCGAAAGCCCATAAGCCTTGATTGATGTGGTAGTGACGGAGGCATACAAGAGTTCCGCTTCGACGCATATTGCTGGCCACGCAGTGGGAGGTTCTGAGCAGAGAAATCTCCAACACTACTTTGACTACCCCTGCAGTGATCACCTCCTACCGGCGGCAATCGACACTTTCGGCTGCGTGGGCCCTCGCTTTCACACCTTCTTGGATGATACAAGTTTGGGATATGCTCGACGTGTGGATATGCTTCCAGCTCAGATGGGCATGCCGGCAGCCTATTTGTCATTCTTGCGACGCCGAGTGTCAGCTTGTCTGCAGCGAGCTCAGGCTCATGTGTTGCATCAGAAAGCAGGTCTTAGCTGGTAGCTCAAGAGCTTGTCAATTGCCGTCCGGTATTCGGGCATCAGTCAGCGACCTCTATGTGCTGTCTCGTGGTCACTGAGCGGGCCAGGGTCAGCTTAGCAGCAGGTGACGTACATTTGTCAATTTGCTTACCTTTGTACTTGGCCACACATGGCCCTCCATCTTTTAATACACACTCAAATTCTCTACGGACCTGGTCACTTCTTTTCGGGTCCTCAGTGAGCGAGCACTTTCGTCACTTTCTTGTCGGGCTGTTCACAGCCCTTAATGGCAGAAGGGCTTCGTATCTGCCATCTAGCATTCAGGCATCGGTTAGCGCCCTTTATGTTATGAGCCGTGGTTAGTGAGCGGGTCAATCTACTGTAGGTTATGTAGGTCATAAGATGTGCTTGATTTTGTACTTGGCCATTTGGCCTTTATTTGTTCCAAAGACACGAAATCTTTTCCTTGCCCCCTTTGGGAGAGGCCCCCCCCTTTGGTAGTGTAGTCCTTTTTCCGGCACCCCTTTCTTTGGCTTTGGACATTGTCCATTCTTTTGAGCTGGCTTTGCCAGCCCTCTTCTCTATGGGCGCCCACTTCTTCTTTTTTCCACAAACCACACCCCCTTTTGGAAGGAAAGTGGCTCTCCCAATGGGGGCAAGGGCTGTGATGAGCCAGCCCGAAAAGAAGTAACAAGCTTCGATGGGGCCAAATTACGAAGGGCCATAAGCGCTGTCTCAGAAATGGGGCAGGATGAAGCACTCAAAACCTACGAGCGAGGAGCCCCACACCCGCCAGCCTAGCTCTCTAAACAATTTCCCTGACGAAAACCAGAGGCTGCAGCGAGAGCACGGCCAGCACGCAGGCGCGAGGCGTGGTCCATGGACCGCTAAAGGCAGATGGACAGGCGCATGCGATAGACGTGGGCCAACAAGCCAGAAGGAAGGGCTTACTTTCTGCTCGGTAGAGATGCTTCTCTTGCTCACTCGTGGGAACTGAAGTTTCCCTTCAGTCCACTTTCCGTCTTGTTACCTTGGCCCCTTTAAGACATCTCTATAACGCTTTTCTGCTTCTGTGCTTCTTACACAGTGTACTGGCTTGCTTGGCCTCCCTTACACAACATCCGCACCGCGCGCCTTCACTTTTTCAGATGAGCTTCTGGGCTGGCGTCCTTTTCCGGCTCCCATGAACCTTGTTCCACTTTTTGGTGGGCTGGCTTGCCCCTGCCCTCGCACACTTCGAAAGAACTGCTTTTGCACTTCTCGCCTTCTCTTGGAAGAAACAACGCCTCTTCTGGAAATAGACAATGTAAGGCAATGCTGTGAGGAGCCAGCCCAAAGGAATGAACAAGGTGTCTGAAAGGGCCGGAAGGTGCACAACACACACACACACACACACACACACACACACGCACACACACACACACACACACACACACACACACACACACACACACACACACACACACACACACACACACACACACACACACACACACACACACACACACACACACACACACACACACACACACACACACACACACACACACACACACACACACACACACACACACACACACACACACACACACACACACACACACACACACACACACACACACACACACACACACACACACACACACACACACACACACACACACACACACACACACACACACACACACACACACACACACACACACACACACACACACACACACACACACACACACACACACACACACACACACACACACACACACACACACACACACACACACACACACACACACACACACACACACACACACACACACACACACACACACACACACACACACACACACACACACACAGAGCATTAATTCCGTAATATCCGCATGCTCAGGAAGAGGAACAAGAAGTAGCTCATCCGAGGGCTGAGAATGGCTTGCCCACAAAGACTAAGCAGCTCAGGAAAAGCTGCCGAAAGAAAGCTGGCCAACCACAGCCATCGCCCTCTCATGGAAGAATTTGAGTAGCTGCTTGATTCCATGTGTGCTAGCTTCAGCGCTTTCCCTTGACTCTTTCGACCTCTGTTCATTCTCTTTCCTGGGCTGGCCTCTCCCAGCCACCGCCCTCGTATGGGAGCGTCCTTCTCTAATGGAAGAGTCTTTCTTTTTCTCCAATCATTGCCCCCTCTCCAGAAGCTCACTTGGTGTAAGAAGTGAATGGCGCCTCATCTTGCTTTCCCTTGCGATCCATGCGCACCGCGCTCTTTGTTCCGGCGCGCCTGCGCCGCCCGCGCCGCCCGCGGCCGCTCTCTCTCGCCCCATCGCCTCGCCGGGACACGCCGGGCCACCCTCGCCAGAAGGAAGCCGGCGACAATGCAGCAGCGCAGCGACAGTGTGCCTGTCTGGCTGCCAAGGCCCTTGCGTCACACCTGTCCCACTCTCCTCGGTCTTCTGGGGCTGCGCCGGCGAGCCATCGTCCCGGCTGCGAGCGATCGTCCCGGTTGCTCACCTGCCACCTGTTGGGCCGGCTCACACCTCGTCAGGAAGCCTGGCTGCCTCCCCAAGGATGGCCTTGGGGAGGCATCTAGGCGGCGCTTACGCAGTGTTAGAGCAGAAGCTGCGTAAGGTTACGTCATCTTACCATGAGGACTGCCTTTATGGAAAGGCCTGAGGCGCGCTTGTTCACTTCGCTCGAGTCTCACTCACAACCTCACCGTCCATTCCATCACAAAGCGCCATGTGGTGGATCCCCGAGCAGCTCTTTGGGCGGCGCGGTCTGAGCTTAGCTGCAGGCCGTCGCAGCAGGACGGCCACAAAAGGAAAGCGCTCGCTGCAGGGCCCGTAAGCATACGCTAAAGCCGGGCTTCCCTTGGTCGGGCTCTCCTCTCCTCTCTCCTCAGGTCCAATTAAACGTGCCCACCGTTGCCCGCACCTCGCCACGGCGTCCATGCTGCCACCCCTTGGTTACGCACAACGTTCTTGTGCTGTATTCATAGGTGCTTGCTGTCATCGCTGTCCAGCCGGACGCCTCTGCCCTGACTGTATTCCAGGAGTGCCCCCTTGCCCAGTTTGTCAACATGATTCAGGTCGCCAAGATACATGTAAAGAAGGAAGCCCAGGGGCTTGAGCTGCCATTGGAATCTGCATTGGGAACGTGTATAGGCATTGATGAAGCCATGCTTAGTAAAGCTTAAGATGAGCTCGCGAAAGAGCCAAATTGGTGCAGTTGTAGACTTAGCGAGTTGCCTGACAAGTCCAGCCTGCAAGGGAAGTCCCCACCCCCTCCCCACCCCGAGCCACCATGCAGCACACTGCATGGGAAACATTGCGCGCAGTACCGTGCAGAGCAGCCTGTCTTGTAAGCTTGATTTCAAATTGCAGTGAAACAAACGGCAGGTAGGTGATGTGTCAGTGTCCACTTGGCAGGCAAAGCAAATCAAGTAGAAAAGAGGATGCAGTGTGAAAGCAGGATCGCAAGCGATCACGAGTAAGGTTGCATAGAAGCCGAACAATGACAATAAGAAATAAGCGAGAGCACAGAAAAGGTAGTTAGGGTGCATATCAAGAACTTGTCACATATGGGTTTGATCAAACCTCCCACAGCGAGTGCTGGCACAGGTTACGGAGCTGAGGGAGCACTTTAACAAGCTTAAGCAGACATACATTTAAAATCTAAACTTTTAACATTCTTTGTAACCAGTGACTGAAGTCTTTGACCAAGGTGGGATACTAAATCCTAAGCATGTCAAGGTGGTGTTTAGCAGCCCCTCTGTCTTTCTTGCGACGACGAGTTTCAGCCTATTTGCAGCGTGCCCAGGCTAATGCCTTACACCAGAAAGCTGGACGAGCTCTAGTTGGTAGTAGAAGGGCTTCGTATCTGACATCTAGTATTCAGGCATCGATTAGCGCCCTCTATGTTTTGACCCGTGGTTACTGAGCGGGTCAATCTGCTGTAGGTTATGTAGGTCTTCAGATGTGCTTGCCTTTGTGCTTGTTTATTTGGCCTTGGGTTTGTTTCAATTACACGACATTTTCTGGATGAAGGACCCCTATCGCATAGATGTAACGGGCAACCTTTTAATCATATGGCTCTGCGTGGCTTCTCTGGAAGCAGTAGCTATTCCACCATTGACCTCCAATGCTGGTAATGAAGTTGTTAGCGAGTTGCACCTATTTGCGACGGCGTC
The DNA here is from genome assembly GCA_009602725.1 of Spirogloea muscicola. Taxonomy (NCBI): domain Eukaryota; kingdom Viridiplantae; phylum Streptophyta; class Zygnematophyceae; order Spirogloeales; family Spirogloeaceae; genus Spirogloea; species Spirogloea muscicola. The sequence continues at coordinate 46,261 of WELB01000059.1, forward strand.
CTTGAGGGGATCTTAAACGTTCGACTGGATGTTTCTGCCAAGACTGACATCCTCAATTTCCCACTTCCGAAAGTAAGAGGCAAGTAGAATCACGTGGTTGATGCTTGATCTACATCTGTCTGAATGTGAACTGGCGTCCCACAAGCATGACCAGTCATGCAGCATGCCTTTGAGAACAGGAGCTATGGTCCTTCTGAGTGACAAGGATAGTGCAACGTAAGTCTTCGTCAAAAGTTCAGCTAGGTGCTTTCCTTTGGCCTGCAAGTCCATACCCAAGGCTCCACTACCTGCGAAGGGTTCGTCAATGGTATGACGAGTAAACGCATCACTTTCTCCGTCCATCATTCACACCCTCTACATATAGACATTCTCATTCAGCTGCTGACGTCCTATGAAAGGTAGCGTCTAACTTGGAGAACACCAATTCCTGCAACCGTATGCAAAGTCAGCTCCCTGCAGCTTTTAGTCATTCACGAAGCGGGAAAATCAGCAACTGTGCTTTCCAGCCTATAATCAATATCAGCTTGCTGGTACAGCACAGTGATGTAAGAGAAGTACTCAGCAAGTCAAGCATTCATAGGCTCCTCTGAAGGTTGAGGACCTTTATCCCTCTCTTCAAGAGACACATCACTGGAAGGAGGCTTAGTCATGATCAGATTGAAGTCTGGCAGCCTCCCACATACATCACCTCTTCAGATGTAAGGTAGCGTCCCAATAACAGAATTGTACCTCCCTGCTGACCTAGCCGCCCTGCATCCTCACTTGCCAGTGCTCTGCGTGATGATGGTCTTTGACTTCTGTCAGTGAGGCGGCACCAGGCGTACCTCTTTGAGTTGGTTCTGTGCATTGAACGTTTAGGTGATGCCTCCGGCAATGCACCGCTGCATGCGTTATTGCAACTTCTTGCAAGAAAGACATACTTCAATGATGTTATCTGATGGATCAATAACAATCAACAACAAAGATCAACTACCCACTCGAAATGTGCCTGGAGCTCAGGTACAACTTTCAAAAATTGATGAGCCTAGAGTCCTGTTCACAACAACGAACGCTATCCTTGATGAAGGGACAGAGTCCCTTTGCACTCAGCGTCCATTCTGACAGCCCGATTTGCTAAGATGTCAATGAAGATGGAGCGAGGCTAGCACCATGAGCTCTGACAAATCAATGAATAGGACCAAGAAGTCCCTCATATAGGCTCCCTCGCAGCTGCTTCGCTTAGTAAGTAAGTCCGCGCTTTCCTTGGCGCTTTCCGTGGCGCACAACACGGCCCCCGCGACGCCTACCGGTGCGGCTGCGGCGGCGGCGTGCCGGCGGCCGTGGGTCGGATCTAGGTCAACAGACTGGGCCAACGAGAAGGCGCGCAGTACTTATAAGATGGAAGGAGAGGAGGCGCTCGGAGTGCATGAAGAAAGGGAGGTCAATTCAAGCCAATACATTGTTCAGAAGAGTCTAGTGCAAAATAAACAAGGCTACATAGTATGGAGCCCTATACTAAGAAGAAAGTGCTCGCCCATTGAGAATAGGGACTGGAAAAGTCAGCCCAAAAAAGAATCAACAAAGGGCGAGAAAGGGTGCCCAATGTGGGTTGCATTAGTATCAACGGGTGAGCACAAACGAATCCGACAAGCTAACTTGGGGAGCGCCGCCATGAAAGCCGGAGCTTAGAGCGCGCCTGCATGCTGGTGAATGGCCAGAGCTTGCGAGCGCTGCAAAGCGAAAGCCGCATCCTGTAAGATGCAACCAATGCCTGGAAAGGGAGGTCAAGCCAGTACACTGTTTTGTAATATGAGAGACCTTAGAAATTTTAAGAAAGCCAACGAGTTTGAGAAGTTTTAGGGCTTAGGGTTTAGATTAAGGCTCTTCCAGAGCACAATTGCAGGGGTCAGCGCTAAAGGTGGCTGTGAAAAGAGAGAGAGAGAGAAGGCGCGCAGTGCGCATGAGATTGTGAGAGAGGCCAATTCTAGCCTTGCAAATGTCCTTTTAAACTGGGTATTGAGCTGGCTAAGGGGAATACTAATATCCCCGAGTGAGCAAATGCATATCAGACAAGCTATACTGAGGAGCCAAACCACCACCACGAAAGCTCATTAGCCTGGGCTAATGCACGACAAGCACGCTGGTGTATCGCGAGCTCGGAGCGCTGTAGACTCAATGACAAGGAGTAGCTCTTCCGAAAAGGGCAAGAGAGCCCAAAAGCCCAAAAGCCCAAAAGCCAAAAAGCCAGCCCAAACGAAGCGAAGAACGAGTCGTGGAGAGAGGTAAGGTGTGAATAATTTGGTGTGGTGACACTTCTGCCACATTTTTTGCAGGTCTGCTCATCTGGTAGTGAGGCTATGCAGGGCAGGCTGCTGCTAGTCAAGCAGAGTCCTGGCCTGTAGGCGGGGCTTCAGGTGTGGCAATTCGACGTATTGTGAGCACTATACGAGCAGGCACGATAATGTCAATGTCACGCTTCAGGACGTCAACAGTGCAGGCAGGTCATGTGACCTGTCCTCACTAATCTGTACACTATTTACGCAGGCAGCTGCTGGAGCCCCTCCCAAGCAGAATGCCAATGAAACAAAAAGTCAATGTCTAGACAGATATATACAAAAGAGCTGCTGGGGGGATGATGCATAACAACCTCATGGAGGTATTTGGGGGGTGTCGTGCATCATCCATCGTTGTACATGTATCTACACCCTCAGAAGCGGTGGAATGTTGCAATCTTGATGGTGGGCCGTGTGTATATACATCCTCGCTTTCACCTGGCAATCCGGTCCCAGAGCTCTACCAATCTGTGAAGGCCCAAGCGTTCGACCAACAGCTGGTCTGCTTCAGACAGTACCGCTTTTGGCGCCTGCACGAGGCACCGGGCTCACTTTTGGAGGTCATAAGACCCAACTTGTCTCAGACAGTCGGGATAATGAATTACAGCTAGAGCGTGGAAAATGGATTCTTTCGGAGCATCCTGTCTACCAAGCACTCATTGATGGCTGGGAGCATTCTCGGAGCACTACTTGCTATGAAGCCCATCTTCCGGCCTTCAATAGCTTGTAGCATTCCTACGAACACAAAGTCGCACCTCAAGAACATTAGACAAACTCTGGGTGGTGTCCAACGAGGGATTCGCAGCACCAAATGGCTGCAGGACAACCAGAGCAGACAAATGCATCAGCAGCATTGTATATCAGGCATGAAGGCTTGAGCTCATTCTCTGCACCAGCAGCCGCGGGAAGGCCCTCCGTTACACAGAGTCGCACCTCAGGGACACCACGTGAAGGCTGGCTGGTCTCCACCAGGGGTGCCAGATGATTGACTACCTACAGGAGAATGGGAGCAGACAAATGCATCAGCCGCACTGGTATGCAGGCATCACGGCTTGAGCATGGCCTCTGCACCCTCAATCACTCCGGTGGCACCAGAGTGGCCCACTCTGTGGGGGCCGCACAGCCGCACCTCAACGACACCAGGCATGGTGTGGCTGGTCTCTATCGACGCTCGTGCAGAACTGTTGAGACAGACAGACAGAGAGCCTGTGTATACCCTGAAGCAGGGGCTGGCTGGAAGCGGCGACCGCGGGGTTTGGGCCCGTGCAGGACTTGCTCGTCCCAGACCCGACCAGGCGCGAAGAGTTGCGGGGGAAGATTCCGGGGTACGCAGAAGCTTTCCCCTAAGGGGCACGCGCTTCCGTGGGTTCCGGAGAAGGACACCGCAGCGGTCGCTGGAGACCGGGCACAAATGATAAGCCCACAAGAGATCTCCATACCAGCAGGGGGAGGGGGTCACCAACGCCCCCCAGGTTGGCCAACCGGTGCCCCTTCCGGTGGTCTCCCACGAAAGCATCCCGGCAATGCGAAGGAGATGCTCTGCTGCGACATCTGCGCCGGACATCCCGGGCCGGCCAGCTGGCAAGGGAATCGACTGTGCTCGGGAGGGGAGCCGGCCTCCGCAGGGCCTCGGTGCGCCCGGCGAGGGGCCTGCGCGCACGAAGAGAGCGGGGGGCCACGGGCCGGATCGGACCGGATCCAGCGGACAACGGCGCGGCGGCGGCGGCGGCGGCGGCGGAGGCGGCGCCGCCCTCGGCGGGGAAATCTCGGCGGGGCGAGGCGTGGCCGCACGGTGGCCCGAAAGTGCGGCTGGAGAGGCCGCGAAGCTCACGATCCACAAACGACCACGCCTCGCCTTTCCCCAACACCACTCCCACCTCACACCCCCGCCTCCCACGCTCCCCCGCACACCCCACGCCAGGCGCCATGGCCCGCTTCGCCGTCGCCGTCTTGGTCCTGCCTTCGCCGCCTCGGCCTTCGCCACTTGCTCCCCGGCCGGCTCCACCTACTTCGGTGGTGCCACCTCCGTCCAGGCCCTGGAGAACCAGGTTATCAGCACCTATGGCACCTACGGATGCTACGCCTCCGTCGGGTGAGTGACGGCCTTGCCCGGGGGGCCCGAGCCACCGTGCGCGACGCGCCCCCTACTCGTGCGCGCGACGCACAGGGCCACCAGCACTCGGGTCACAGCTACGCTCTGTGCAGGCCCACTACCTGTGTCCATGCGCAGCACTCGAATGCGCCCAGGGCTGCTGTCGCCACCTTCTCAAGGACCCGTGTCCTGCCTGCCCGCACATCGTGCCGCTTCTCTCGCGACTTCGCAGCTCCGGCGCCGGTTACACCGGCTTCAAGGCCAACACCTACCAGGTCGCCGCGTCCGATGCGGCCATGACCACCGCCCAGGAGTCCAGCCTCGGCTTCTCCAAGCTCACCATCCCCCAGGGCCTCCAGTCCTACTCCATGCTCTTCAACGGTGCCACTGCCCTCACCCTCTCTTGCCAGAGCCTGGCCGACCTCTACTCCGGCTTCTCCACCTCCATCGGCGGCGGTGCCATCACCGTGCCCGTCGCCCGCTCCGACTCCTCCGGCACCACCTTCGTCTTCACCTCCTACCTGAACCTGTGTACCGCCGGCGGTGCCCGCCAGTGGCCCTCGACCAAGGTCGGCGAGAGCGGCATCGCCTGGGGATCCAGCGCCCTGGTCGCCCAGAGCGGCTCCGGCGGCGTCGCCTCGTACATCTTCTCCCACCCCGGCTCCATTGGCTACCTCGGCACCCCGGTCGCCATCACCTTCGTGACCGGCAATGTGCGCATCGCCGCCACCAACAAGGCCGGCCAGAACTACAAGGGTGACTCCTGCTCCGTCACCGGCGCCATTCCCGTGTCCGTGCCCGCTGCCACCGCCACCTGGTCGGGCGTCAACACCATCTACCAGCCCGGCTCCGGCGTCTGCCCCATGGTGTCCTTCGTGTACATCTGGGCCCGCCAGACCTACCCCGCCGGCACCCCCACCGCCACCATCAAGGCTTTCCTCAACTTCCATGTACTCCACCGCCAGCCAGAACCTCCTCCCCGTCAAGGACCCCAGCAGCCTCATCACCCAGAACACCAACGCGGTGGCCACCATCTCGTAAATTGCTCTGTGATTTTTTTGAGCTGCTAGGCAATACTAGTCACTGCACCAATTTTTGACACTGAGACACGTATGCAAACTATGAAACATGGATGATCTTAAACTGCGGTACTTTTGATGAAAGGGCAAGGGTTGAAATCGATCCCTGCATTGCTCACATTCTTGCAATCCTCAAGACAGGCATCTTTGACATCTTATCTAAAGTGAATGCACCCTGTCCAAAAGTTTAACGAAGACGATTCAGCCAACACATGCTTGATATTGAAATCCACGACTCTACCCGATCTTCAATGAGCTTGCTGTGCTCAATCTTTAAAGTTCTCAGCAAGCTCACATGAACCTACTGTCCAAAAATCACCTACTCCAAGCAAGTCGATGTGAATAATAGTGTTTCCGATGAAATCCAAAGCTCTCAAATCTAATATCTCACTTTCGACATGGAATAAGTAGCGTTGATTGAACGTTGAGCGTTGATAACATGTTTCAACCCTCCACCTTTACATATGACTCGATCAACTGATGCACACTACAGATCAGTAATGTCTGCTATGGAGTCACGAACTGCTCCAACCATATTGCAACTTGCTCTTCCATCACACTTATTCCAACGGATTGATTAAACAAAATCCAGCTCTTTCCTGTCCTCGTGACTTTAGAGCAATGTGAACCTTTTCAGTACCGGATACTTCCCCACACCTTCCGCGTTGTTGCACTTAGACATTGGGCATCATATTCTAATGACCATGGTTCATTAAAACTTGCTTCTTAAATTGCACATGAACGACATGGTTCCTGGATCTCTCTTCTGCCATCTTACAAATTGGACATCCGCGTCCAATAATCACCACGTCCTCGGACACCATACACTTGCATAAGAGGCGAAGACCCCGTCTCCTGCTGCCGGCTCGCTCGCGCTGGTGATTCGTATGCGGCTCTCCGTCTCTCTCCGGCGGTCCTCTGACTCACGCAGTCCACTCGCGCAGAGGCCGTGCTATGGCTGCTGCCTCTGGTCTCGATGGAGTCTCTATCTCCCAGCTGCGGGTTACTCGGACTTGCTACTGCTCACTCGAGGTTACTGAGCTTCCATCTGCGGTCGTGTAGTGTCTAGCTGTGTGCTTTTACTGTCCGGCACCTTTAGCTCTTTGGAACCTGTCCGTTCTTTTTGGGCTGGCCTCCTCATGGCTCCTCCTCATGGCTTGAAAGTAACGTGATTCCCTTCAGCTTCCGACTTCTTCCCCACACCCTCCGCGTTGTTGCAATTTAGACAGTGAAAATCATACTCTAATGACCATAGTTTATTCAAAACTTGCTTCCTAAAATGCACATAAACAATATGGTTCGTGATTCTCTCTTCTGCCAGCTTACAATTTGGACATCCGCGTCCGAACATCACCACATCCTCGAACACCATACACTTGCATGAGAAGCCAAGACAACCCCGTCTCCTGCTGCCTGGCTCGCTCGTGCAGGTCTTCTGTATGCGGCTCGTCGTCTCTCTCAGGCGCTCATCTGGCTCACGCAGTCCACTCGCGTGCAGGCCGCGCTGTGGCTGCTGCCTCTGGTCTCGACGGAGTGCCTCTCTCCCAGCTGCGGATTACTCGGACTTGCTGTGCTCGCTCGTGGGTACTGAGCTTCCATCTGCGGTTGTGTAATGTCTAGCTATGTGCTTTTTCTTATCGGCACCCTTTGGCTCTTTGGACCCTGTCCGTTCCTCTCGGGCTGGCCTTTCCCAGCCCCTACCTTGCATAAGAGAGCAGTTTCTTCTCTCCACCCTTGCAATGGCATCGTGTGCCCTAACGTGGTTCGGCTTTGGCCCATGCCCACCTCCTGAATACCCTCCCGGAGCTTGAGCTTGGTAGAGTCCAAGTGCACGGTCCACAGCAGCGACTCTTAACTGCGACAAGTGCTATTATTCTTGATCAGGAACAGCTCCTTATGGCTGTTATGACGAGCAGGGCCACGCAGTCAGTCCATTTCGATGTTTCTCTTAAAGCACATAAGCTTCTGTTGCGGCCTTGCAGCTTACAAGGCCTTCCGATTCCCACGAGAGTCCAGTTACATACCCCGTTGGAGCTCTTTTGTCTGACAGGTTGATTACATCGTTAATCGTACCCTTGTTTACGAGGCCACCATGGCGAAGGCCCGCTGATCCAGGATGACGTGGTGTCTGGCCGTCGCTTTATCTTTGCACATCTGGGAAACGACATCATCAAGCAGAGAGGTCATCGAGCGGCGGAGTGTGGGGGAGTTCGTCGAGCGGCTGAGAGTGGGAGTCATTGAGGGTGTGAGGTTTGTTGAATCATCTTGTCATGAAGCTAAGGACCAGCCGAAAGAGCACCCTGGCTGTGATCACGTGCCCCCCCTCTCGGCACACACTTGGACTCTTTTGTGGTGCTCATGGCCTTCACATTCGTCTGGCGTGCTGAACGAGCTGCCTGTGACTTCTGGTCAAAGGTGCAGCGACAAACCGCCGACGCCGTCCCTCTTGTGACTCGGGCTACCTAGCTACTCAGCGAAGGGCTGAACTCTCGTGGAGATCTGCTCTATCTGATCATGGCCTCAAACACCGTCCCCCTCTTGGTGCCGACATGAAAGCAAGATGCTTAGGGTTTAGGGTTTAGGGTTTAGGGTTTTTAGGGTTTTAGGGTTTAGGGTTTTAGGGTTTAGGGTTTAGGGTTTAGGGTTTAGGGTTTAGGGTTTAGGGTTTAGGGTTTAGGGTTTAGGGTTTAGGGTTTAGGGTTTAGGGTTTAGGGTTTAGGGTTTAGGGTTTAGGGTTTAGGGTTTAGGGTTTAGGGTTTAGGGTTTAGGGTTTAGGGTTTAGGGTTTAGGGTTTAGGGTTTAGGGTTTAGGGTTTAGGGTTTAGGGTTTAGGGTTTAGGGTTTAGGGTTTAGGGTTTAGGGTTTAGGGTTTAGGGTTTAGGGTTTAGGGTTTAGGGTTTAGGGTTTAGGGTTTAGGGTTTAGGGTTTAGGGTTTAGGGTTTAGGGTTTAGGGTTTAGGGTTTAGGGTTTAGGGTTTAGGGTTTAGGGTTTAGGGTTTAGGGTTTAGGGTTTAGGGTTTAGGGTTTAGGGTTTAGGGTTTAGGGTTTAGGGTTTAGGGTTTAGGGTTTAGGGTTTAGGGTTTAGGGTTTAGGGTTTAGGGTTTAGGGTTTAGGGTTTAGGGTTTAGGGTTTAGGGTTTAGGGTTTAGGGTTTAGGGTTTAGGGTTTAGGGTTTAGGGTTTAGGGTTTAGGGTTTAGGGTT
>WELB01000059.1:55359-69642 GCA_009602725.1 Spirogloea muscicola
CACGCCTTGGGCTCACGCCCTGCAGGCCGGCCGGGTGGGTCAGCTCTCCCTCAGGCCGGCGCCCCGCGGGCCGACCGGATTGACCAGCTCTCCCGGCCTCATGGCTGCATGGCCTCGGTCCTGTGTCCGCATGGCCTGTCCCTTGGCCCCGTGAGCCAGGCTATTGGCCTGACGCGCCACCTTCTTTGGCGCTAGTCCTTTGGACTCGTGCTGTGCAGCGCACCACTCCCTTGGACTCGCGCGCCGGCCTCTTGGCGCTAGTCCCTTGGACTCGTGCTACAGGCCTCTGGCCCTGTGTGCCAGCCTGTTGTATTTGTCGTGTCCCCTTGTCAGGCCCGCCCCCTCCGAGGGAGGGCCCTGCGGGCGACCCTCGTCACATCCTCAGGGGAGGGTGGCAGGAGAACTGCTATAAGTAGTGTAACGAAGTTGCACAAGATGGAACATCTATATCATGGGAATGATAGCTGGAGGGGGTACTGAGGAGGCGAAGGACGGGCGCGCGATATTAGAGAAAGCGCATCTCTGAATAATGGCGCGCGACGCTGATGAAGGAGCAATATGGAATTCAGGAGCGCGACGGCGGCAAAGCCGGAATCTAGTGTTAGAACTCTACTAGTATTAGTATTAGCATTCCGCGCGGGTCTCCGCAATCGGCGGCGACTCCAGCGGCGGAGGCGGCGGCCACGGGTGGATCTTCTGTGCGGGCTTAGCAAGTGGCCGGGCGCCTAATAATCCCATGAGGCCGGGGGCAGGGGCCCCGAGAACCTCGATGGTTACTGTAGGAGGAGGGGCGGCCAGTTGCAGGCCTTCTCTCCCCCCCCAGACGCTTACACTTGGCATTGTTTACATTTCAACAGCTGGTTTGTTTTGACCCATTGCATACGTTTGGCTCCGACTCCTTTGCTTCGCGACACCAACGCCTCGCCCTTGGGCTTGACGATCCTCATTCTTTACAGCGGTACACCTGGGCGAGCGACCCAGCCGCAGGGAAGTCCACCGGCTCCCCATGGAAGCGGCGGGCGACGGCGTGACGGGCAAGCTGGTGGAGCAGTTCGAGCCACCGAGCACCCAACGCCCCGTGTGTGTCGATGGCCAGCGGGAAGAACTCGTCAGCTGGCGGATGGTCTGCGTACTTGAGTTCTTTGGCACGAGCGGCGCAGGCGACCGCATACCCAGGCTTGGTTGCACACTGGGCTGGGTGGTATCGGTCAAATGCATCGGTAGTCACCACGTCCAGGAGGAGACGTGGCCCGCCGACCTGTGGGGTGGCCACCAGGTCCACACGACGGGCGTGGAGACCGTCGGCCCTATCCTGGAGCGGCATGATCCCAAAGTGCTCCGCTGCCACAGAGAAGCCAGCCTCCACCAGGATGCCGTGCATTGCATCCCGGAGGCGGTCATGGGCCGCTGTCCGCTCTCCGCCGTGCGAGCAGCGCAGAACGTGAGCGGCCAGCTCCCCCTGCTCGGCCCCGCGCTCACCACACTCACATTGACGTACGCTGTCGTGCGATATCCCGTCGACTACTTATTTGTGTCGATTTGACTAAGGACAGCTGACCTGGCTTGACACGTGTGTTCCACGGCTGAGTCACGCGTTTCAGATGTGACGACAACAACGAAGCAACCGCGAAGCAGCGGTGACGAAGCAACCGCGAAGCAGCGGCGACAACGACAACGTGGCGGCCGGGGGCCCGAGCCCACGCGCGACGACAACCATCCGATTGTGGAATGGACGGCTGGAGCTCGTCACCCGAGGACGGATTGACCCCTGGGCCCTGTGGTTGGCCCACACAGGGTCGGCCCAGCAGCTTAGCCAACCAGTGTAGCCACGGCGCACCTGGCCTATCAGGCAGCGCTAGCATCTTCTAGAGTGCCGACCCAAGTCGGCGCCGCCAGCGAATAGACCGCCTGGCCCAGCCGGAGCCAGCGGCTGCCGCAGCGCCTGGCCCAAGCCGGAGCGAGCGGCCCGAGCCGAGCAGTCCGCTCGGCAATCTTCACCCTCTTGCCCACGCCTGCGCACCCGCGCCTGCGCCTGCGCCTGCGCCCAGAGAGCTTAGCGCGTAGAGCATACTGCAGCCGGTACCGCGCCTGCGTCCGCGCCTGTGCCCAGAAGAGCATAGTGTGCAGAGCATACGGCAGACGGCAGCTAGTGGAGCTTAGCCTGGACCCGCATACGACTGCGAGAAGTCTTTGAAGATTCGCGGTGAGCAGCCTCGCATACAGAGCTGCCATCGTTTGTCTGTCTGTCTAGACCTGACAGTTGAGGTCATTAAGTCTGCAGTGTCTTGCCCAGTACTGACATCGTGGTCGAGTACATTGTTGCATCAGTTGCTAGAGTCAGTGCTCTTGCATCTTGCATGCTTGCATATCTACGCCGGGTTACAAAAGCCGCGGTCCTGACATTGGTTACCAAAGCCGGGTTCGAACACTGGTCACCAAAGCCGAGCTCGAACACTTTGTTACCAAGCCGTGGTTTGAACACTCGCATTACGAGTGTCGCTATCAAAAGTATCAGTCTGACAAAGCAGGGTCACTTGATCTAGTCGAGTCCGTTTGATTCCTCTTTGATAAAGTTACAGGTTTCGATTTGGACCTCTAATTTTTCCTTGTTGACATTGCCTGAGATGAACGACTGGTGACGCTGGTCTCTTGACGGACTGTCTTCTTGTCAGCCTGGCCAACGCAACCACTTCTTGTCTGGTTTGTGTATCACATGGCTTGCTTACGTCAGCTTTTGTCTTTACATCAGTTTATCGACTTCATCTCGCATCGACGCCCTCGCGCACGACAACGCCCTGGAGGCATGGCGGCGGCAGGCCGAGGAGCCTGTGGACGGCACTCCGGAATATCTCGTCCGGGAGGGCGAGGGCGTCGTTGAGTGCAGCGCACGGGCCATGGACCTCTGCAGCGAGACGGCCAAGCGCATGCGATACACTTGCGCCAGCGACCCGGCTGCAGGAAAGTCTACCGGCTCACCATGGAAGCGACGGGCGATTGCGTGGCGGGCGAGCTGGTTAAGTAGCTCAAGCCACCGAGCGCCCAGTGCCCCATGGATGTCGATTGCCAACGGGAAGAACTCGTCTTCCGGTGGATGGTCGGCGTACTTGATCTCTTTTGCCCGAGCGGCGCAGGCGACCGCATACCCGTAGAGAAAGGGGGCCAGCAAAGCCAGCCCAGAAAGAATGGACAATGTCAAAAGCCAAAAAAACAAAAAAACAAAAAACACACAGCTAGGCAGCTAGAGAAGAAGACACGACGAAATCACAGGAAGCTCAATACCCCCGGGTGAGCAACATCAGGTCGGAGTAGCTCGACGCAGGAAAAGATGCATCCAGACGCGACCCAGAAGCAGCCGCGATAGCGCGAAGGACTACTCTACCAAAAGCCAGCCCAAAAAAGTACGAAAAGTGGTTAGGAGGACCTCCCGCAGATGCTCCGTGAGCATGTGAGAAGGCCCGCCGTGGCTGCACACTGGCTATTGTGGAGCACCTTACTGAGAACAGCCAGCAGCATTCATGACCACCTCCTCTGCATCTTGAAGGAGAGGAAGCTCTTCCAAAGCAGGCGAGGGCTGTGAACAATTGAAGAAAACAAGAAGAAGTCTCTCTCCCAATGGGGGCAAGGGCTGTGAACGGCCAGCCCCAAATGCATGGACAAGGTCCGAAGGAGGGCAACCAGGGCTGGGGAAGCGCGTGCCTTTGGGTGTAGGACCTACAGGGCTCGTCTGATCGCCATCGCTGGCGCCAGTGAAGAGTCATCCAGCGCTTGCACGGCTAAGAAGAAATCGCCATGTGGCTGCTGCCCTGTCTGGCGTCGGCGTCGCGTGCTCTCAAAGCTCTGCTGCTAACTCGGGGTTACCAAGCTGCCCTCCGCTGTTATCTTGTGCATAGCTGTGTGATTTCGGCGCCTGTCGGCTCTTTGGACCTTGTCCATTCTTCTTGGGCTGGCCTTTCACAGCCACTACCTTAAAATTGGAAGAGCTGTTCTCTTGAAGGGGGTAATGGCTATGAAAGGCCAGCCTAGAAAGTGAGCTCTTCTGAAGGGGGGCGGGGGCTGTGAAAAGCCAGCCCAGAAAGATTGCAAAAGGTCCGAGGAACCGAAAGGCGCCAAGAACACACAGCTATGAAAGAGATTACAGCGAATGGGAGCCTAAATTGGTAAAACAATTAGAGGCGTGGTTCAGCTAATGAAGGCAAGTCTGATGCTAAGTTGCAGCAGCTCCAGAGGTCATGTTGCTTGAATATGACTCGAGACACAAGTGTTCGATGTAGAAAGAAGCTCATCTGGAGGGGACGATGCCTGTGAAGGGCCGGCTCGTAAAAGGGCTGCACAATTAGAGGTGAGAGAGCCTGCGATCACTTGTCAAAGTCAGCTTTCTGAGTCGGATCGACATGAATTGTATACCAACGCGATGCATGGTAACAGCTATTGTGCAAGTGAATTTGGAGTTGACCACCATGTGACATTAAAGTGCTGGTCCAATCTTGTATGCTGACGTGTGAAGACCACGTGGCAAATAGATTGAACGGCAGGTCACAGTAGGGGGCTGACTGATGAAGCAGTCTAAAGTAGTGGGTAAAAGCCGGCTAACAGCAAACGTAAGGAGATCTTTCAAGGGCGCGCTGGCATTGACAGGCCAGCCCAATGAAATGGGTATGATCTGAAGGGGCCGCGAAGCGCGACCCATGAAGCTACACGAGGGGAGGGTCAAAGAAAGTGGCTCTCTCATTTAGCATCTTCAGGCCCCTTAGTAGCTGCTACACGCTTGTAGGCCCCTCCGCACCTTTGTCTATTCATTCTGAGCTGGTTTTTCGCAGCCCTTTCCCCCATTGGGAGTGCCACTTCTTTCTCATAGGGGCCGAGGGCTGTGACAGCCAGACCGAAAAGAAGTGGCTCTCCCAAATTCACTGCAGTGGCTTTGAGAGGCCAGCCCAGAAGAATTGACAACGTCTGAAAGGGGCCGGATGGCGCAGAAAGCAAAGAAGTGACAAGGTCCGAAGGGGCCGAAAAGCGCTTGCCCAAAGCATTCCCGGAAGGGATTATCACTTGATAACCTCTAATGAGGACCCCAAGTCAGAAATACTAGCCGCCGGAAAGCAATCCCCGTGACGAAAGCCGAAGGCTGCAGCTAAAACACGGCCAGCATACAGATGCAAGGCGTGGGCCATGGAAATGGGCAAAGGAGAGAGTGAGGCAGACAGAGTGAGGAGGAGGAGGTGGTGGAGAGTGAGGGGGAATAGGAAAGGGGGAATAGGAAGAGGGGGCGGTCAGGAGCACAAAATAAGGCACAAAAAAGCGTGTAGTTGACTACTAGAGGGCCAGTGCGGCCAAGTACAAAAGCAAGAACACCTACTAATGTAAGCCTCCTCCTGCTATGCTGATCCACTCAGTCGCTACAAGTCAGCACGTAGAGGTCGCTGACCGATGCCCACTTGTTGCTCTGCAGGCCTTGTGGTTGATGCAAGGGTAGGGACTACGGAAGTTGGCTACCCACTAGTGGACAACGTGACCAGCACTGTGTTACAAAATTCAGCCAGGTGATGTCGCAGTAGCGTCTCACCTGTAGGATTACTTGAGCTTAACCTCCTCGCTAAGCAGTCCGGCAGGTTGTCTTTGAGTGGAGGCTCCTCAGTCATTCCCCCAGCCCAATCTCAGCCCTCCTTGCCGGCTGCTGAGATTGTACGTCCTACTAGCGCAGTACTCAGGTGGCCATTAACGGGGATGAGTACTGGCGGGTGATGAGTCAGATTCCCTGATGTGCCTGTTGTATGAGTCCTCAGGCTCGAGATGGTCCTCAGCTGGCACCTTGCTACCCTTACCCAAGCATCCTCTTTAGCAATCCACCCTCCCTCTGTCCCAAATGGCTGACATCTTACAGTACCCCATCCATTCAACTCTTCTTATTCGTGCACATCAGGGCTTTGTGGCACCTAACTTAGAGCGGCCGGCGGTGCATGGGTGAATCACAACAAGGATTGCCGGCAGATTATATCCTGCCCTTCCAGATCATGATTCAGCCAGAGCTGCCAAATAATGCTGTCCCTTAATGACGAGGAACTTGGGGGTCGGAGGGCGACGAGCATGCACTTGGTGGTACACTTGAACGTGCCTTATTGGCACTGACTACTAAGTAGGCCCTCAAGAACCTTGAGCAGCCAGCCAAGCCAGCCAGACTGGGGCTTGCCAGCAATGTGGGGTTGTAGCGCAAGGGTCGCCCCTCCAGACTGCCTGCTGCACACTGTCCCTTGCCTGCGCCCCCCTGGGAGGCCAAGCCACACGGGCCCACACAGGGGCACACACACTGGACCTTCCTAATCTGCAGCCAGCCAGCTGCAGACATGCCTTCCTGGGCTCGCCATTGACTCGTATCTGCTTAGTGTGCCCAAGGCGATTTTCGGGGCAGCAATGCTGCCCATCGCTGCTCTAAATTAGCACGCGCCTCTGCCAGCGGCACGGCCACCACACCCTGCTCCTCTGCCGCAGCCCCTGTTGATGCCACGTCTGAAAGGGAGCCTAGTACCTGCCGTGCCGCTGCTGGTGCTGCAGCAGGTGACTCACTCCGTTCCTTGGCCTCAGGCTGCTGGTCCCCTGCATATGCTGTCTCTTTGAGAGCAATTTCAGTGACACTTTTGCCCTCATCAATGGCCCAGCGGTCACGCGTGCGTAGTCCACGACCTTTGCTGTTGCCTGCCAGGCCTGGCATGCCACCCGCCACCACTTTACCCTGTCCCTCTGCCATCTCAATTCGTCCCGCCACTGCCGTTCCTGATTGCTGGGATGCCGCTGCAGCTGCGGCTGCTGCAGCCGCAGCCTTGCCCTCCGCCTTGGCCTGGGTCGCAGCTACTGCACCTGCAATACCCCGAGCTCCATCCTCGCCACCCAGCACAGCCCTGCTCACCGCCTGGGCTGTTGCTGGAGGCAAGGTACGGCCTCCTTCTCCACTACCTGCGGCTCCCTTGTCGGCACTCCTGTCCAACCCATTAGCAGAAACACTCAACAACGACGCCCCCTCCACCTCTTTCACGGGTGGCAGCTTCAGAATCGGCTCCCCTTCTCGCCCAGCGTAAGTCACAGCAGCACGAGATGCTGCCTCGGCTATAGCTGCTGCTGCTGCCGCACGCTCCTTTGCCAGCAATTTCGCGCTTGGTGGCGCTCGAGCAGCTTCTGCCACGGCACGAGCTGCAGCAGCGGCAGCTTCCACTGCTGCTGCTGACAGCGCCGGGGACGAGGCATCAATCTTATGCCAAACCTGCTCTACCCCGCCTCCTGCTTTGTCCAGGGGCGGCTGGGCATTCCGAGGGCTGCCATTGGAGCCCGAGACAGGGGCTGCGGCAGGCTTGAAGTCAGGCGACAGAGGCAGCTCCAGCTGCTCCAGCGGCTCACTGGTGCTGGGGAGCGATATGAGCAAAGGACTGCTGGAAGGACCAGGAACTGGCGGTGCAGCACCTTCTGGGGCTCCCTCAAGCTCTGCAATGGCCAACAGCCTTCTCTCCTGGGACAGCCGGTCGCCCTCGCACTCGTCTGCTGAGCTACTCCCGGAGTCAGAATCAGAGTCCAGCTTGGCTGCCAACTCCTCAGACACCGTCCTTATCCAAAAGGGTTCCAGGCTGACATTGGCAGCAAATGCTCCTTTGGACCACTGAGCCCCTGCCAGGTCTTCCTCCACATCTTCTTGCTTCTCCACCACAGCTCCAGCACTGGAGCTGATTGAGAAAGTCTGTGCAGGTTGGATGCTGTCCTCGCTGGCGTCCCCACTCTGGGGATCAAGCTGTAGAGTGCTTGGCACTTCCAAGTCCTCCATGTCCTTGGCTGGTGCAGCTGCGCTCTGCACCATTGCACTTGAGACTTGGGCTGTTGCTGATAGAAGACCACCTTCTGGGGTTCCCAAGTCCTCTAGCACTGCCAGTCTTCGGTCCTGCCCGAGCCCAGCTGCAGCACCAGAAGGGGCTGCTGCGGCACCGTTTCCTGCTTTACTGAGGCCAGGGGACACATGAGGCATGGGGCAGGGAGTGATAACCCCCAGTTGCAGTAACGTGCGAACTGCATCGTCTACGGGTACGTCCACCTGCGAAAACACGATCCAACCAAATGCTGGTTCTTCTCAGGCAGTGCTCTCACAAAGACATTGCCCTGTTTCTAGCCAGTTGAGCCCTTGAAGCAGAAAGTCTACGCCTAGTCTAACAGCAGCCATGAGCTTTGCACCTACCACAAATTTTGGTTGAGCATTTGTGATATCTTACTTGGACTTGATACTTGTCAAAGAGAAACCGCTCAGCAGTCTCATCAAGATCTTTCAAAAGCTGTGCAAAACAGAGTAGGACAACAGGAGTGTCAGCATGTTGAAGTCTTGTGATAGACACCGTGCAGATGCTTGATATATGGAAATTGTCCAAGTAACAGTGGCAAAAGACTGGCATTTGTGACATGCTTCAGAAGGAGTGTTGCAACCCGGGCTGACCATGGGTCTGCGAGACTGCAACAGGAAAGCGTAACAGAGCACAGCCTCCTTAAACTGCGCAGTCAGGCAGTCATTGTCAGTGCACACCACCCAGGTGTAAGAACATCTCCGGGCAGGTTAATCACATCCCGGAAGCAGTGAAAGCTATGGGTGCATGTGGAACAATGCATCCTGCTTGACAAGCTCGTACTTGCTGTTCCTCTGATGCATCCACGAGATAGTGCACAGCTCCAAAACCGCTCGCAACTGACTTCTCATAGAGCGTGCGGCTCACTAGGAGCTGCACAGCCAGAAGAGCAGATGCAGCACAGGTCGAGAATCAGCTGGTCAATGCGGGCCGGACCCAAGCTACTTATGGGTGTCTCGCAGCAAAAAATGCTACGCAAAACCGATGGGGAGAAGGGGAGCTTCTCCACATTGATTTGACAATGTGGATCAGATCACATCTGACGTGCTAGATGTAACCTAGACGCTTGCTGCCTCACAGCAGACCACGTCATGTTGGTTACTGTACCTGGTAGCGATCCCACGTGCGTTTGTAACCAAGTAAAGAACGTGTAAGGAAAATAAATAGAGCAACGGTGGCAATGACGTCGAGTACAAATGCTGACCTGCACAAGCACCTTTCACAGTGAGATTGATATGTGCCTATATGTCATTCCAGCTGACCTGCTTGAGCATCTCCTGCACTAAGATATACAAGGGTATACATTGTAGATGACATGCTCCAGCTGCATCACCCTTGATGGCCTCCCATGTTAGAAGCTGCGATGCTCATTGCAGGATTGGAAGGCTTGACACTCACGGCGAGCTTAGAAAGTCATCAAATCTGTAGTTGATGATGAAGGCCAGCAATCCCACAAGTGTTGCAAGGTCAAGCCTAAGCTGTTCCAAACAAATGTTGCTCCATTTAGCTGCAGCGTTGACTCGTATTGACAGATCTAGCCTCTTCGCATGGGTCGTTGTTTCAATGACATGGCCTGAACATGATTGTGACAAAGATCCTCACAACATCATAGCTACTAAAGCTAACGCTGAGCATGCTTTTAAGGAGGACATTACCGTGTCAAGAACTCGAAAATTGAGCTTCTTGTCGGGGAAGATGATCTGAGAAGAGCCATTGCCATGCTTCAGGCCCTCCTCGACTCATGACTGACTAGACGAGGCAAATCACGAATGGTGATGGAGAGGGAGAAGAGTGCTTGACACAGTCTACTCACATCTGGTATGAACCAGTCGCCTCATACAGGAAAATCACAATATGTGCACCTGTTACCAATGGCTTCTTTCTGTTGTTACATGCACTCAACACACCCGCTGGACAATGAGGGGCTTGGTAGCGATTCAGCATGGGCGAGACCTTCAGGTCCGGGAGCGGAATATCTCGGTACGTATTGAGCTGGAGCAGGCCTTCCTCGCCTTCCACCTCGCTTTTGGTGTACAGCAATACAAGTTCCTGGAACGCTGGTTCCTGCAGCAGGGGTTTAGCCACTATCATTGGAAGTTGTTCAATGACACCCAGCAGCCTGCGATGAAGAGGCATAGTAAATGCCCTGACAAACCCTACCTGTATGCCGTTAAATCGCATCCTACTCACAGCACCCAGCAAGCCAAGCAGCAAGGAGCTGACCAATAGAACCATGGCTTGCCAGTAGAGGCACTGATGTGTTGCCTTCATGATTTCCGAGAATCCACTATCGATGTATTCTACAAGTGAGGGTAGATGTACTCGGGCCTAAACAGCACGAGCGCCATCAATCATCAACCTGGCTGTAGGAAAGAAGTACGAGTGACCCTTACCACAAGCATTGACCGGGAGAAGAAGATGGACACTGAGGAGCGTATGCGCCACCAAATGCTCTGCCTGTCAAAGCCCTTCAGTACTGGTAACCACAAGTCTCGCATGGAAATGCGTTTCACGTACCTAGGCCTGCTCAAGTTCACCACATCCACGACATATGTGACCAGCTGCCCATCTGCCATGTACGCTTCGAGCAGGAGCCTTGCCAATGACAGGTTGTCGGCAAGCAAGACAGGCATGTATGTGAGAAGCAGCTAACAATGATGTCGTCGCCTTCACTCGATCAGCAGGGCAACTGCATGGGGCAAGACCTGAGGTGAGGAGGGAGGTCCCGTGCAAAATCAGCTGGAAGCGGAGGTGTGTACGTAGCAACAGCCTCGGAGGGAGGCACAAGACCAGTCCGCTCAAGGAGCCTTCGGATCATGATGCCCCTTGACCCCGCTGATGAGAGCACTGCTTCATATCTTGGGACTGCCTTCCTTGCTGCCTCCCATATTGGCAGCTGCTCAGTGCTGGCTGACTTTGAATCTTCGCTGCCTGTTGCTATACATCAAGCAAACCATAGCACCATTCTGATGTCAATGCATGTCATAGAAAGACTGAAGCAGCGGATTGCTCGGCAGCAAGTACTCCCCAAGAGGCAGGCACTCAATATCACGACAGACTACTGCTACATACTACTCGGTCCACGCTGACTTACTGAGACAAATCTCTAAAATACTCACCTCTGTGCAACAAAGGCCATCTCTTCTGCACCGCAGATCTATCTGGCGGCGTATGTTCGTCGTCTCCTGGTCTTAGCGGTTCTTGGAGCCAGTTCCTCACGTTGTCAACATATGGCTGCACCTCCTTGTTGGATTGAAGCCTTTTCCACCTCTGTTGGAGAAGATGATGTTCAGAAGTCGGCATCAGTACCTCAAGAGGGACCAAACGCTACAAATTGGAGAGCTCACAAACAGCCCTCAAGCCAGGCAAAGAACCACAAAGAAATCAGACCGTGCTCTAAAGTGTCCTGCTCAGAGTCTTAGAAGCAGACAAACAGCTCAATGCAGAGTGGGATGCGAAGCCAGAGCAAAAAACTGGACTGCCCAAGCAACATCGAGGATGTCAAGCCAGGGCTGTGTTTGTGCACCTGACTGAGCCACTTCAAGGCCTGCAAGACAGGCCCTGTGGCAAGGTTAAGGCCCTTCTGGAGTAATATGGCTTGCAGAAAGTCCACCTTTGCTCCAAAAAGTCGTCCTTCCTCTCTTTGCGTGGTGTAGCCCCGTCTGCTCAGCAACGGAGTAGCCTTCATGAGAAGAGCACCAACAACTGGAAAATCTTGATACAAAAGTCTAGCGAAGCCAAGTGAGCAGACAGTCAAGAAATCACTTTCCCAGGGACCATGGACCCCAACATATAGACAAGCAGCAGAGGGCACAGCTCAACAAGTTGTTCTTGTCATCATGGCTTGGCACATGGTAGACAACATCGAGTCAGTATTAGCTGTTCTCAGCTCTCGGTGTTGCAAAAAATAGTGACTTCTGTCTAGTAGTCTGGCTGTGCTGTGCAGTCCACCACTGGGGCGAGGCACACAACTCAGGGACATACAGTCAGGCTGCCAAAGCTGTGCGCTCTTGCAAATCCATCAGACCTGAAGATTATGGCATTGGAAGATGAAGCCTTGCGCCAGTCAACATCAATGGGCAGGGTAAGGAGGTAGTCTGAGTTAAGAGCTGTAGTAAGCTGGAGGTCGCGCGCCGAGAGGCCGACAAATTGTGCACTTTTCAACATCCGCATGAAGTTACGCTGGAAGCGCGCTGCCGCTTCAGTCCTGCATGCAGGACAGAAGACTTAAGAGCAGAATGACAGAAGGTCCAAGGAACCTCTACACACTAGCACGTACCAGCATGTCAAACTCATAATCGTCAGATTGGCAGCTTACCTTGGGTCAACCTCAACCTCTTCGTCGTCAGAAGCAGCCTCTTGCGCAGCTCCCACTAGGTCACCAATATCAGATATGATTTGACTGAGCTCGCCAAATATCTGCTGGCTTTCCTCTTCTGTCACAATCTCCTTTTTACCGTCTGGTGAGGGTCCCGTGTTGCTTCCATTCATGTCAGGCCCATGGGGTCTGCTTTGCCTGACTCGTTCCTTGGCATTGCTCCCGTCCTCTCTGCCCAACCCAGTAGCCTGCAGAGGTTCACGCGAGATTGCAGACACCCCTTCTTGTGCCTGTGGTGTTGCATGGTGACTTCCACGCTGAGATCCGTCTGGAAGCTCACGGGAGCTGCTCTCCTCCATGAGCTGTGGTCTGACGGCACCTTCTACATCCGAAGACACTACTGGTTGCCCAGTTTTGCCCTGAATTGGCTGCCCATTTGCCTTGAGCACAGACAATTCACCGAGCCTATCAATTTGAGCCTGCAATTGGACCCTCAAATTCTCCTCCTGCTCAGCAATGCTGGCATTATTGCTTGAGCTTGACAAACTCCTGGTCACCTGTCTGGCATCCGAGTCCAAGTCCTCAGGGAGGTCCACCTCGTCAGGGCCACTGTCGTCCTCTGGTCTTCCCAAGCCGTTCAAACGCCCGACAATCACTCGCAAGCTCAGACCCTTCCTGGCAAGCTTTGCTGCCTCCCTTATCCTGCCTCTCAGAGTGCTGGGACCAGTGGTTAACGAATTCGCAACCCCCGTATTTGCACCTTCCTTATCGTCGCTGTCCGCTCCAGCCACCTCAGTGCTGCTACCAGCTCTAGGCACTCCAGGAAGGATGCTAGCTGCAGCCGTCAGATTGTCTATGGAGCTTGCCATGCTCTTTGAAGTCTCTGTGTCAACCTCGTCACCAAAGATGGCATCCTTGAAGTACACCAGAAGGTCCCGAAGGACTGATGAGGAGTGCCTTGACGGAAGAGAGTGAAGAGGCTTGTGTGTAATCTCATAGTCAATCCGCAACTCCTCCATGGTAGTCAGGTGCTGCCCATGTATGATGGACTCCATCCACCTGTGACATTGGGCATCCCCAGTGTAGAGATCAGCAACACTGTGAAGTGCCCACTGAAGCTGATATTCTGCTCACTAGACCTGCAGCACGGTCAGCTCTCGCTCCGCTTCATCACATTGATCAGGGCTGAGGATGCGACTGCAAGCTTGCACATGGAGAAGCAAGTGCTGTGCCTGCTTCTGGAGAAGCGAATGCCTTGCATAAGGCACGTACATGCACACTGCAACAAACTCCTCCGCCTCCGCTGGAGTCGCAAAGGAAGCCTTCAACTCTTTCACAAGTTCTGCTTTGCTGATTGGAATAGCATACTCCCGAGCAACCTGTTGCACGGAAGTACACTCAAGCTTCCGTAGTATGTCATAGCACAGCTTGCGGGGTCGCTAACAGTCGGAAACAGGGTAACCTCCCTGCCAATGCTGCTAGCGACGCCCCTCGTAACAGCACATCAACGGTCCACATAGGTGGGCATGGCACGGCACCGATGCACCTCCAATAGAGACCAGAGAGGTGCACATGCCCCGTCTGCTCTGAGCAAGGGGCGTGGGCTTCTGGCTCTCAGCTGCGACCTGAATTTCAGACATGTGCTGCTGCTGTCCACCTTCTGCTAGCTTCGGCCTCTGCTCCAGCACTTGTGCTCCGGGCCGAGAGTCATGAGCTGACGCCCTCGCTCCCTGCTCTGCGGCCACAGCGGGGACCGCATTGCCTGCAAGCACCGTGCAACTTGTCACCAACTGTGACCTTGGAGGTCACCTGTTGGAGCGAGCTGGCCCCATCCGCCTGAGGTGCAAGACAGCCCGAGCTCGTGGAGCAATCTTCGCACCCCCCCCGGGCCGCGGCAGCTCCGAGAGGCTGCAGCAAGAGGCTGCTGCCTGCTGCTGGCGTGCAGAGGCCATTCGCGAGAGCAGAGGTGCTGCCAAGAGAGGCCCCGCGGAATGCAGACCTGCGCCCCGCCGGTCGTCGCTCGCGGTCGCGCTCCAGGGTGGCGGCAGCGGCCCAGGGGCCGGCCGGGGCTGGAGCCGGCGGCGCAGCGGCAGTCGGCGC
>WELB01000059.1:69681-87964 GCA_009602725.1 Spirogloea muscicola
GGCCGGGGCGGCGCGGCGCGGCGGGGCCGGGCCCTCCCTGCCACGCGCCGCGCGCTCCCACGTTGCGGGCCTGGCGCGGGGGGGCCACCAGCGCCACCGCTCACCCTCCTCTTTCGCCCTGGCTTTCCACGGCCCTCTCTATTTGGCTTCCTCTGGCCCCCTTCTCGTACTCTGTTCATTCTTTTTCGGGCTGGTTGTTCCAGCCCCTATTCTCAATGGGCGAGCACTTTCTTCTCTATGGGCGAAGCACTTTCTTCACCCCCCGCGGAAACGCTTTGACAAAGAAGAAAAGAGGGCTCGCCCATTGAGGAGCACATTGAAAGAAGAAAGTGCTCGCCCATTGAGAATAGGGGCTGGAACAACCAGCCCCAAAAAGAATGAACAGAGTACGAGAAGGGGGCCAGGGGAAGCGCTAAGTAGAAGAAAGTGCTCAGTAACAGTCTTTGGCCCCTTCGGACTTGGCTGGTGGCACAAGAGCTGGTCGACCGCCGTCCGGTATTCGGGCATCATCTATGTGCTGACTCGTGGTTACTGAGCCTAGCCGCAGGTGATATACATGTCAATGTGCTGTCGTGCCATAGTGCCATTTGCTAGGGAATGTCGATAGGGCAGATTTGTGTAAAGAATTCAGGCGACACGTCAGAGTCCACGTGGTTGGCAATGTCCGCACTATGAAGAAAACGAATAAACGAGAGATGAAGGGACATGGTCAAATAGATATCAGCACGATAGAATCACCTGAACAATTGGAGCTTGTGATGGATGGGCTGCTGATCAACAGTAATACATGAATCAGAATCGAAATCAATTGGAGACCACAGAGGGTCTTGTGCACTGTAACCAAAAGTAACAGTCCCCGCTAACTTGGTTCGCCCTATTCGGGACTTACTGCCCAGCACCAATGGTTCGCCCTAGTCGGGACTTACATCACAGTAAGTCTACACGCCCTATTCGGGACTTTGCTTAGTACTTGCAAAGATGCACACCATGCAACTTCTGCAGATGAAAGAGTTAGACAATGCGGATTGAAAAGTTCTGAGACAATGTTCAGAGCGTCAGGTCGAGCATAACAAGCATGCCTTGCCAATGCACCGGTTCACGCACCGATTGACGGAGTTCTCCGGGAGAAGGCTCCTCAAGCAGCAGATCCAGACCTTCACGCCTACCCGTGCCTTCTTGGCACGGCCAACGCGCGCTCAATGCCCGCTGATCTTTCAGCGGTGGCGGCGGCGGCAGCAGCAGCGGTGACAACATGAGCGACGACGACAGCGGCGGCGGCGGCGGAGGAGAATCGGCTCAGGGAAGGAGATTTTGGCCGGACGTGGAAAATATGTAGTTGAGAACGGCCTTGGTGGCGGTGGCGGTGGGGGTAGTGCCGGTGGGGTAGCTTTTGCGAGCCCAAATGTAGACGTAGGACACCATGGGGCAGACCCTATGTCCAAACTGGAAGATGGTGTCAATGCCAGACCAAGTCGCCGAGGCGGAGGGCAGGGACACGGGAATTGCGCCGGTTACGGAGCAGGACTCTGACCCTCCTCGTTTTGGGTGGCAGCAATGCGCAGATTTCCGGTATAAAGGTCACGGCAACTGGAATGCCGAGGTACGCAATATAGCCCGGGTAAGTAGACTTGCAAAGCGGCGTCAATTGAGCTGCTGACCAGACGGGCGAGCCCCATGATACGGTCTCACCAACCTTGCTCAAAGGCCACGGGCGAGGACCGCCAGCGGTGTACACATACAGGTAGGAAGAGAAGACGAAGGAGCTACCAGACGAGTCCACGCGAGCAACAGGGACCGTGATAGCACCGCCACCAATGCAACCGGAGAAGCCAGAATAAATGTCGGCCAAGGCCTGGCAGGACAGAGTAAGTTGAGTGGCGCCATAGTAGAGCAAGGAGTAGGACAGGCCGCCCTCGGCTTCGAAAAGCTTACCCTTCCCCAGGGCGTCCAGTCCTACTCCTTGCTCTACTATGGCGCCAATCAACTTACTCTGTCTTGCCAGGCCTTGGCCGACATGTATTCTGGCTTCTCCGGCTGCATTGGTGGCGGTGCTATCACGGTCCCTGTTGCTCGCGTGGTAGCTCCTTCGTCTTTTTCCTACCTGTACGTGTGCACCGCTGGCGGTCCTCGCCCGTGGCCTTTGAGCAAGGTTGGTGAGACCGTATCATGGGGCCCGCCCCGTCTGGTCACTGCCGGCAGCTCGATTGACGCTGCTTTGCAAGTGTACTCCCACCCGGGCTATATCGCATACCTCGGCACTCCAGTTGCCGTGACCTTTATGACTGAAAATCTGCGCGCGGCGGGGGGTCTGCAAGAGATAACTGCTGAGTCTCCTGCAAGCGAATCCACCACAACGGCAACACTGAGACGATTGGTTCAGTAAACGAGGAGGTGGAAGACAGCAAGCAAGCAATCAACAGTAATACATGAACCAGCATCGAAATCATTCAGAGACCACAGAGGGTCTTGTGCACTGTAACCAAAAGTAACAGTCCTCGGTAACTTGGTTCGCCCTATTCTGGACTTAGTGCCCAGTACCAATGGTTCGCCCTATCCGGGACTTACGTCACAGTAACTCTACACGCCCTTTCCGGACTTCGCTTAGTACTTGACAAAGATGCACACAATGCAACTTCTGTAGCTGAAACAGTTAAAAAATGCGGACTGAGCGAGTCCTGAGACAATGTCCTAAGCGTCAAGTCGAGCATAACAAGCGTGCCTTGCCAATGCACCGGTTCACGTACCGATTGACGGAGCTCTCCGGTAGAAGGCACCTCAAGCAGCAGATCCAGACCTTCACGCCTACCCGTGCCTTCCTGGCACGGCCAACGCGCGCTCAATGCCCGCTGATCTTTCAGCGGTGGCGGCGGCGGCAGCAGCAGCGGCGACGACAGGAGCGACGACGACAGCGGCGGCGGCGGAGGAGGAGAATCGGCTCAGGGAAGGAGACTGGACCGAGTACAACTGCGCGGTCCCAGCCCTCCGCTCGCTTATGTCGGTCAGAAAGAAGGGCATTGTTTTCGGAGCAGCCGCCTTGGCCTGTTAGAAAGAAGAAGGGCTCGCCCATTGAGAATATGGGCTGGAACAGCCAGACCAAAAAAGAATGAACAGAGTACAAGAAGAGGGGGGGGGGCCTGTTTGGCTTCCACCCTCCACCCTCAATCCCTAGGCCACTGTAGCCCTGAGACGCTAATTTCTTTTTCCCCCTATTGCTGCTTCTGCCCCTCCAACCCTTAATCCCCAAGGCCAGTGTAGCCTGGGATTGCCATTCCCTCACGCTTTCACCTTCACCCGCCGCTAGCCTGGCCGGTACCCGCCTTCGCCCGCCAGGGTGGGTCATCTCCATCGGAGCGGGCCTTTGGGCTTTTAGCAACTGCTTAGCAGGGGTTACTGAGTGATAAAAAGAAAGAAGGCTCGCCCATAGAGAAAGAGGGGCTGGCAAAGCCAGCCCAAAAAGAATGGACAGTGTTAGTAGCTGCTTTGTTTCTTCTTGTGTGCTTGTCTTTCTTAGTGCTTCACCTAAGTGCTTCGCTTAGCCCCCTTCTTGGACAGTGTTCATTCTTTTTCTTGGGCTGGCTGTTCCAGCCCATATCCTCAATGGGCGAGCCCTTTCTTTTGGGCTTTTTCGGCTTCGCTTCGAGGCTTTCTCTTTTTGAGCGGTTCGAGCGGCAGGATAGGGACTAGCTCGCTGATGCCATATCGACGACTCAGCGGCAGGTCCGCGCTGTTGTTGAGCGGTTGGGATGGTAGATGGGGTTGGCTCGCTTTTCCAGCCCCTATCCTCGAGCACTTCTTCTCTATGCCATATCGACGGCATTTACACTAGACCGGTCGGTCACTTATTGGCCTCGCCTTGGCCTCGATTTGGCAAAGTCTTGAATGCGAGCGTCCATACAACGCGCGAAACGTAACCTACAGCCGTGACCGACCGGTCGAGTGTACATTGGCCCTCAGCGGCAGGTCCGCGCTGTTGTTGAGCGGTTAGTGTGGAGGATGAAGACCGTTTGCCGATGTCGATCGACGACGTGGCGGCATCTGCGCACTTACCTGACCGGGGCTGAGCTGGAGGTGCCGTGGTTGCGAATCCTGGTTCACATTAATCTGACAGATGACGTGCCTCAAATGTCCACGTGTGCAGCCACCTCACATGCCTTGTCAGATCGACAGTAATAAGCCACCGACGGGATATCTCGTGGCAGTGCTTGCTTTTGTGTTTGGCCCCTTCATCACTCATCACACACTCCACCTTTGGACCTTGTCAATCTTTTCGGGCTGATTACAGCCCTTTGCGAGAGCCACTTTCTTAGCAGCGATTTTCCTTTGTACTTGGGCAAGGGCTGGCTTATCACAGCCCTTGCCCCCATTAGGAGAGCCAAGTATGGAATCCATCAGCCTTCTGCAGGATAGGCATGATGGACGTCTTCTCCAGTGCCACAGTGGACCCAGCCTGCAGGTAAATGCCGATGATGGCATCCCTGAGGCGGTCATGGGCAGCAGTTTGCTCGCCTCAGAGGACGTGCGCCGCCAGCTCCGCCAGTCCGTCCCACTGGCCGTCGATGTGCACGAGCTTTCCGATCTCAGTGGCTAGACCTGTTGGCCCGGCTTGCATGACGCGCTGTGTCCCGCAGGCGAGGTGAGCAGACCGACTTCAACGCCGCTGGCTCACTCAGGTCTTTCGCATGCGCCAAGGCATTCACTCCAGCGGTCCATGGCCTGGCCCACGCCTTGCATCTGCGTGCTGGCCGTGCTATAGCTGCAGCCTCTGCCTTTCGCATTGTCTGTGCCCGATTCCCTGTACGCTGTTTGTTTCTACAAATACCCTTCAAATCACACCTTCCCCCCGCAGGGTTTCCAGGCTTTCCGGCCTCTTCAGACGTTGTTTTCTTTGGGTTGGCCCTCTCACAGGCATTGCCGTAAATTGGATGAGCAGTTCTCCTTCGCTCATTCTTTTTTGGGCTGGCCTTTCACAGCCACTGCCATAAATCAGAAGAGCTCACTTATTTCGGAAGACCTGCCTGTGTCTGGCGGCCGCCGCCATGGCGGCCGCCCGGGCCGGCCCGCCCCAGCCTGGCGGCGNGCGGCGGCGGCGGCGGCGGCGGCAGCGGCGTTGGCAGGCAGCGCCACGCGCTAAGCTTCTCCAAGCAACCCTTTCACGAGGACGTTGGGCCGCGCAAGATGTAACACCACCCGCCTCTGCCATCGTAGCTTCGTCCCCCGCCCTGCACTTCAGCTCATTCCCCGCGGTCGCGCTTGTGTCGCTGCCGTGACTGGCTTCAGGCAGCCTCAGACTGCAGCCTTGGAGCTGCAGTTTTCCAGGCTTTGCCAGTCCTTCCGTCTCTATCTGCTGAGAGAGTCTTGCTTGCCTGCTAATAGTGCCCCCCCAGCAAACCCAAACCCCACGACCCTTCTCTGGAACCATCACCGCCCCACCGCCCAATCCCCTCCCTAAGCTCCCTCCCCCCAAGATTCCGCCTGCTCATGTAGCTCCGTGCTTTGTGCCTGCAGAAAGAGCATCCACTTTGGGACGCAGTCTGCGCAGGAGGTTGTCAAGGGAGCAGAGTTCCATGTCTATGAGCGCAACCTCTATCAGATGCCACAAAGACAGCCGCTCGCGAACGGCATCCTCGACAAGCGGCTGGTCTCCTCAGAACCACCCTCCTGGTGTCACGCTGGGTAGCTTGCGACAGAGCAGCTATGTCTCAACAGCCGCTACTTGGCACGAGGATGCATGAGCTGCTTTTTGTGTGCTTCAAGTACTTCTGCTGTACCCCTAGTCACGCAGTAGCAACGACCGCTGCTACAGTTACATTCTTTAGGTCTCTCAATGGTATAAACGGGCCCTGAGAGGTCTAGTCTTACGGCCACCATTTGTGATGCTTATGCAGGGAACCAGCGACAAAAGAGGCGAGTGCGCAACATGCCAAGGCAAGCTAACAGACTGTCCAGGTCACTTTGGATACATCCGTTTAGCGCTTCCTGTCTACCATATC
Organism: Spirogloea muscicola; assembly: GCA_009602725.1. Classification (NCBI taxonomy): domain Eukaryota; kingdom Viridiplantae; phylum Streptophyta; class Zygnematophyceae; order Spirogloeales; family Spirogloeaceae; genus Spirogloea; species Spirogloea muscicola. The sequence continues at coordinate 75,672 of WELB01000059.1, forward strand.
GGGTACTTCAAGAACGTCATCAGCATAATGCAGTGCATCTGTAAGGTATCTCACAACCTAAACCCTTAACCCCAACATCGTAAACCCTACACCACAAACCCTATCCCGCAAAAACCTGGTCGTGGCAGGCCTCCTCATCAATCAAGCTGGATCCCCGTGCAGCATTCACATAGAAGAAGATGTTTCACCCGCACTCTGGCTTGTGGCCAGGTGTGCTCAATCAGTTCCAAGGGTCCAGAGGCTTTGCTCGATTAGGCTTGCACTCCCCGTCAACTTGGACTTTCGCTTTTGGTATGAGGTCAGCAGTCACCTTGAGCTTCTCTATCTGCTGACTCTGCCGTTCTTCCACAGACCTGTTCTCGGCTGCTGCTGCCAGAGGTTGAGCGTCGTCAATTTCTGCGGCGGTCAAGAAATCCTCGAATAGAGGTTTTGCAGCGACGGGTGCTTCTCAAGAAGGTCATTGACCGGTGCAAGCGAACTCGTTTCTGCCACCACTGTGGAGATGCCAATGGTATGTCCACCACTGTATTGCTCTTCTCGCAACTTCCTTGCTGTGAGCAATCAGAGCACGTCTGAGTTTGTAGTATCCTTGCATTGGCCGCAGGAATTGTGAAGTACGGTAGAACCTCCCAAGTAAGATGCAACTGGACTGTGTGAGCAGCTTAGTCTGCCTTACTGTGAATATTGAAACAGGCTGTTCATGATTTCTGCATCGTGTTTGGTAGTGTTGTGCAACGGGCTGACACAATCTGACAAGCTGGTCACAGGGGTAGTCAAGAAGGCAGGCTCAACACTGAAAATAATACATGACAAGTACCAGAAGAACCACGAACTGAAAGAGCGAGTCATAAGTCAATTTGCTGAGGCCGGCACTTTCAACAAAGACCTCCAGGCCCATGTGCACCATGTCCAAGATGACCTCAACCCGGTCCGAGTTTTGGGTCTTCTCGAGAGGATGACTGAAGAGGTTAGCTTTTCCTTGTAAGCCTCCCTTTCAGCTGCCAAAGTGTTGGACTGCATGCTGTCGGGAGTGACAAGCAAAAGAATTTGTATAACCTGACGGTTCGACATTATATCTTCGACTTTGTTAGGCTGTCATATGAGCTCAAAGAGTTACATCTTAAGACGGGCTTCTCTGATCAGGACTGTGAAATACTGGATCTGCACCAACGACCGGAACACTTAATCTTGACACACCTTCCTGTCCCCCCGGTTGCTATTCGTCCCTCTGTGGAGATGGAGTCGGCAGCTGGCAGGTATGTCGACGAGGACGTATGTCTCTTGAGACATCAACTCTTGTACAGCTCTGGCAGCAGATATCGGACCAATGACCTCTACAGCTTCATTCAGACATAGACAGTGGTTACGTTTTTGATAGCCCGACAAGTGAAGGCTGATTGAGGTTTGGGTTTGTGTAAACTGTTCTCTGTGGACTGATTTCTTATTTTATGACAAATTATCTGGAGGGTGAAAAGGGGCACGTTTAGAGTAAGTATTACGGTCGTAGTAAGTATTACGGTCGTAATACTTACTATTGTTGCTGTCATCCTGCTGGCAGTAATGAAGACGACATCACAATGAAGTTGATGCAAATCATTGAAGTCAACAGCATACTCCGCCAAGGTCTCGAGCGGGGCCTTATCATGCTCAATCTCATGGTACGTACCTTGTTGAAGGTGGCCTCAGCCATCCTCCTCCTTCCTATAGCCCTCAACCGTGTCATCATTATAGGGGCAATGCGTTACTCGCTATTCCTTGTGTGCTGCTGCTCTAGTACATGCTCAGGTCAAGCTGTGCATTAGTGAGAAGCCACGTATAGTATAGCAATTCAAGCCTTCAGCTTGAGTCGAACTAGCCCTTCTAAGCGTCGTCAGCATATATCAAGGCTGGAAGGTGAAGTTTAGTATGGTAAGCAGTTGCTGCACCACAAGTGCCACTATTGAGAGGTAGAAGCTAGTCACGAGCGGAGTTGCACAGTGCGTGCATTCATAATCACTAAGCAGCCGCTGACAATGGCAATTGATCCTGGAGATGTGCAGGAGAATTGGGACTTCTTGCAGCTGCAGGTGGCCATGTACATCAATAGTGAGCTGCCTGGTCTTCCCCAGGTTCCTCCTGTTGGCAAACCATTGAGAGGGTTTGTGCAGAGGCTGAAAGGCAAGCAAGGACGCTTCAGGGGCAATCTCTCCGGAAAGCGAGTTGATTTTAGTGGGAGGACTGTCATATCTCCTGATCCAAACTTGAAGATTGACGAGGTAAGGCAAATTTGCTCTCGTAGTGGCGAAGACAGGCATCACATGTGTCGTCGTATCAATTGCTTGTTACGCATGCTGTGCTCCAGCTGAGATACACGGTGGTAGGATTGACTGCAGCTGAGTTGCTCCTGCACCAGGTAGCCGTGCCAATACAAATGGCTCAGAATCTCACTTACCCTGAGATGGTTTCTCGTTACAATATCGAGAAATTGCGGCAGCGTGTGGCCAATGGGATGTCCAAGCATCCAGGGGCCAACTTCGTTGTCTTCCCTGACGGTGGAAAGTGGTGGGCTTGTAGCCTTGACCTTGCGACGGCTTGGCCACAATCATCTCACATGTTTTTTTGGATCTGACTATGATATTTAGTGAACCTGTGCATTCCTGGTGAGTGACTCACTCGGCGTGCTGTAATCAACCGCAGGTTCTTGAAGTACGGGGATCGTAAACGTGTGGCAGCTGAGCTCAAGTATGGGGACATTGTGGAAAGACACCTTGAGGATGGAGACATTGTGCTCTTCAACCGTCAGCCAAGCTTACACAAGATGTCCATCATGTCACATAGAGTACGTGCTGTTGAGCTCAATGAAGTCGGTGGTGCTGTCCAGTATCGTTAGCAGTTCTTACCCCATACTGTGTAGCAGTAATGTCATCGCTTGGTGATTGTGTGATTCAGACCGTCAAGCTTTCTTTGGTGATCAGGTGAAGGTGATGCCGTGGCGAACATTACGGTTCAATGAGTCCGTATGCAACCCTTACAATGCTGACTTTGACGGAGATGAGATGAATCTGCATGTGCCTCAGACAGAGGAGGCTCGCAGTGAAGCTCTTCAGTTGATGGGGGTGAGCAAGGCATTGGACATCAGGCTTGCTTGCCCGAAATCTTCCTGCTGCTAAGTCTGGCTCCAGCTTGTGCCATGGCTGAGCAGCTGCACTTCTTGCTTCACAGGTTCATACAAACCTGTGCACTCCAAAGAATGGAGAAATACTGATTGCAGCAACACAGGATTTTCTAACCTCCTCCTTCCTCATCACACGCAAAGATAATTTCTACGATCGCGCCATGTTTGGGTTGTTCTGCTCATACATGGGTGATGCTCTTGATCCTGTTGATCTGCCTACTCCTGCTGTCATCAAGGTCAGTACAGCTTGCTGCTGCTATAACACGCACAGAGAATGCACAACTTTGTTAGAGGGTCAAAGGGCTTCTATTGTGGGTATTAGCTTTCTGATATCAGGGCTTGATACTCACAATGCTTGACAGCTCCTCAGCTCCGCCACATTGCTGTGTGCCTCCTCTTACATTGTCCTGACTAATAGTCTTGTACCCAAGGTCTTAGTTCGTGATATTTGACCTTGTGTTGGTAGCTCGTTTGAACATCTGCTTGGGTGTGATGTTATGCTGCAGCCCATTGAATTGTGGACAGGCAAGCAGTTGTTCTCCGTGCTTGTCAGGCCCAGCGCCCAAGTTCGCATCTTTGTGACGCTGTCACTAGCAGAGCGCAATTACAGTAAGGAAGGAGAATCACTCTGTGTCAACGATGGGTATGTCCTCTTCCGGAACAGTGAGCTTCTCTGCGGCCAGCTGGGGAAAGCGACCTTGGGTAAGAGCTTTGCCTTGACCTCGGCTGAGGGCATCCTTGTGCATGATAGTGACATTGGACAACAGGTTCTACACTGATACTGCTACATGAGAACAACATCTAGTGGTCAACTGGCCCTGTCGACCTCCATCTCTCAAACCTGCTCTGTTGCTGGAGTATGCTTATCAGGAGCTGGCAACAAGAACGGGCTCTTCTCAACCTTGTTCAGAGACTACTCTGCTGAGGCTGCAGCGGCCTGCATGAACCGCCTTGCAAAGCTGAGGTCAGCGAGGTGGATGTCAGAGTGGCAAATGTGGAGATCAACAGCTGTGCCCCATTGATTGAAGCTTATCCTCTTCTTCCCTCTTGGTGGTATGCTGGATCTACAACGTCAAGGACAAGTTGCTGAGCCACTTTTCGCATTGCGCAGCGCAAGGTGGATAGGCAATCATGGATTCAGCATTGGAATAGATGATGTATCTCCAGGAGCACGTTTGGCGCTTGAGAAGGAAAAGAAGATCAGGAAGGGATACAATGCCTGCACCGAGCACATTGAGGCGTTCAATGCTGGTCGGCTTGCCCTGCAGCCTGGCTGCAATGCTGCTCAGACGCTGGAGGCAGAGATTACTGGCGAGCTCAACAAGATTAGAGAAGAAGCTGGCAAGGTGTGAGCACATGCAGATATCTGCACTCTTGCTATGAGGGTCACAGACCGTCTGTACTATCTTGGTCCAGCAGAAACCTCCTAAGCTTGTGTAACTTACTTGCATTGTGCTACTTTGGTGTGGACCATGAAGGGTGTTATCCGAGTACCCTGACTTTGTTCGCAAGCGGGCCAGGTTTGCCTGCGGGAGCTGCACTGGAGAAACAGTCCTCTTGTCATGTCGCAGTGTGGAAGCAAGGGGTCTGCTATAAATATTAGTCAGATGATAGCATGCGTCGGACAACAGTCAGTGGGCGGCCATCGAGCACCTGACGGCTTTCTGGAGCGTTCCTTGCCTCATTTCCCTCGAAAAGACAAAACACCTCAGGTATGCATCATCCTATTGTGTACATGTAACGCCAGCTCTCGAAGCAGCTGAGGACTGATCGAAGAACTACTCCTAGAAGAAGAAAACAATGCCAAGCACTTAGGGCTGCATAGGTACAGCTTACATTGTCTGGGGAGCACAACTTTGCTTGATTGCACTGAGTTTCCAGGACAATCATCCATGGCAAATACCGACTGAAGACCGATCCTTGTCACACATGACGAACGATACTTTGGTGGTCATTTGGTTCCAGGCAAAAGGTTTTGTTGCAAACTCGTTCTACAGTGGTATGATGCCCACCGAATTTTTCTTTCACACAATGGGGGGTCGAGAAGGCCTTGTCGATACTGCGGTACGTGGGGCTTAGGGTGCCACTTTGCTTACTAAAGCACCTGTCTCCTCCAACGTCAGCGCATAGGAGGTCTGGCACTGCAGGCTGTCATCATAGACACACCTAAGCCTTTGCTATCGATTGTCTCCACAATGTGGTATAGAGGCCTTACCAGTTGTCCTCAATGGTCATTGCTCGAGACACAGGTGAAAACAGCAGAGACTGGGTACATGTCCAGGCGACTCATGAAGGCTCTGGAGGATCTCTCTACACAATACGATGGCACAGTGCGCAACTCCAGTGGGGGTATTGTGCAGCTTGTTTATGGGGACGATGGGATGGATCCGGTGGACATGGAGGGCGCTGAAGGCACCCCTCTGAACCTGCAGCGCATGATGACGAAGGTCAAGGTGAGACAGCCGATTCGTCGCAACGCACCTCATGAGTGAGTAGCTAGCCAATCAAGTCAGCTGTGGCCCCTTCTTAAGCAGGCCTCCTCACCTTTCCTCTTTTGTAAGTAGCCCAGCTAGATGAAGATCGCTGTGGCCCCTACGTCATGCAGGCTCTGATTCCTATTCTGCTCTTCCTTTCCATTTTCCGTGATCCAGGCAACCTGCCCCTTTGACCCTGCAGCTGCTCCTTCACCAGCACAACTTCGTCAGCAGCTGGATGTCAAGCTGACGAAGAATAGAACACTGCTGGAGGGTGGATGCTCCACGGCTTTCCAGGACTTGGTGCTCAGTTTCTGCAAGAAGGAGATCGACACTGTTGCGCAGACGTACGAGCGACTGCATCTGCAGTTGGATGCTGATGATAACGACGTGAATCAAGTGGCAAAGGAAGTCGCTGCAAATATTTCTGGCATCTCACTGAGGCAATTGGAGGTATCAATCACCAGCCACGACCACAAAACAATGACTGCCAAGGTCCCGTTTGTACAGACAAGCTCATCAATCTATGCTTGAAGATACTGGCCAGGCCTTACGGTTGACCTTCCTTGTTGTCAGGTATTTCTTGATCTGTGCATAAGCCGGTACCAGGGCAAGAGAATCGAAGCTGGCTCTGCAGTCGGGGCTGTAGGGGCACAGAGCATTGGGGAGCCTGGAACTCAGATGACATTAAAGACTTTCCACTTTGCCGGTGTTGCAAGCATGAGTGAGCATCGTGGCATCACGGCACATCTTCTCTAAGCACATCTTTCTGCAAAGTGTCAATCCGTAGATCCTCTGCTTATGCAGTCACACAAGCATGCAGTGCCAGACTCTACGCTCACAAAGGCTTCTGTGGTAAGAGAAGAGCAGTCTGCTGCTTTGCATGTCAGAATGACAAGCACACTGTTGTATCTGGAGCTCTGCGGTGTTACTTACGTCACAGGCTAAAGTTGGCAGCAATATTCTACGTCTGTCTCTTGCAGACATAACACTCGGCGTGCCGCGCATCAAGGAGATTATAAATGCGTCAAAGAACATCAGCACGCCAATCATTACTGTCAAGCTGTTGTCTGACATGGATGTCAAGGCCGCTCGTTTGGTCAAAGGTCGCATTGAGAAGACGACACTGGGCGAGGTACGGATAGTCTGCACCTGTATGTATTCTCCGATCTTGACACCTCCACGGTAAATCAACCATATAAGCACTGTCATCTTGGGAAGAGCAGGTGTGCTGTCCTACCAAAGGTTTGTTAGAGCCCGGTTCTTGCACTATCGACTCTTGTGAAACCCTTTCCATGTGTACCGCATGGCCATTATTACCTAGAGTAAAGCTTTGATACTATAGTTGATAATCTGTCAGGCTGAGGATGAGGATGGGGATGAATGCTACCGTTGTGCAGGTTGCTCAGCACATAAAGATGATATTGCAGCCTGGGCAGGCTTACCTTTCGGTCAAGCTGGATGTGCATCGAATTGCATCCCTGCAGTTGGATATAACGGCCACCAGTGTTGCTCAGTCAATCATGAGTACACCAAAACTAAAGATCAAACAGCAGGCAAGCATTCATGCGTGAAACCGTTCTTTGAGCTGTAAGGTCTTTGGGGTGACATGCTCCACATCTCAGACATGCTGAGATAGGCATTGAGTAAGTCCTTGCATGGTCGTGTCTGCTTTTGTCAAATTTCCATTCTGGGGTCAATCAACTTGCATGATGCTGATGGCATTAGCGATCCAGTGCTCTTAATCTTCTTACCTGGACAGAGCCACGCCGTGCATCTGTGTAACAGCACATCAGGGTGAATCACTTCAAGGACAGGCTGATGGTGTTTTCGCCAGAAGCTGACAGGACCAAGCTCTACTTCTCCCTCCACTTTCTACGCAATGCCCTCCCACGGGTCATTGTCAAAGTATGTATGGAGTCACTTACTGAAGTTTCTGCCCAGCAATTGGTTTATAGAGACAAGTGGGCACGTTTCGAATGAAGGCACTGCTGCCACCATTCACAGTGCCTCTTATGTGCAAGTTTGGTGCTTGTTTGCAGGGAATCCCCACTGTTGAGAGGGCTGTCATCAACGACCTGAGCAACGGGAGGTACAACCTTCTTGTGGAAGGGTACGTTGGTAACAAGTGTGTAAATAGGTTGCAGCCTGTTCTCCTTTTCAACCGTGCTTTTCTTGGACTTGTGAGATCATACTGCCTTGAGCAGAAGCTACCACTGACGCTGGTCAGAAGTCATAGATACAGTCGAGGAACTGAAGCTTTCACCAAGTATTGTCACTGCCAGAACAAATCTGGCAGCGGTGATGGGGACAGAAGGTGTACATTACCAAGAGACCACCAGCAACCACATTATGGAGGCGGAGCATACACTGGGAATTGAGGCAGCGCGTACATCGATCATGAATGAGATCCAGTACACCATGGCATCGCATGGCATGAGCATTGATGCCCGTCACACAATGCTTCTTGCTGACGTCATGACATACAAGGTAGCATAGCATATCCTTCCTTCTGCAGCCAGTCCAAGCCATGCTCATCCAGGTCACAGCAGTGATGATTCTGTACCTCTTCTCAGCAACTCATCCATCTTCACTGCCTGCTAGCCAGTCAGCTTAGTCAGCTACTGCACCTCAGTAAATAGCTAACCACCATATGTTGCGTGCACAGGGGGAGGTGCTGGGCATCACACGCTTTGGAATAGCGAAGATGAAGGACAGTGTGCTCATGCTGGCCTCATTCGAGAAAACCACCGACCATCTCTTTGATGCCGCCATACATGGGCGGGTTGACCAGATTGAAGGCGTGAGCGAATGCATCATCATGGGGATACCAATGCCAATCGGCACCGGATTATTCAAGGTCCGCCAACGGTAATATGCAGCACCAGTCAGGCCCTCCTTTGCCACCCGTGTCCTGCTTGGTCCAGTTGTTGACGTAGCTCCAGTTGCAGGAAGGAATTGCTGCATCCGTGATGCCACTCTTAAGGCCTGTCCTAGGAATGCTAACAAAGTCAAACTACATGCTTGCCTGGGCTCCACACTCGTCGTCAGGAGCAACTGATACCCGCCAGCGCCACGCTCCTTGTGCAGAGTCAATCGTGTTCCCGTACTCCCACAGCGGACTCCCATCCTTGCATCTTGAAGGAGCACTGGCCATGAAAGAGGGATTCTGAAAGCCCGCATGAGGCACAGGGCACTGCTCAAGTGCGCGTCTTTGTCATCTTAGGACCTGAGGAAAGCCTGTGAGAACTCCCATCACTGCACACCTGTATGTTCTGCAGAGAGCCGATGTGCATAGCCGATGCTCAGCAGACCTGATTGACCAAAGATGCTTATCCTGGAGTTCTTTGCAAGCAGGGGGTCTGAGTGGCCTCTCATGAATGTGGCCTTCTGTTAGCGTCAAGTGCTGACCTCTTAGTATTTTGCAATTGTGATGTATGATGACCAGCCCTTGAAGTTCGGGTTCAGAGTGACATCTGGTCAAGGTCTGAAGGATATAATGACCAATTCAGGGAGGCGCATGGGATTGGTGGATGAGTAAATGCGCGTGGAGGGCTGGCTTGCTCACAAACTTGGAAAACAGTAGCATGCATAGGACCCGCCATTGGCATTGTACCAGCTCATGAGCTGGCTCAGTCGCAAGTGAGTTACGGGTAGGACTGCAAAGGAGCACAAGGAGGTCAAAAGGACCGTCACTTGTATCTTCCTCGTGTGCAGCCCCTATTCTCAGACTCACACATCCTTACTTCCAGGGATGCTAGAACAGAGTGGACAGGTGCAGGCATATTGGTACGTCGTTTTTAGTCTAATCTCAGCTAGCTCATTGTTAAACCTCAAGCTGTGAACCTACCCAAAGCCCCACATTAAGGGCCTGTGTGGACAGATTGATAACATCATGTGCTGCTTACTGGAAACGTGATTACTTGGCTACTTTTCTATGCCCCGTGCAGCATCTTTCATCCATGGATCTCATGATGAAGGAGCTTGCACCCCAGAGGATTCAGTCACCTTGTTTGGGAACAAGCATCAAGCAGCCTGATCAATGTGCATACCTGCTGTCAGCAGAGACACTGGTTGATAATTCCTACGTGTAGCCCTTATGGCTGCATCAGCATAGGCATAGGTACAGTAGAACAGATGTTGCGGCTCGCAGCTTCCTTGAGGTAGCAAGGGGCAGCAAGGTGAGCAGCTGTCACTTCCGGGATCCTGGACCTAGAATCTGCTAATACAGTACATGACAATAAATGTGCGCTCCACAAGACAGGCGCAAGAGGCAGGAAAGGCTGCAGCCTGTAATTCCGAAATAGTGAAGCCTGAGTGGCTCCACAGATTTGCTGCTGGATATGCAGAAGCAGCTCTTCCAAAGGGGGCGAGGGCTGTAAGTAGCCAGCCCACACAAAAATGGACAAGCGTGATACAAGCCACACACCCACTCCAAACACTGTGTGTGATGGGCTTCACAAGTGCGCAGTGAGGTGCTAATGCACAGCCCCACACACAGCACCTAGAAATAGCGCATACGAGTCAGTAGTGAAGCCTAAGCTACCAAATCCTAATCCCTAAACATTCTCCAGATACATTTGGCCTTCTGGCTGGTGGCGAGCATCATCCCCCATGAAGCAGCCCGCTTCCTCTGAGCTGTGTCACTAGTCACCCCAACCCTTGCTGAGCCTCAAGCACAGCATGTAGTGTCTGACTGCGTCTGCCCAGAGGCAATGCGGTCTTGTACCAGCCCTTGTCAGCTTCACGATTACTCGGGAAGTCACGCTGTAAGCATCCAGCCGGGCACGGACTACCAAGCATGCTGTCCAATGTCAGAGTCGAGAGTAGCCTGTGTATGCATATGCATATAGCTCCGACCCTTTTGACCATTCCAACCATTGAAGGCAATCCTCCGGTTCTGCAGTCATCTTCATGTCAACCCTGTCAATTCCGACCATCACCAATGCTATTTGTGTCGTGCTTCATACTTCTACTGTCAGCATCTAGATTAGGCAGCAATCACCAGCCAGCTGGAATCCGAATCTGGAAGAACCCGTTGCAGAGTACGAATTGCCCCATAAAGGTTGATCAAGGAGCGCTTTAGGGAAGCCTTAACACGATACGTGATGCCGTCAGCATAGCTGTGCAAAGCTATACTTTGAAATAAAGCAACGGTGCACAGAAGCCCAATGGAGCCCCTTAGGCAGACTCTTAGGCCACTGTATTGCCTAGACTGTGGCTGCTGCAGTGGCTGTTGCAAGACGGCTCTTGCCATAGAGATACTCCTCAAAGCGCTGCACCTCTACCTTGGAGCCATAGCAGACCTGAGTGCGATCATCAGTGTTGTTGACTACCTTGTCCAACACAGAGATGAAGCCGTCTGAGCTGTAGCCACCTGCATTCTCAATCAGGAGTCCAAGAGGCGCGACCTCAAAGAGCAGCCTCAACTTGGCCACTGTGCTTGGTGATGAAGCATTGCAGAAGACGCCCTTCTCCTTGACAAGAATCTGCAAGTTGATGAGCCACATCCCAAATTGCAGCTGGTGAGGGTGAGGCAGGGTGCAGCTATGGTTTGACAGAGCTGGAGCACACTGGTGATGTACTGCAACAAATGTGAAACCCAGGGCCTCAGTTATACCTGGCCAACGTCAGGCACCATACCACCAGTATAGCGCAAAGTGTACTTCTCTCCCACCCAGTAGTTGATGAGCTGCGACCCTTTCAATAGGCATAATTAACAAAAGCAGAAAGCGGACAGACTCACTTGAGAGTATGATTGGGCCTAGCTGTTAGCTGTGAATAGTGTGGCAGATTTAGTGGCTGAGAGTATCAGTGAGCACCTTCTCATACTCAGGGTTGTCGAACGTGGCCCGCAAGTTGCCAGGTGAGAAGAGCTTCCCCTCATTGATCTCAAAGGTCTCCTTGACGTGTGCCCACTTGCCTGCACCGGATTGAGATAGTTTTAAAAGTATGACAGTGTGCACGTCAAGTGACTGCTCTATATGAGCTGCAAGTGACCACCTAAGTACCACTCTGGCAACCCACTGCTTAAGCAAGCTGTAAGGTGCACAGACTGACCCTCGTCCAGTAGGAGGAACTCGTGGGTGCCAGGGAAGCCCTTGATGGCCAGAATGTAGGTTGTGCGGGGGCCATACACTCCCATGGCTGCAGCAGCCTGGTCACGGCCCGTGATGCCAGTGAGCTTATCGCCAGGCCACACTCCAAAGATGGTGCCCACTGTAAAGTTGGTGTCCACAATGCTGCTGCCATCGAGTGGGTCAAAGGCCACACTGAAGCCACCTGAACCTCCACACAACAAAGTGCACCTCTTGAGCAAGCTCAACTGCAACCCTGTTAGAGTACTACACAAAATACTGATCCACTGCCATATCATCTTGCCAGCAAGACAAGACTGACACAAACTTTTTCCCGTGCTGTGCTCTTCATTTGCTGATAGAAGCAGGAGCAGCAGCTGCTTGTAAGGTCGAGTTGCAGGTAGGCTTGGAGCATGCCACTATGTTGGGGGGGAAGGTAAGTGCTCTCTGCTGCTACCCCCTCCTGACCAAGTCCTCCCCTGATGGACAGCCATCCTCTACCTTGACACACGATACTGACTACCCTCCCTCCTCAACAACCTCCCAACCCTTGCAGCAGCCCAAAGCCCCACTGAGAACCCCCCCCCC
>WELB01000059.1:89298-101560 GCA_009602725.1 Spirogloea muscicola
GCGGGGGGCGGGGGGCGGGGGGTGGTCTCCTCGATCTGGCCCGCCACCGGGCCCCCTTGGGGCATCCTGGCAGCCATTAGCCATTGCCTTGCATTGGAAGCGCCATCTCTTGTGTGCTTTGATTTCTTAGCGCTTCCTCTGGCTTCCTCTGGCCCCCTTCTCGTTCTTTGTTCATTCTTTTTTGGGCTGGCTTGTCCAGCCCCTATCCTCAATGGGCGAGCCCTTTCATCTCTTCCTGCCCTTCTGCCTTGCCCTTCTCGGCCCCTGTCGGATCTCCTCCGGTTCTTCGTTCCGCACATCCCACGGGCGTCACGGGGGGTCGGTGGTCCTCGTTACCGCTGCTGGCCTCTCAAGCTGACCAGCGGCGCCGCGAACTGGGCGCAGCACTTCCTGGAGGCTCGGTGACGGTGGGCCTTGTGCCCTGCTACCGCATGCGTCTATCGATGTCCCTCCAGCGAGAGGACAGCCTGGCCCCCTTCTTCTTGGGCTTCTTGTACTCTGCTCATTCTTTTTGGGCTGGCTGTTCCAGCCCCTATCCTCAATGGGCGAGCTCTTTCTTCTTCCAAGCCACGGCAGGGGTTGTGAGAGGCCAGCCCAAAACAAGGTCCCCATGGCCGGATGCGAGCTGCCTCAGAAATGTCTTCTGTCCTCAGCGTGTCCTCTCGCTCCCTTGTGAGTGATCCTCTTTCGTGCTATCGTCTCCTTTCCCGATGCTAGTCAAGTCCTCTTGGGCTGGCCACTGACAATTACTGCCACGGAGAAGCCCCTCAGCCCAACTTCACAAATGCATCCATTTTCATACCACCCTCGCCGGCCACCTGACTGCCAGATCACTGGCGCCTGAGCAGTACAGCTCCACAAATCGCACAGATCCACCTGGAGCCAGTGTCCCTTTCCCTGCTCCTGGAGAGGGGCTTGTGAAGGGCCCTACCTCGGAGGTGGCGACAGCATGTCCCCACCTGGAAGGCTTTATACCAGTGGCACCCAAACTGCAAAATCTCAGGGGGCTCAAGTCTTCGGCCCACATGACGTCACTCTCCTCCCTACCACGTGCACATCCTCGTCGGCCTGGCATGAAGGACTCTTGCGACTTGCAGCCAGAGGCTGCTGGCACTGCGTGACACATAGTAGCCTGGCAGGGGCGGCACAGAGCTTCCTTCAGTAGGACTATGTGGCGCACTGCAGCTGGGTGACCAGGGGCAGCATGATGTAATGCCTGCCTCATTGTGCGTCCTTGCAGGGCAGCTGTTTCATGCACCGCTTCCAGCATTTAGTCACAGAGCTGCTGGAACGACGCCGGCGCTCCTCTCCAGCTCCTCAATCTACATGCCAGGCGTTAGTGAGCAATGTGGTCGTAGAGGCGAAGCCAGTAGAGGCCAGGGGAGGGCAAAGGAGGGCGGCCAAGCAGTCTCAATTCACAGGCTGACAATAGTCACCCAGAGGAGCATGACTCGCACCCGCTGCAGAGCCTGCTCGTACTTGCTCCGCAGGTCGTCCAGCTTGCTCTTGAGGTCCTGGTTTTGTGACTTCAGATGGTCCACCTCTGCGGTGCTCGGCCCTCCCACGGCCGCTCTTATGTACCTTTCAAATTCGGAACAAGCCGGCCGGCCTCAGTCTGGCACGCTGCTGCATTGGACCGGAATGACGGGCTCGCAGAGGCTTAAGCGTGCGATGTCCGACCATGCCTGTCCCGGACGGTGTGCATCGTGATGGAAACGGACTTTGGTGCCGCAGACTAGCGCTGCGGAGGGGCAGCCTCTGGGTGTTGTGCTCACTCAATGGCTGTCACAGGCTTCTCGGGCTCCTCGTACAGGGCCACCAATACTGCACACGGTGGAGCGGCACCCGGCCTGGTCAGGGCCTGGGCGCAGGGAGTGCGCAGGCAGGCGAGCGGGAGGGGGGGGGGGGGGGGGGGGGGGNGGGGGGGAGCAGGAGGTGCCTTTGGTGAGGGCGTCGAGGCCGCCGCTGGACTCCAGGTACTTGCGGAAGGCCTCCTTGCGGGAGTCCATGCGGGCCGACGCCCGCCGACGCGGCGGCGGCGGGTGCTGCGGGAGGCCTGGCGGGTCGGCCAGGCGCCGGCGAGGCGCGCAGAGGCGCGGGGGAAGCGAGGGACGCGGCTGCCGATGCCGATGGCAAGGGGCGGCGGCGGCGGGGAATGGCCAGCTCCAGGGAGAGGAAAGAAGGGCTCGCCCATTGAGAATATGGGCTGGAACAGCCAGCCCAAAAAAGAATGAACAGAGTACAAGAAGAGGGGGGGGGAAGCCAGGCGAAGCCCTAAGGCGAAGCAGCAGAAATGACAAACACACAAGAAAAAACAAAGCAGCTACCAACCACTCAGTAACCCCTGCTAAGCCGGCGCAGGTCGGAGAGGCTATGCTCCTGGAAGTATGTCCCCTGGCCAGAGCCAGAGGCAGCAGCAAGGGCTCGGCCAGCACGCAGGTGCAGCGCACGGGCCATGGACCTCTGCAGCGAGACGGCCAGGCGATTGCGATACACCTGGGCCAACGACCCGGCGGCGGGGAAGTCCACCGGCTCCCCATGGAAGCGGCGGGCAACGGCGTGACGAGCAAGTTGGTGGAGCAGTTCGAGCCACCGAGCACCCAACGCCCCATGGGTGTCGATAGCCAGAGGGAAGAACGCGTCGGCTGGCGGATGGTCGGCGTACTTGGTCACCTTTGCGCGAGCGGCGCCTTCGACCGCATACCCAGCCTGGGTGGCACACTGGACTGGGTGGGAGCGGTCGAAGGCGTCGGTGGTCACCACGTCCAGGAGAAGACGTGGCCCGCCGGCCTGTGGGGTGGCCACCAGGTCGACTCGCCGGCCGTGGACACCGTCGGCCCTCTCCTGTAGCGGCATGACGCCGGAGTGCTCCGCAGCCACCGAGAAGCCCGCCTCCGCCAGGATGCCATGCATGGCATCGCGGAGGCGGTCGTGGGCCGCCGTCCGCTCGCCGCCGTGAGCGCAGCGCAGGACGTGGGCGGCTAGCTCCCCAGACTCGGCCCCTCGCTCGCCGCATGCACATTGTCGCACGCCCTGGAGACAAGGAGGCGGCAAGCCCAGGAGCCTGTGGACTGCAGTACGGAAGACCTCATCGGGAAGCGTGAGGGCGGGACAAGGGAGAGGGGACTCTTCTTCTTTAGTGTGCTTAGAAATGACATGCAAAAGGCCAAATGGCGGAGTACCAAGGCATCACCACGGGTCAGTACAGTACAGTGGAAAAGGTCGCCAGGTGGTGCCCGAGTACCCAGATGCGCTGCACCTTCGTGCCGGAAGAGCCCTAGCTTTTGGGCTGGCTTGTCCAGCCCCTAACCTCAATGGGCGAGCCCTTTTACGTGGTTGTCACTGAGGCGTATAAAGGTCCAGCGTCAACACACATCGCTGGTCACGCATTGGGCAGTGCAGAACAAAGGAAGATGCAGCACTACTCCGACTACCCTCGATGCGACCAGCTCCTGCCAGCGGCAATCGACATCTATGGCTGTCTGGGTCCTCGATTTCACACCCTCCTCCAAAACATTGCCAATCTAGGCTACACACGACGTGCAGATGTGTTTCCGGCTGAAATGGGCTTGCCAGCTACATTTTTGTCGTTCTTGCGACGTCGAGTTTCGGCCTGTTTGCAGCGAGCTCAGGCTAATGCCTTGCATCAGAAAGCTGGGCGAGCTCTAGTTGGTGACAGAAGGGCTTCGTACCTGACATCTAGTATTCATGCATCGGTTAGCGACCTTTATGTTTTGACCCGTGAATTTTGAGCGGGTCAACCTGCTGTAGGTTATGTAGATGTTTAGATGTGCTTGCCTTTGTACTTGGCCATTGGCCTATGTTTGTTTCAAATACACGAAAGTTTCTTCCTAGCTGCTGCCTCTGTCCAGGGGACCCACTTCCAGGACCCTAGCATCTCTGATCTGCGGCTGCTCAGCAGGAATTACTGAGTCATTCGCAGCTGCTTTGTTTCTTCTTGTGCTTGTTTTTCTTAGCGCTTCCCCTGGCTCCCTTCTCGTACTTCGTCCATTCTTTCTTGGGCTGGCTGTTCCAGCCCCTATCCTCAATGGGCGAGCTCTTTCTCTTGATGGCAGGGGGAAGGCACGAGCCTGCCAGCCGGCGCACAGCCTTGGGAAGAGCGGCGCCCGCCTTGGCTTGGCCTCCGCAACGCCAGCCACTGCAGCAGCCGCGGCTGGCTGCCACCGCCATGTGCGGCATCGCGCTCGTGGCCAGCGGCCTGCGCCTCCGCCCGGGCCCTCCCCCGCCGGTCAGCCCCACCCCTTCCGCCTGGCCTTCCGCCAGCCGCTGACAGAGCACCGCTCCTCGGAGCTCCGGAGCCAGCGCCGACCCTGGGCAGGGCCCTAGCACAGGCTTGTGCGTGCAGGCACCACTGCTCCGACTGCCGCCTCACACCACGTGCTTGCTCGCGAGGGCGCCACCCGAGACTGCGCCATCAGATTCCCGCTGGCCCATCAAGACCTGGGCTGACGAGCTTTTGTTGTGCTCGACGTTGCAAGGCACAGCAGTTGGTGGACTGCATCCCTCACTCGTCACGACTCCTCCTCCTCCAGGAGCAACTGCATGGAACGGGAGCCCCTGCTCAGATTGGGCTGAAGGTGGAGGACTTGGAGCACCCCTTGCGGAGGAGAGGACCCGACAATCTCGGAACAGTGTCGTTCACGGTCAGCATAGCAGCTGCCTTGCCCTGCCCTGCCCTGCCCTGCCCTGCCCTGCCCCAGCAAGCACCATTGCATCCTGCTTGCAAGGACGCAGCCACAGCCGTCGCTCGGTTGGGCTGTGAAGCTTCGCTGCCATCATGTGCTGCAGGTGAGCGATGAAAGTGGAGACAAGGCCTCTGCTGAGGTTGAGCTGCAGTTCGTGGGAAGCGTGCTACAGCTTCGCGGGCTGAATGACGTGCGACAGCCACTGCAGGACTCCGCAGGCAATGTGCTCCTATATAATGGTGCGTACCACTGATGATTGGAGGCCACACCAGCCCGTGACTCGACTAGCCACTTGCCTTTTGTGGTTGTCAATGCAAACCCGGTAGGCTGCCGTGATAGGCTGCCATGAGAGCTGGCACTTGGTAGTTCAATTCTGTAGGCCGATTTTGTAGAACAGCTACAAGGTAGCTCGCGCATATGCCAAGATCCACAGCATTTGTAGCTAGCAAATAGCTGCTGAATCTGTATACCTGTCCCTTGCGCTCCTGCCAGGAGACGTACACCAGGAATACCAGCTTCTGAGCTGACTGGCAGGCTTTGGATTGCTTTGTGTTCCTTGCTCTGTTGCCAGGAGAGCTGTATGAAGGTGTTACACTAGGTTCAGACGACAACGACGCTGAGGTGCTGCTGAGGAGACTGGGAGATTGCTGTCCCTGCACCTGCCATGTAGACCTGCAGACAAACCTGTGGCGAGAAGTACAAAGGGAACAGCAGGGAATGAAAAATGATGCAAGCGACAGTACTGCAGATCGTAGGAGTGATCTGCCAGGTCGCATGCCTCAGCAGCAGGCCAGCCAGTCGGGAGCAGCCGAGAGCCCTAGTGCGCTTGCTCTTGAGCAGGATAGAGGGGCAGTTGCTTCTCGATGCTTCGTCTACGGTGAAACGAAGGGGCGGCCTTTGCCCAATCAGCTGGGTAGCTGCGAGTGTCGGAGGAGCAATAGCACGTCGTCCATCGTACAGCTTCTCTCGCACTTGCGAGGACCCTGGTCGCTTATATATTGGCAGGTTGGCCTCCTGCAACTTACCAGCGTACTTTACCTCTTAGATCTTGTTTTGTTTTCTTTTAATTGGATTGACTTCACTTCTGATATTGTGGAAGACAGGATAGACACAGAACCAAACAAGAATCTCTCAAAGCTGTTCTGCAGAGACTTATGCTGCTTCTTGAGAATATGCGTGGCAGGCTGCTTCTTACCAGCTCTGGTTCGGTCGTGACCTTATGGGCCGGCGCTCCTTACTGGTGCACTTTCCTTCAGCTGCAGATCAACGTTTCTTGCTATCATCAGTAGCACCAATTTCCCACAACAGCAATGCAACTCGTGACCGCCCTGCAGAGCAATCTCCATCAGAGGTGCCCCATGGAAGCCATCAACCTTCGAGCAGCATTCCAGATTTCTGGGAGGATCTTCCCTGCACTATCCACAGTCTTTCGTTTCTTCCACAACACTTAGCAGCAGTGCAGATCGAGGCTGGCGACAGGTCGACTTCTGGATTCCTCAATGCAGGTCCAAGACATATCACAGCTGACTGGACAGGTCATGCAGAAGGCTTAGTAGATATCACGCCAGCAGAGTTGGGCCCTTGTTTTGAAAGAAACACTCAACTACCAGAATATCTTACTCATCTACGTCGGCACGCTTGGCAAGACCCTCTGCTGCAACGCCTGATATTGTATGTGAGGCCTTCAGAGTCACAGATTGCAGGCAGCCTTGACCTGCCGTGCAACAATGAGGTTGTCACGCATTCACAAGGAGTTGTTAACAGTGCATCTACTTCCGTCATGGACACCAGCGCGGAGATGTTGCTAGTGGCTCTAAGTGAAGCAGTGAGACTTCGTGTCAGCAACATCCGAGGCAATTCGCTTGGCAGCCATATGAAGCAATGCTGACAGAAATATCAGGAACCTTAAGAGTCTTACTTGATGGTTATATTGCTATGATCAGTATTGACACATACCCTGCTATATCTGCTCTTTTGTGATCACACAGCATTTAAGCCCATCTTGTATCTGCAGGATCACATATTTCTTGCAAAGGAATGCTGTCGTCTGGAGTTGCCGTCCTATTTTCGGGCGGTCTGGACAGCATGGTTCTTGCAGCATTGGCGGATCAACATATTCACAAACAATGTGAGCTGTTACCTTTTCTGTCTTGATCTGGTTCAGAGGCAGCGTCACAGTCTTGCCTGTCCTACGTCAGCTGCACTATCTAGGATATCATATTAAACCTTACTGGTTGCAGCAACTAGTAACAGAGGGCTGACTGCCTGGCATGGGGGGCCCCTATCTCTTTCAGATTCAATTGACCTCATCAATGTGAGCTTCGACCTACAATTGGCTCCTGATCGTATATCTGCTGTGGAGGGCCTTAAAGAGCTTCAGCAGCTGTCGCCCATGCGAAGGTCACTTTGACATTATCGATCATCTGAGCATTGCACATGCATCAGAAACAAAGACCAAATCTGCGCATGTCACGTATTTCTCTTGGAGCTTCTTCGATACCTGGCCTCTTACACTTCCATTGACTTTCTTAGTACCTGTCGTGTTGCTTGCGAAACTGCTGATTGCAGATGGCACCTTGTCCAAGTCAATGGTAGCCTGGAGGAGCTGTCTTCCCACCAGGACCACCTCCGCTCCCTGTTGTGCCCTGCCAGCACATACATGGTGACACCCTTGTTCTTCTCCACTCAAGTGCTACTTCACTCCCGGCTGCAATGCTCTAGCTCTATTTTCCACAGCATCTAGGATCGGAGAGTCCCTCATTGGTCAGCTCGACCTAGCCCCTCCAAGCTTAAGACCACATAGTCCTGTGGTTAATGACTACAAACAGGACCTGAACATCGGCACAGCACTTTGGTTGGCTAGTAGAGGCAAGGGTGACCTCCACCCATGCTCAAGACCAGGGGCTGCAGCTATGAGCACAAGTCAAGAAGGACACCAAGAGGACGTCAATGCAACGTCGCTAGACAACAGCTGTGAATTTGAGAATAATCCGAAGGCCCAGGAGGCATACACTTCAATGGCACGGGTCCTTCTGGTTGGAGCTGGCGCTGACGAACAGTGTGCTGGTTATGGCCGTCATCGCACCCGATTCAGGACAGCGGGGTAAATGGCAGAGCCCCTTGTCTGTGACTGCCTGCCAGCCTAATCAAGTGGATGTATGCCATGCACATCATACGACGAGTATACGAAGCCTCCAGTGGCAACTCATTTCAGACGTTGGCTTCGTACAACATTCACAAAATGCTCCATGAGTCTGCCGTGCTTATTAGTTGTTTTCTGAAGTACGTTGTCTACAGGTGGAAGGGCCTTGAGGAGGAGTTGCGGGCTGACGTGCAGCGACTATGGAGGAGGAATCTTGGACGCGATGACCGCTGCATTGCTGACAATGGAAAGGAGGTGAGTCCAAGTCTCTTGAGGCTGTGATGAAGAAGTGCTTCTGCCAAGACCAGATACCTTCACCTGAGGGCCTACAGGTTCTACTGTTGATGATCGCTATCCGTCTTGCTAGCTCCTGACCACCAATGCCTACTTGCATGACTTGCATTCCTGCAAGTCACCACAATGCGACCTGCATTGTGTCTCCTCTTCAGGCACGTTATCCGTACTTAGACGAAAACGTCATGTCGGTTATTCTCGACATGCCTCTGCATCACATTGCAAATCTTCAGCTACCACTTGGTGTTGGGGACAAGCTCATACTCCGCAAGGTCTGTTTTGAATGTGTTGGCCTGCTACGAGCAGAGGTTCTGTGCGTGTCGATGTTTAGCTCGTCTAGTGCCTTACAATATCCCTCCTTGGTTTGCATCCCATGCAAATAGGTTGCAAACAAATTGGGCTTACATCGAGCAGCAGCACTACCCAAGCGCGCCATTCAGGTAAAGCACCACTTGATCCTTGCCATGTGTTTTGGCATTTGTGGATTCATGTACAGAACTCCCGCATAATCAGAGTTGCTTGGTTGCCTTCTTGGGAGCAGTTTGGCAGTCGGATTGCACGTCAATCAAACCTTCGAGATTTTGGAAGCAATCGGGCAGCCAATGCAGCAGGAGCTGGTAGTGTGAAATTTCCAGCAGTTCCAGGGGCCTCCTGTCATGGCGAGCTGTGATCGCCTCTCGTTCATTGGCTCATGGTAGTCCTGTGTGCATCATATGAAGCTCAACTTGTGCAACCAATCTCTGAAGAGGGTAATACAATGAGATGGAAGCCATTAGGGTGGAATTTTAGTGTGCGATTTTGATCAACCACCCATCACGTCACCACCATGCGGGCTGCTGCACTCACACTCTATACAAGCAGAGAGTACCTACATCCTGCAGGGAGACAGCAGTAGGTTGACATTTTACCTTGTGGGTGTTGCTACATAGGTCAGCAGAGAATCTGGATCACAAATACACATACCCAACTGACTTTTGAGCAGGAGGGCAATCCGGGTGTTGTCCCCTGCTCTATTCTTGGTGAATTTGTCTAGCAAAATCTGTTTGTGTACTCAGAAAGTGCACACTGACTTCGCTTCCCACAAAAGGGAGAGTAGCTGCATGGACTGCAAGAATGCATGACAAAGCAGGCTATTGCTGTGGGCCTCCAGCAGCTGGCTGTATGTGCCGTTCAACATATGACACGATGAAATGCCTCCTTGTAGAACCTATGAAGGCCCAGACGTTTTGGCAGCAATGCGAGCCAAAGATGGAGCAAGTATGTCAATAAGGCCTGATGGATTGTCTACATGGACCCAATGGCCTGAGTTTGGGAGAACATGCAAACCTAGATTGCCTAACTCAGCCAGACCCTCCAATTGCTGTATCATTTCTGGCTGCCATCGATCGCTTCGCTGTGCCCGGACGATGTCCACACGCACTGCTCTGTCCGGCTTTTGCAGCAGAGGCATCTGATTCAGCTGTCTGCATTGATGTACATCACAACATCATCCACGCGTGAGGTCGTAGAGCACTAATATGATGTACCTCAGGGACAAGTTGAGTGTGAGAAGTCAGATACAAGAGGATATATTATATTCTTCTTGGAGTCGTCCAGGAGGACTGGAGAAGCTGTCATCTACTTGCACGAGTCTCGCCAAGCCTGAGCACAAAGTCACCAAGCAGGCCCTTACTTGTAAGAATTGAACATGTCAGTGGCCCCTTCCACATCAAACATAAACTCCATGGCTTCAGCTTTGCTTCCGGCATGGGCATGCCCTTGTCTCTGCAGACTGCTAGCCAGCCACTCAGCAAGCCCTTCGCTGAAGCCCAGCTTGGCCATTTGCTGGAGCAGCCACCTGCCACATTGCAACATGAGAGTATCAGCACCTCTGCAGAGTGTGCTGATATTTGATAGACTTGAGAGTCCAAGCTGGTCATCACCCGCAACGACGACAGCAGCTGCTGCAGACCAACAAAAGGAGTGCAAGCATCTCCCAAGTGACATCCGCTTTGCACAACAAGGAGAACTGCTTGTATTGTCAAACTAAAGAGGGTGGAAACCCTGACTGCATTTGGCAGGACAAGTCAGGACCTGCGCGATGGTATGACTGGAGGGAAGGATTTTAACATCGAGACCACTCTTTCCACGTCGCCATCAGCTGTCTCCTGCTCCACTTGTCCTGGGACAGAGTCGAGCACCCAGACCTGTACGAGTACCTTCGCTTAATGCATGCCTCTGCTCGACAATGGCCTGGCAGACCATACCAAGTCGTGGAAAGTCTCAAGAGCCTGACATTTGTGATCACTTCCATCAAGTTCACTCGTCAGATGAGAGCATTGTGAGTCAATGTCGAAAAATGTCAGTTATCTGTGGAATCGAGGGCAATGCATAACCCAATAGCAAGTAATGCTGAAGCTTATGCATCATACACCCTGGTCAGAGCAGGACAAGAAGCACGAAGGACATTCACCTCCCGTGCAAGCACTTTAGAAGAACTGTTTAAATCCCGTACCTGCTGAGGTGGTGCCAGCTTGAAGCCATTCGGTGGCTTTGCGGAGGCTCTGCTGTACTCAAGAGCCACCTTGCCTCCCAATGAGTGGCCGATGATAACTTCAGGGCCCCTCCAGCCTTTGACCTGCTGCCTAGAGAAATTCAATGAGCTGGATCGGCAAATCAGGGTGGAGGTTGTCTACAAGGCTGGCTCACGCCAGTCAAGCAACTCGACTGTGCGATTTAGCAGGGGTTGCAAACTCACGCGAGCAAGTCGGAAGCCTTGCCAGCGAACAAGTGACCGCAAACATGGCTCACCCACCTCTGCGAGCCGGCAGAGGTCCTGAGCTGCCGCCTGCACCGTGTGAGGTGGCTTGAAGCCCGGCAGCCGCGCTGACTTGCCGTGATTCCGAAGGTCGACAAGGACGAGCCTCCAGCCTGGTGAGCCCGGGGGCGCCATCTCCACTGCCGCAGCAGCCAGGTTGCGGGCCGGCGTCCGCCAGTTGCGGCCGGTGCCAAAGAGGCCGTGAATCACCATTGCAGTGCACAGCTGCACCAGGAAGCACTTGTGAGCGCCCCTCGAAAATCACTGCACACTTGCAGCTTCACGACTTGCTCCTTACAGCTCAACAAGATGGCGAGCACCACCGTAGGTGTCGTCCAGGATAGGCAGACGCAGGTGTTGAGCAGAGTTCAGCTTCAGTCAGAAGAGCGCTACTGAGAAGCACCTGCTGGTCATGGCTGCCACCAGCGGCGGCCGCGGCAGCCTTGCCCGGCACCCTGTACTCCTCGAACGCAAGCGTCGGGGAAGGGTCCGGGGAGCTGGACAGCGAGCGCAGCCCGAGTGGGAGGGCGCTGGCGATGGTGGCGGCAGCGGCGGCGGTGCCGGCGCCAGGGGCGGACAGGGGCGTGGTGGGAGGCCGCCGGCGCAGCAGGCGGGCGGCCAGGAGGGCGGGGCGCGGCGCCATGGCACTGCCGCGGGGGTGGGCTGAGTGATGGAGGGCCTGAGCGGCCAAGTACAGTGGCAAAAGCACATGGCCCATGATGTACATCTCCCGCTGCTAAGCTGACCCGCTCAGGGCTGGTTTACACTTTGGCCGGACGGACGCAAATTGGCCTCCAGTTGACCTCGACTTGCCGAGGCTTTGAGCCCGGACATTCCATAGACGGCGCGACACGTACTCCTCGGCCGCGTCCCGCCCGTTAGTAACCACGAGTCAGCACACAGATGGTCGCTGACTGGTGCCCGAATTCTGGGCGGTAATTGACATGCCCTTGGCCGTCTCGCTGCAGGCAGGGGTCCACGGCTCGCGCGCTTCATCTCCGTGCCGGTCGTGCTTTATTTGCAGCTTCTGGCCCTAGCCTTCTTTCTACTTGCTTCCGTGTGTGCTTCAGCGTTTTAGAAAACGAAGGGCGCGCCCATTGAGGATAGGGGCTAAGGGCGGGCCAGTCTTTCTTTCCCTGGCCCCTTCGAACCTTGTTCATCCTGGGCTGGCCTCTCCCTTCTTAGCAGGGGTTACTGAGTGTCTCGTAGCAGCTTTGTTTCTGTTACTTAGCGCTTCCCCTGGCCCCCTTCTCGTACTCTGTTCATTCTTTTTCGGGCTGGTTGTTCCAGCCCCTATTCTCAATGGGCGAGCACTTTCTTCTT
>WELB01000059.1:105489-131981 GCA_009602725.1 Spirogloea muscicola
AAAAAAAAAAAAAAAAAAAAAAAAAAAAAAAAAAAAAAAAAAAAAAAAAAAAAAAAAAAAAAAAAAAAAAAAAAAAAAAAAAAAAAAAAAAAAAAAAAAAAAAAAAAAAAAAAAAAAAAAAAAACATGGCCGCGCCCGCCGCCGCCCCCCGCCGCCGGCAGCCGCCGCCGCTCCTCCTCCTCCTCCTCCTCCTCCTCGCCGCCGCCGCGCGCCTGGCCGCGGCGCAGACGTCCTGCTTGGCCACGCTTCTGCGCCCCGGCGCCGCGCCCATCTCCGGCTCCGTGCAGCTCAACCAGGCGCGGTGCTTCGCCTTCAATGTCGCCGCCGACGCCGACATCACCGTGCAGGCCAGCCCCGCGGCCCTGCCCCGCCAGGCCGGCCCGCCGGCCATCGGAGCGGCCGGCCGGTCGTCCGAGATCAGCACGGCGAGCCAGGCATCAGCAAGAAAAGCACGCCGCAGCCTCCAAGCTGCTGACGCTGCATTGCGGTCCCTTAGCTGCACAATGTAGCAATGTCAGAACAGCCACTCGCGTTTGACTCTCGACGCCGTGCACTCCGATCGAAGTCACAGTCACGGCTTTCCTTTTGAGGAGCTGCTGCTCTGGCCACGACGCGCGCGATCCAGGTCACCACGAAGGACTTTGCTCTCATGCCCGCCATCTTCGTACTCAACCCCGACAAGAGCGGCGCAGAGATTCTGAACGGTGTAACATCTCTCCCAAGCCTTCACTTCCCTTCTCCCCTTCCTTCGCCAGTTGCTGTCCTGCCTCTTCGCACGGGAAAGCGTGTGCCTCCTTGGACGTGGGCAAGGCAGCAGACCTCAGCTGTTAGAGCAGAGCACACACTCCTGAAGACTGCTCAAGCCGGCTGGACGCTGCATGTGGCTTTCCAGGCAGCTCCAAAGAATCCACCTTGCTCTGATATCAGCTTCATGCGTGACTGGGAGAATCAGGCGCTCGTCTGATGCCCGCTCTCTGGCTTTTGCAAAAGCTCGTCCGCTCGGCGATCGACCTTAGATTCACGGAAGGGATTGTCTGTGTTTTCCACCGATGCTTGCGCTGCTAGCTCTTCAGCTAGCAGTTGAAAGAAGTTGTCCTGGGAGTTGGTGCCCACTGCCTCCCGTCCTTCTGCCTGATTAATGCACAGACCTAGACTCCCTCAGCTCATCATGACCAAACCTGTTGTGAGCAGGCAAGTATAACACAAGCGTAGGCTCCCAAGCTTTCAAGACCGTCTCAGTCAATGGGGGAGCTGGGCCCATCCCGATATTTGTGCCCGCAAACAGCTCCCTATTTGGTCAGGGCATCTGGCAGGTCACAGTCGTGGGCATTTTCTTCGAAGCAGCTGCTTTCTCGATCCAAGTTAGCCTTTCCACCACCAAGCGGGCAGCCTCTTCCACTGATAGAGCAGCAATCAAGGTCAGTCACAAGCCCTCACTGTACAACGGACAGCTCTTCTTGTGAAACTCTAGGCGGCAATCAGAGTAAGAGTCGATCGGGCATGAAGCCAGCAAGCTGCTGTGCTTCTCTCTCTTGCAGGAGCTTTTTGGCGCTTGCTGTCCATCAAGTGCTTGCACCAAGTGGCGGGCTCTTGGGGGCACCAGCCAGGAGCCCTGTTACCTCCCCAATGCTTACTGCTCACCTTCTGGGCAAATCGAGACATTGTACACCCTCCACTTCCTCGACCCCAGCAGCACACATGGCACCCAGCTTCTACATCCACGGAAGAGTTGTGATAGATGTGCTGCTTATGCTTACAAGCCTTTGACTGTCAACGTTGACGTCTGCTTGCAGGGACATGACAGGCTATGGGTTGATGTGCCCATTCCCCACTGCTACATTCTCCAAGATCAAAAGTCTGACGTGGCTGACATTGAGTGGCAACAATCTGACCGGCATCGTAGACTGGGCAGCATTCTCAAAGGGTGTGCCCAACCTGCAGGTGAGGAGTTGAGCCTCAAGCATAGGCTATTGTAAAGAGCGATGTTGTCATGCAACCTTCCTAGCTGCTCTTGGTGAAGCACAGGGAGACAGAGGAGGGACGACAGTGAAGAACCAGCGCAGTCAACTTATAGGCTTGGCGTCTCTGCAGTTTCTGACAGCCACCGGCAACAAGCTCATGGGGACTTTGGGTTGCGAGTATGCCACTGGGCCTATGCTGCACTTAGCGCTTGGTCAGAACATGGTAAGCTTTCTGCCCAATGGACAACGAGTGTGCTAAACTCTCGAGTGACGACCTGCTGCGATCTAGAGTAGAGCGTACACGTCCGTTGTCTGCGTTTGGTCTTCAAATCAGCTTCAGACTCCCACAATTCACGATACTAAGTGTTTTCCAGTTGGGTGCAAACTTGTGTAGCTCTCAGGTCCACTACCAACTTGTCTTGTGGCCAAAGCAGGCATGGCCATCCTTCGTCTGGATAACAACAAGTCAGTACATGGTCCCTTCGGCTCTTTTCCGTGCACATGAACTGCATTTGCTTCCATGTAGATTGTCTCAAAGTGCAAAGCAAAGAAGAGCTTGGCAGGATGTTACGAGAGAGCTTGATGCTCGTAGGAAATGCATGAAGTTGTACCCCCTGTTTTCTGCAGCTTCACAGGTCAGCTAACAGCAGAGCTCATCCCCCAGACGTCAAAGATGCAGAGATTGAGTATCGGGTACAATCAGATCAAAGGCACACTGCCCTCATTGAGCAAGCTGGCTTACCTTAGTGAATTTGACGTTTCCGGCAACCAGATAATTGGCACAATTCCAGTTGACTTTGCACCACCAAGTGCATTATTCCTCGATGTCTCCTTCAACCAGTCAGTGAGCTGAATCCTGAGCCTCCTTTCTCGTCATTTTGCTGTTATCCTGTCAAGAGCTGCATACATTAGGCAATGGGATATCTCCATGAGCTGGCACCTTTGCAGCAACATGAAATGCTAGAGCGAGGTTTTCTGATGAAAAAGCTAATCTGCCTTGATGCAACAGGTTGACAGGCTCAGTCCCACAGAGCCTTCTGAAACAGGCCTCCCTGCAGAGATTGCATCTCCAGAACAATCAATTCACAAAGCTTCCTGCGACCATTGGCGATTCCCCTTTACTTCAGGAGCTCTTGTAAGTCCCAAGAGCAAAGTGGTTGAGTTAAATTGGCTACACAAGCTTAGCCCTCGATCTTACTTCTTGCTGCTTTTGGATCTTAGCAACACAGCATCCACTCTGATGCTGTATGTATCAAGGAGCACGCACCACCAAGTGTGCGTCCTGGTCAATTCCTTTCGGGAAGTCTGATTGACTGCATTGCGTGCAGTATCCAAGGCAACAACCTGAGTGGCCCCCTCCCAAAGAGCTGGACAGGCGTGCCAGCCCTTGCCAGGCTGGACGTGAGCGCCAACAAGTTCACAACCCTTCCTGCCAGCATCTTTGAGATACCCTCCCTCCAATTCTTCAACGGTTCCTACAACAAGATGGCGGGCCCTCTTCCCAAGCTCGCTTTACCAGCTGGTGGCTCGTAAGTTCCTGTGCTTTCAAGGTCCGGCATTATGGGTGGCACACTGCATCTAGGACTCTCATATTCAAGCCTGTGGAGACAGAGTGGTCAGATTGGTGATGCTGCTCAGCTCATGCTTGTGGTGCAGGCTGCTGACAACCATCCTGCTGGCTAATAACAACCTCACGGGAAACATCCCTGACACTTGGCAGCAGCTGCCCCAGTTTAACGGCACCGTCAGGAACTCCACTGGGGGCGAGGTGTACTCGAAGCTTGACTTACGCAACAACTCTCTCTCCGGATCGCTGCCAGTCTGGTTCGACAACTATGTTGACTACGCCTGGGTGAGCCTGCAGATGAGTGGAAACCCCAAGATTGACTGTCGAAGTGTCAAGCGCTTCGAAGCTGAACTGAGGCCCTGCCCACCACCGCCGCCAGTGCCACCGCCGCCTGTGGCACCGGCACCTGCGCCTGCGTTCGGAGTGCCCCTTGCCCCTGCACCCGCTCCGTACACCTTCCCGCCTCCTGTTATTACTAACAGACGGCCACCCCCAGTTGCTGGCTCCCCAAGCCCCCCTGCACCTCAGCCTTCCTCTGCGCCTGCCCCAGCGCCCACTTCCTACCCTCCACCCACTATCACCCAAAGAGGGCCGCCACCTTCCAATGCACCGTCACCAGTATCATCTGCTGGTGGGCCATCACCACCGCCCTCGCCGAATGCCTTTGGCCCAACTCCGATGACCTCTCCAGCATCAGCACCTGTGCCCCCACCAGTGGTTGCACCAGCACTTGGCCCCGCCCCATCTCCCAACAGCACAGCATCCCCTCCCCCGGCCCCACCACCTTCACCATCACCAGCCACCTGCAACTGGGCTCAAGGCCGCTTTCTGAGCTTCTTCATAGGTTTGCCCCCAACTCCTTACCTCTCAGCATTGCCAGCTTGATACGCATACTTCAGCGAGCGGTTGGCCTGATGTATGCCTGTCTCTGTTGGCACTGTCAGCAATGACAACGTCTTGGCTCTTATGGAGATCCTGGTAATGATTGCTACCAGCTGTCTAGTAGCAGCCCTGGTGCTTGATCTCCAAAAGTTGCCTCCCAACTGGCAGCCGTTGCTTAACCTTCTCACAAGGTAGTACCGCTCGCCCCTTTATTTGAATTTCTTTTGCTCCTGGTGGTGCTCTGAAATCACATCATTACATGAGGTGATTAAAGCTTTTATGTAGACCAGCTGCATTTGCCTTGACTTGCATGCTAATTTATAGAGCAGACGGTTTCTTGGACCTCTGTTTAGAGCACCATTCTGGCACATAGCTGTGAAAGGCCTGCATTAAGGCGCTGTTGTTGATGATCAATTTGTTGTTGTAATAAGCTGAATCCAACCTTTTAGTGTGTATTGACACTAGTTCTCCTGGCAGAGCTCGGGTTCTCTCTGAGTCTGCTTCCTGCAAGTCGCCATGCTGTGCATTCAGTTGCTAAGCACTGCATGCCCTTAAGCTGCATAAAAGGCTGTGAATTTACACACACTGAGCACACTTTGAATACAGGCCCTTGAGCCTGCTTCTTGCAATCGCAACCTGGGCATCACTTCGCATGATTGTAACCTGTATGCTCATAAATCATGTAATTGGCTGTATATAGTACACCAAGCGGAGCCTTAGGCTTGCAAACCAGGGGTTCTTATTCCGGGGCCTAGCGACTTCATTGCTGCTTACTGGCCCTCATCAATTGACACTCGAAGTACAGGAGACTTAGAAGGTGGCTGACAATAGGCTGGAAGGACTTAGTGGCAGCGTCATTGCTCATTGTCAGTAGCAACGGAGTAGAAGGCACTGCAGACTTCATCTCTGACATTTACTAAGTAATCAAGTACAACTATCAAAATGCTGTCGATACAGATATAAGTCATTCACCTGTACAGGGATTGGTGACTGGTTGTGACGGAGGCGTACAAGAGTCCAGCATCGACCCACATTGCTGGCCACGCAGTGGGAAGTGCAGAGCAGAGAAGGCTGTAGTACTGCTTTGACTACCCCCGTAGCGATCACCTCCTACCAGCCGCAGTTGACACCTTTGGCTGCATGGGTTCTCGTGTTTATACCTTACTTGAGAACATCGCAAGTCTAGGATATGCACGACGTGAGGCTATACTTCCAACCCAGATGGGCATGCCGGCAGCCTGTTGGTCGTTTCTGCGACGTGGTTTGTCAGACATGTTTGCAGCGAGCTCAGGCTCATGCGTCGCACCAGAAAGCTGGTCGAGCTTCAGCTGGTGGCGCAAGGGCTTCTCAAATGCCGTCTGGTATGCAAGATCAGTTGGCGGCCTCTACGTGCTGACTGGTGGCTACTGCGCGGGTCAGCTCAATCAGCAGCAGGTGACGGACAGTCTGTCAATGTGCTTTCCTCTGTACGCTTGGCCACTTGGTGTACACTCCAGTCCTCCCGAGAGCCATGCCGCAGGCCCCCGCCGCCGGCGCTCACGCCGCCGCCGCCGCCGCCGCCGCCGCCATCTTCGCGCTCCTCGCCGCCGCCGCCGCCGCCGCCGGCGATCCGGAGCCCTACGCAGCTGCCGATGCAGATGCCGACCCCAACCTCGAGCCCCCTCTAGCCGGTCCGCCTCGGCCGTCGCCGCACCGCCGCCTGGCCTTGGCCTCGGAGCTCCGCAGCTGACGGCCCCGCCGCCGTGTGGCGCAGAGTGCGAGGCCAGCGGCGGCGTGGAGTCGCCTGAGTGGCAGGCGTGGGCGCGCCGCCCGCGGGAGGCCTCGCCGGGGGCCGACGGCGAGTACGCTGCGTGCTGGAGCCGCCGGGAGCAGCACTGCTACCGCGCGCCCGAGCGCGAGCCGCCCAGCCTCGCCCTCGCCGCCGCCTTCGCCGCCTACCGCAGCCTCCACGCCCGCTGCGCCGCCACGGTCAGCGCCGCTCTCGCCATGGCCCTGGTGGCCTGCCGCCGGCGCCGGCGCGCTGAGCTGGCCTGCGCAGCCTCTGCCCCCCCGCCCGCTGCTGCAGGATGACATGGCGAGCGTGCTGGCGAGGCGCGACGTCCCGCACTGCAAGTACCTAGTGTGGACGGTCACTCCAGACGGCGTCGGCAACCGCGTCCTGTCCCTCGTGTCCACCTTTGCATACGCCCTCCTCACAGGTGAGGCCCTGGCAGCTGCTCGGTGCAACAAGCAGGACTCAGCAGCGCTTAGACGGTCCCGCACTTGTACTCGGCGAGGTCAGGGGCTGCATCTGGCGCCTGACGAGTGCTGTGGTCGCAGCATCGCAGGCCGTGTGCTGCTCCTGGATCAGCGGTCCATGTTCCAGGAGCTCTTCTGCGAGCCCTTCCCGTTCTCGTCCTGGTTGATGCCGCCGACCCTCTCCAAGCGTGACCACCAGTCCTACGAGCTCTACGGGCTCCTCCAGTTCCTGTGAGCTCCACTGCCTTTCCACGGCAGCCAGGATAGCAGGCCAGGCAGAGCTCTCGGAGTGGTGAAGGCTGCGCAGCAAAGTAGGGCCGTGGTCGTCAGCTCCTCATGCCCTGCGTGCTGGGGTCCTGCCCGAGGCAGGAGGGACAGGGAGGCCAAGCAGGTGGCAGTGAGCTGGCCGCCTCAGAGCGTATTCCTGACCTTGGCCCACTACGATCCTCGGGAGAACCAGGTGTTCTTCTGCCCATCAGGTTGGTGCTGTGCCTCTCTTTTCTGCAGGCCAGCAGGCTGCTTGGCCTCATGCCCCTGCCTGGCCACACTGACATGCTGTGCCGGAGGTGCAAGGGTGGCTGCAGCTTGGCTGCTGAGCTGTGGGGCCAGGCTCTGTGTGCAGTCGTGCAGGCGCTCGACGAAGTCCCCATCCTCTTCCTCAGGACCAATCAGTACTTCCTGCCGGCGCTACATCTTGTGCCCCACTTTCGGGAACAGCTGCGAATTCTCTTCCCTGACGGGTGCTTCCGCTACACCTGCAGACAATCGCCAGATCTGGGGTTTCTTGTGTTGCACACAATCTCACAAGAGCTACAGTTTCATCGTTGACAGCTTCAGCGCATTTGCCGCAGTGTGCAGTTCATGCACCTGAGCAGGGTGTTGGTGAACCCAACCAATGACATCTGGGACCGTGTTACGGCCTACTTCCGCCAGCACTTGTCCGGCTCAGCACGACGCTTGGGCATCCAAGTCCGGACTTTCAAAAAGAGCTGGCATCCCCTCAGCAGCGTGCAGGTGAAGCTGTTCTCACTGCTTGCTGGCTGAGGCCATTCTCACAACATGCCTGCAGAGTCTTTGCTGGTATGCAGCGAACAAACCAGAAAGCTACAGAGTACCTGCTCGATGCAGCTTGTGCAATGTATACAAGTCAGGCTGACGCTGGCTACACTGCAAGGACGACACGTCTTGAGCCCAATAACGGATTGGCGTCATGCCTGATCTGAGCAGCTCCTGCAGTGCGCTGTGGGCAACGGGCTGCTGCCAGATGCCATGACAGACTGGAAATGCGCAAATGAGTCTGGAAAGTGCCATGTCATTGCAACTGTGTTGACCTCGCTGCACAAGGAACACTTCTTCAACCTCACAGGTACGACGTGCTCTTCTTGTCTGACATCTTACAGCTCTAGTGATTTTCCTTCCAGAACAACCGGGAGCTGCTGACAAGAATTCATTGAATCATTGACCTCATTGTGCTGACCTGGCGGTCTGTCTGCAGGCTCGTTCGCTGGAATTGATGGTCGGCCCGGTACCACCGTGCGGGTGGTCAGCCCTGGGCACGAGCAAGTGGAGCGGTCGCAAGGTGATGCCAAGTACGTGGAGCACGAGCGTCAGGTTGTCATGGAGATTTGGCTGCTCTCCCTGTGCAACGATCTTGTGACGAGCCCCTATTCCACGTTCGGTTACTGCGCCCACAGCCTTGCAGGTATGTGGCCTCGTTTTGCAAGAGGGGAAGCTGGACTGCCACAACAGTCTCCATCACCTCTCACGGCCCAAGCATAAGCAACTCTATTAACCACGATGTTGCGCAGTTCCTGACCATGTATCCGACTGATGACATTGGCGCTAGCAACTTGTAAGTACTCCCCTGAGATGGTTGTGATGACCTGATGAGCGGGAGGCGTGGGCATGTGTCTACTTCCGCAGGCTTGCGACCCTGGGTTATGAATGGCTTGGCAAGCAGCGAGACCTCTCTGCCAAGACCCCCCTGCAAGCGCTCGAATTCGACAGAGCCATGCCTTCACTTTCCGCCCGCAAACCTTACTTGTCCAGGCGATGATCCTGCCTTTGCGGACCCTGGCAAGATGATTTACAGTGTAAAGTACTGCGTGGATCTGGTATCCAAGTTGTGCAAACGACCTTGTGATATAGCCACCTCAAATGCCCTCTGAGCTTAAGTTGGACATCGTCACCTGAGCCATCGAGTGGAGGAAATCTGAGTCAGGGGGCTGATGGAGGTTATGGTGGTCAGACAGGAAGGGACCTCCACCTCTGAACGAGTATGTATTCGCTTGCCCCTTCTCAGACGTAAGTTATCAGTTGGCAGGTGGTAACTGTCGGTAGGTCCCCTCAAAGAGAGAGGAGCGCGGTGCGCATGAAATTGAAAGGGAGGCCAATAGTAGCCTTACAATTGTCCTTTTAACTGGGTAATGAGCTGGCTAAGGGGGACACTAAATATCCCCGAGTAAGCACATGCATATCTGACGAGCTATACTGAGGAGCCAAACCACCATCATTGAAGCCATTAGGCTGGGCTAATGCACTTGCACGACCAGCACGCTGGTGTATCGCAAGTGCCTTTGGAGCACTGTAGACTCAATGATAGCCGCATTCTATAGCATTTGTGTTGCCTAGGCGGGATCCTTGATCTGGAAGCAGGCTTCCTGCGAGTGGCGGCCATTTACTTTCAGCCGATAAGGTCCTGCAACAATGTGTGGGAGTGACGGTGATATTTACTCCGTCTCAGGCCCACCATATTGGTGGCTCCGAGACTGCTCTTCTGGCTTGGGTCACAGCCTTTGCAGTTGTGTTGTCCGTTGCGCATGCTTGGCTATAGTTCTCAATGGCCGCTTGCCTGCACCTGGCCTATCACCTCGTGTCTGGCGGGTGTGGATTGGTGCAAGAAAGCCTTGCAGACGTTGCTTTGAAATTAGGGTTCCTTGCCCTTCTTTCGCGCTTGTCTCGAGCAGGCTGTCAAACCGCAGCTTTTGACTACAGAGAAGTCTCAACATACTGACATTGCAGACTGGACAGTCAGTAGAGCATTTGAGCAATGGAGTCAATTGAGGACCTGGAAGGCCACATCCAAGAGGGCTGCCTTCACGCATGGGGAAATGGGCAGGTAGGAAGGATGGGCTTGCCAGGAGAACGACATACATAACTAGATCTTGTTTGCCCAGACCTGAGCACTTGCACATCTCATGCTCAAAAACAGAGCAGAGGAGGTGGGAGGTGTTTCATCCGATCACCAAAGGGAACTGGTCTTCCACTACTAAAGTACCCCCCAACACACAGAAAGTACACATGCACATGCGCGGGCCCACGCATGCACGCGCACAAGGACGTGTAGCAAGCACACAATTGCGCGTGAATACGCTCACATACATACGCGCCGGCACGAGCACACACGCGTGCGTGGGCACGCGTGCGTGGGCACGCGCGCGCACACACACTCACACACCCCCACACACTCTCACACGCACACATGTCCAGCCAAGTACACACAGAGACACACACTCACATCTACATACATAGAGACAGCGGAACCTCACATGACGAGACAAAGAACTGGCCCCACTTCACTCGCCTAAGTCAATTTTGTGAGGATGCTGAGTACTCAAAGAGGAGCCGGTTATCGACTGGGGAGATGGATGAGAACAGCAGGCGGAGCTTTGAGTTGAGCTGGTAGAGCAGCGTCCATTGAGTTGCCATCTCGCTCTCCTTCAATTGTCTCACCACCGAAGCCTTCACAAAGACATTGTTCAGTGCCGTTCAATTGCAAGGTATGCTTCATGGCTGGTAGCAAACTTCTACATATTGGAAATTTTGCTACTTCTGTGAGTACTCAAATGGGTCATTGACTCCGACGTTAGACTTCCTTACAGAGTTGACACTGCTGATTTGCAGATGATGCCTACCTGGAGGTTCTTGCCAAATTGGATCTCAACTTCTGTCCCGAATGAGAGGTTAGCCAACGACTTGAAAGGATCAGTTGTAGGGTCCAGGGAGAGCAGATTGGGGATCTGGGGAGCGCTGACCAATCGCCACCTGACAATAGGACAGGTGCAAG
The DNA here is from genome assembly GCA_009602725.1 of Spirogloea muscicola. Classification (NCBI taxonomy): domain Eukaryota; kingdom Viridiplantae; phylum Streptophyta; class Zygnematophyceae; order Spirogloeales; family Spirogloeaceae; genus Spirogloea; species Spirogloea muscicola. The sequence goes on from WELB01000059.1 coordinate 116,204, forward strand.
CCTTGCGGACGTCAGAGCTCTGACCCCTCACCAAATACCACCAGCACCGCTCATGAGCATCATGATGGGTAGAATGTCCTCCTTTACCTGGCTTGACCAAATTCGCCTTTGGTCTCAATCTTGGGCATGAGGGTCTCAACTGTGGCCTGTGCGAGCTTTTTGAAAGCCAGCTGGCCATCCTCCTCAAGTAGGGAGTCTGCAAGCTGGCTCTCAAACAGCCTGGCAGCTTCGGTGGGTGTCAACGTGTCCTCCTCACCACTCCTGCTCGAAGTCATGACAAGATTGTCTTGCCAGGACCTTGCTCGACCCTGGAGCTTGAGCTGCCAGTCTGCACCTACCAGCTTGAGGTCCAGAGTGGGATCCAGTCCTTGCTCTGGCTCAAACCTCGCCCGGTTTGGGTGGTCACGGTTCAGCCTCACCTGCAACCACGCCTCTCATGTCAGAAGCGATTCCGCCTGTAACAGTTGTTTCGTTCAGATTCTTCGGGGACACTAGGTATAGTCAACACCTCTTCAGACAGCATCACGCCTAGCATGCAACTTGACAGCAAGGCTCCTGTTGTCTGCTGCTGTCAGCATGCTCTGCACCTGTGTAGCGACAAGATTGACATCTCCATTCTCAAATGTCAACGTTCCTCGTGGCTTGACCTCCAGCGGATCTGCATATCCACTGAGCTCAAGCTCCCCGCTCACCTTCATTGCATGATTGAGAAGAGGCTCAGTACAACTGTCCTTGCTTTGCCACGAGCGAATGACCAGCAAGCTGCTTGCCTTTGATCGTGAAGGGCAATGTGCAAGTTCTAGGTTGTCTCATGACATGCCCCTGTGTCATCTAGTTGCTGTTGATGGGCAGGAAGTTGAGATACATACAGCGAAGTTGAGGATGAGTGGGTAGACCATGCGCAGCTCAGGCCCAAAGGCTATCTTCAAGCCCTTCAGCTTGACTGCTACAGGCATCTTCACGAGGCCTCCCTCATCTTCCTCCTCTTGCACATCTGCATCATCGCACACTAGCAATATGGTGTTGAAGTAGCTGACTTCCACTGTACTTGAGGGTGGAACACATTGCAACCATGAGCCTGGACATTACAGCGGATAATCACCTTTCTCAATAGGGGAAGGCTGTGCAGGAGATGTTGTTGTGAACCCTGGCAGCTGGATTGCATCCAGCCCTACTCTCTTTCCGATAGAGCTTGGACCCATCCAACCAAGTCCACTACTGCTTGCAGAAGCAGAAGCAGATGGGTGTGCTGCTGTCTTCTCTTGAGATAGATAAGCGATGCCACGGGACAGTTGGATGCCACCTGTCAACTCGGGCTCCAGTAGGCTGCCCAGCAAACGCAGCTGACTATCGACCTGACCGCTGCCGACAAAAAGAACGTCATTCTCTATTGTCAGGTGGTGCAAGGACCTTGCCACAAGGGCCTTTGCATCAAATCATTGACAATGAGCGCAATTGTAGTCCCTATGTCAGGTGCAAGAAGTGCGGCTGCAAAGAGATATTTCGTGGTACCTGAAGATGTTTCTTGCTCGTACTTCCAAGGCGTCGGCCTTGAGCTCAATGCCGTCAGCACTGTAGAGGTGGTCACCGCTTTGGAGGGGCAGCTGTCCACGCATCTTTATGACTCCTTTTCTTCCAATCTTGCCCTCCAGTCCTTCGACGTTGAACTGATTGTTCTTCACCCTGATTAGCCCCCCAAGGTTTGACAGTGGCCTTGGAAGGACAGGGGAGGAGATGGCTACCTTCTGGAAGCTCGCCATGCCACTCACAGTGGGCTGGTTCATGGTACCGCGGACCTGCAAAGACTGACCGCGTCCTTAATCGGCAGCACGCACTTCCACCACCGCAGCTACCTCTTGTGCAATTGCAATAGCACGGATGAGATTGTCTGCACGCTGACATTTAATGTGGTCACTGATCTGAAGCTCTTCTCTCATACCTCCAGGTTCACGTCTGCATTGCCTTGAAGCCAGGTGATACCGGGCGAAACAGATGTGAGTAAGCTCATCCCCCCGTCCTTCACAGCAGCAACAATCTCCACTGCCCCCTTCTCCATGCGGTCCTGGTCCAGAGCTCTCAGCGCCTGCAGAGCCACGCCCTCGTCCTCCCTGTCCTCCTGCTCTTCCCTCCTCATCCCCTCCCCTTCCCTCCGCCGCTCGCGCTCCTTCTCCCTCAGCTGCTTCGCCCTCTCCCTCTCTCTCTGCATCTCCTCCCAGCTCTCAGCTCCATTAGCGGCACTCTCCTCGTCCTCTTCCATCTCGCTCTGAGGCAGGGGCAAGCTTCCCTGGAGCCGCACATACCCATTGCTGCCACCAGCCGGCTCCAAGATGGCATGGAAGCCCAAGCGGCTGCCTGATGTTATTGACGCTGCCACCTCCGCTTTGCCGAGCCTGACACCCCGGACCGCACCATCCAGCAAGCGCACCTGCACCTCACACTGGGGCCTCTTCACACTCCCCTGCACATCTCCCTCCATGTGCAGGATGCCTCGGATGGGTGCCATCTCTGAAGCATTGCCACTGCGGGCTGCCGGCGTGCTCTCAGGAGCAGCACTGGACTGAATGGCTTCCACAAAAGCTGGTATGTAATGTGCTGGCAGGTTGAGCACGGCAAAGTGTAGGTTGGGGTTGCGGCCCATCAAAGTGCCGTCAGCATGGAGAGTTGCAGTGTCCTTCTTGATGAAGAAGCGCTCGAGGCGCAACCCACGGTTGTTGCCGTAGTCACCTGCTGCACTCACAGACTCCAGCTGATACATACCCCACTCCCAGTCCTCACCCCCAATGTCAAACTGGGCCTGCCACAAGATGATCAATACAGCAAGCTGACTAAAATGTATGAATATTGCCAAGTCGCTACAGTTTGAAAAGAATACACACAGGTATTCTCCCTGTGTGTATTCTAGTGGTTCTTGCTGTACTTCATATGCAAACAGCTACTACTGCTTCCTTTCAGATACTGTTGATTGCGTAGAACAGCTACCAGCCGCGAACTCACAGTGGTGTCGCCATTACCACCCCCCGATGCTTCCAAGGTGCCACTCCATCGGCCCCTTAACTCAGAGAGAGCAGGAAGGGTGGCTGACTCCGACGCTCGAGCATCTTCCTTTGATGCTCCAGTGTGCCTCACATACTGTCAAACCGCAGAAGCAAATGCTATGTTAAACTTGAGCTGTCCAGAAGTCCTGCTTTTTTAATGAGTCCCTATGTGATACTATGTCCTGACCTTATGTTTGCTCTACATGCTAAGGGTAGCCGCTGATAGGTTGGCACCTCAAGCTGTTGTTTCAGATTCTCAGAAGAGAATCCAGCAGATTGTACACCCTCCACAAACAGCTCCTGCTCGATCAAGCATGTCCAAGTGATGGTCACTGATTTCCGCATCACAGCATGCATACAAGAAGGACAACGGTGGTGCCGAGCCACAGACGTCGAAGAGAAAGAGCACGTGCAGGCATCAAGGGAGGTCAGCGGGACCTTTGAACGGAGGACCACTGCAGGATCCCGGCTTCTAGAAAGCAGGCGAGCCGCTGGCAGCATCTCTGCAACGTCTGCGTAAGGAACCTCCATGCGAACTCGCCACCTGTGATCTCAGACCTGGTCAGCATCCTTCTTGTGGCAGAGTGACAAGAAGCCCTCTCCAGTAAACTTCACTAACCCAGAGCAAGTCCGAGACTCTGACATTGCTCATGGTCTTGACTGGAACTCTGGAATTTGCTCATGGTCTATTGAAGAAACGCAAGCATGTGTCGCAAAAATTGGTGCATGCATGCCCAGGCCACTGTAATCTTCACCTGCCCATGGAAGTGATGAGAGCACCAAGATGTCCGGCAGTGTCCTTATGGGTTACTTCAGTGTTCTGCTTTTCGCTGCTATCGAACCATTCCCTGATCCCAGGCAGGACATACTCGCCCTGAATCTCATAACGACTGGTTGCTTGTTCAAGTACAGATTTCTCCAGGGTAACCTGCATATAGTCAAATACACAAAGTGCACATCACCCGCGTGATTGATAAGGATGTAAGACATACAAATTCTCCACATTCTCCATGGTCAGAAATGGTAACCATCTGACCTTTATATACACACACTGCAGGGTACATTAAGGCGAGTGGGGGAAGTAATGAAGCTGACCACGTCGCCTGACCAACGAAAACTGACGTCCAAAGACTCGCCAAGAAGCCCACTGAATCGTGGTCTGTGCACCTCCACAGTGCCAGTTCCTTTCCTGTTCTGGAAATTAAGACCTACATCGACCTGCATGTCACTGGCCATACTGGTCATAAGGATCATCCTGACATCCATCACCCATCATCCTGGACATTTGCTCCTCCCTTCCCAGCAGCCATGCTTGTTCTGCACACAAGAACTTGTACATCACTCAGGAGCTTCAAGTGGGCATTCACCTTCTCGATTGTCCCTCTCAATGAGGCCAACTCCAGCTCATCTAGTGGCAAGTTCCTTATCTGCACGTCAATGGCCACAAGTAAGCCTTGCTGCAACATTTCACTGAAGTTCACAGTGTTGTCTGACTGCAATCAATGAACTACAAGCATATGCATGGGTGCCTTAGGATCTCAATGTCAGCGTTAGAGACACTGGAAGCAAAGTCGAAGCATACCTCGACTTTGGCTGTCTGGCCTTGCCGGAATTGAAGATTGGACTGCAAAGGACCCCTTTGTAATGAGAACAAAGCATCCCCAATTGTTGTGTCAACCTCTGCTTTCAGATGCTCATCAGCTTTACCTGAAGTACTCATCTGCGAGCAAGCCGAGGACTAATGTTAGATGAAGTATGCTTAGGATAGTCATGCTGCTGTGTGTCTCCTGCAACTACCAACTCCTGCCAACTTATCCACAATACTTCTCTCTTGACTTCATATGCATAGGTCTCTTCTCGTATTGGCCCCTTAAAATCTTCACTTATTAATTCTTTGATTGGCGCTTTGAAAGTGTCCACTTTGCATCCGCTGAGAAGCACCAGCCTGCACGTCTCTACCCATATAGACATTCGAGGTACCTTAAATCCTGTTGATGAGAGGTCAAGAGTGCCTGCAAGCTGTGGGCCTAGTAGGAGCTGATTCAGCTTGAATCCCTGCAGAGACACATTCCCAGACAGGCCGGGGAAGCTTCCAGTCGGCTGCTTGACAGCATTACTTGGCAGTTTTGTGCTGAGCTTGACGCTGCCAGCCAGCCTCAAGTGAGCTGGGTTGGCACTCAGCGGGTTTGCTGGGCCAGCCAATGGAGGAGACAAGTCCATCACATCAAAGCTCTTCAGCTTCAGATCAAGATCCACCCCTGTGATGTCCGGCTTCGATGAGAGGAAGGCTTCTGGATCCCAATCCTCTTTGGTCGACTTCTTGCCAGGCTGCAGGGGTGGATACGACTGAAATATCTTGGAGTCGAAGTCAAAGTGATCTGCTCTGCCTGCCACACTTGTTGCAGTCCTGTCAATCCAGACCGTCCCGTGGGACCCAACTAAGGAGCCACCTGCATCAGGTGCGTGCCACCTTGCATCCACCGTCCTGTCAATTGACAAACAAACAAGCTGCAATCAAAGGACAAAGACAAATACTGCGGCAGAGCTGCACCGTGCTGAAAGGACAGGATCACAACGATGCGCCAACTTGATGATCTGAATCTCACGGTGCAAGCAGAGCCCCTCTGATCTTCACATCGCCGTAGGCCTTCCCCAGACTTGGTGCTGACGATTGCGGGGCCTCTGGCAGATAAAAGCGGAGAAGGGCATCCGCTGATATGCTGCTTCCTGTTGCATCCACATTCACAGCCCCTGGGTCCAGCTCACCCTCTGGGCACACCCACAGCTCTCCAGTCCCCCTCACCTCGCCCCCCCCAACCGGAGTAACGCGGGCACCATAGATGTCGGCTACCTGCACCACGACCAGCACCATGCCGTTTATCTCATGAACCTGACAATGGCAAGACGTGCGACGCTATGATTTTTGTTTGTGGTATTCTGCACAAGGCCTGTTCAAGAGCACAGGAGTTACACGAAGAGAACTCCAAGCTTGTGGCTTGTCATAGCATAGTACTTTGGCTAAGTTCACCAGGAGGGCAATGTTAACTCACACAGTCGTCGGTGCGAAAGGCAAAGCTTGCAGACCCAGCAGCAATGGGAACTCTGTCATAGGCAGCAATGGCCCCCTCACTTTTGTGCCTGTGGACAGCCTTGGTAGCATCTGTCACTCTTCCAAAGAACGTGTGGTCTGTTTGGGAGCTTGACAGCTCTGCGGTGCCTTCAAAGGTAGGAGTCTCAAGCGGACCTCGACAGTGCACAACTCCCTTAACTGCCCCCGCCAACTGTGTCCACACGGCAAATGAAGCTATCAGCAAAGCTGATCGGAAGATGGACTCCACAAAGTATTGGACCTCTAAAAGCATCAGGCTGTTGATTCAGGCTGATGTCAATTGGCCCACAAGTATGGAAATGCACTTTAGGACCCGAGCAGTTAACACAGGTTCTGACACTTGCATGACCAGCAACACCAAGCCTTTAAGTAGATGCAGACTCACTCACTGGCAATGGTGGCGGCTTTGCCCCTAATGTTTGCATGAGAGCGTTTGCGTCAATGCCAGGTACTTGACAGCTCAGGCGATACTCTCCATGAGATGGATTCAGGTCCATATCACCAGAGACACTGAGCGGTATCGCACCATACTGTCCAACGGTGTCGTGGAAGAACATTCGAGCACCTTCAAAAATCAGTGCACCCTTGACCCCCTGCCAACTCAGCAACCCTGCCTCGTCAGACTGGATGTCTGTGGCAGCAGGAGAACCCTTGAGAACAAGCAATATACAGGCACAACAACTGTCCAGTATCCGTTTGCTCCTGAGTTGCATCTGCCAGTCAAGCACCACATGCTCTTGTATCTCACAAAAAAAAGAAATTGGAAGCCATCCTTTGCACGACCCAACGCGCCTACGAAGCACCCTTTCAGTGGCACATATAGGAGCGCTGAGCTTACCGTGAATGGAGATGGAGCCTCCCAGATGGAGAAATCGAGGTCCTTGCAGTCAACTCTGCCCTGCATGTGGGGGAACTTGTCCTCCTTGCCAGCCCAGATTCGCAGTCGGCCGCTTGCCCTGCCTTTGTACCAATCCAGGGGAATCTCCAGCAGGCGCTCAAAGAGCTGCAGCCAAAGTGACCTACTTTACGATCAATAGGGCTGAGCTTGCATCACTCTATGCAGCCCTCACAGGCAGACATTTATCGCCCATCCTTGAGGACCAGCTTTCAAGTCAATGAAAACCCACTCAATGAGATCCCAATGTAAGTGCAGAGGGGGATAGCAATCAACAAACTCACTGGAGCAAAGAGCCGCTTGCCCCCGACTATGACTTCCCACTTCCCGGTAGTGACATCTGAGTCCACCTTGACAAATAATCTGCCTCCATCACCGTCCTTGTTATCAGTTCGCCATTCTTTCAGCCGCCCAACCACATCCACCACAACTCGCTTATAGTTGTTAATCAGACCCACTCTGCAGTACGTGCGCTCCATCATCCTGCACATGAAAACCCTAAAAGTAGTAAGTGCATCAGGAGTCAGAAGATAGTATAAGAACCTAAAAAGTGAAAGGTGGACAACAGAAAGTGGCCTAGCTCAGGCATCTCTACAGTATGCTTCACTGAGAATGTGCTGATCACCTGTATTGATGATCTCCATAGGCTACCAGCATAAGTGTGCCATCCTTGACAACCACTGAATCTACAGTCACTGGCTGCCACCCAGAAGCAGTTGCTTCCAGCCGTTTCTTCTTAGCATGTGCAGCCAGCTTGCTAGCTGCTACTCTAGCTCTGGACGCAATACGCACACCCAGAGGCTTGAAGAAGCGCCGCTCATCTCCAAAGGAATCTGCTTTCCCTGTGGCCCTGGCCTGCCATGGAAGAGCTGGTTGTGCAGAATGTAATGTAGATACATTACCATCTGAAGTGCTGGGCACTGCACCCTTTGCCTGTGCAGCTGCTTCAAGTCTGCGACTGCTTGCTTGGCCATCTGCATTTTGCCTCTGCTCTGGAGCTCCCATCATGCCATCCGTTTGCCAAGCACTCTTGTGCTGCTCGGCTATGTGGGTATTAGTAGGACCAATCCTTGAAGCATTCTGCCTGCTATCAATGCTATGGCCTTCCTGCAAAGGTTTGCGACTAGCTCGTGAAAAGCCTCTAATATTATCTGCACGGCCATGCTCCTCAGATACTTGGGAAGCCTTTCGCCGGCGCTCCTCTATTGCTGCAGTCAGAGCTTGCTGCAGGAGTTCGACGGAGTCATCTAGAGGCTCAGAAGTCCTTGCATCTGAGGCTGCCCGATTATTGAACATCCTTGAATTCTCTGGCCCCTCGCTTTGCTCCTGAGAGCTGGTCGCCACACTTGCACTCCTGCTGTTGCCGTTTCTGGAAGGCGACCTTCTGCGACCAGGGCTCTCAGCAGCGAGGAAAGTGGACTGATGATGTGCAGATGTGCTGGCCTCCTTCTCAGAGTCTCTCCTCTGCAAGTCTTGCAGTCTTTGCTCTTCCAACTCGTTCCTCCTCTCGGCTGCTTCATGGTGTCCACCTGCTTGCTTGCCTGCTTGCTCTGCATGCTTTGAACTGGTGCCACTGTCAAGTCCACTGTCATTAGGACCCTCAGCTGAGCTCGCCCCAACCACTCGCTTGTCAAAGTACCGAAGAGCAGCTGCAGCACTTGTGTCTAGGACTCGCTCCCTCATGTCATGGGAGCTCGTCTCATTGTCGTCGACATTGAGAGTGGTGGACAAGCCGCCCAGCACCCCTGCCACTGGTTGCACAAGTACCATGCTGATGAGCTCGCTTACAAATTTGACAGGTGACCACCAGCCGGCTTGCTCATTGCGCGCATCGCCCTGCACTGCGTCCATCACAGCAGCCTCCTCCTCGTAAGGGGAGCTAGCACTGGAGCCAGGCTGCCCTGTCGCATCGTCCTGGTCGCTCTTGCCCTCAGCATTTTCAGCCTCGCTTCTGGACTTGCTGTCATATTGTTCCTTGTGCTCATACTCACTGCCCCGATAGCGCAGCTGCGCCCCTCTTCTTGCCTCTGCATCGCGCTTGCTTCCAAGCCCGGCAAACTGCTGCTCCCGCGCTTGCCGCCTTCTCCTTGTCCGCTTGTCCAGTCCAGGCTCAGTACTATACTTCTTGCCTGATGTCTCTGTCTGGGACGGGATGCCCAGCCACGTCCAATCCTGCCCCATGACATTGAGAACAAGCTATTGGTATAGCTTCCAAACAGCTACACAACAAGGACACCCTGTTTGACCTCTCTAAGCGTCAAGCACACCTCGCCTCTTCATGAGAGCACTTTAAGCTCAGCTGTTAGTGAGACTGCCTCCCACTCCAGTACTGCATTCTGCCTGCCCGAGCTCTTGGGCCCCTCCCCTGAGGAAGCAGAGCTTGCCATCACCACCACACAGAATGGGAGAAGGCTCCAATACATACACTCGCAACGTGTATGTAATGCGGCCAGGGGGATCTTCGCTCACCTTCTGTTGTGCGACAAGGACTTGTGGCCTCGTGAGGACAGCGTCCACAACAAGCTGGCGCCTCTGAAGGCTCTTCAATAACCTTACCTAAGGGAAGGTTTAGCAGGAGGCAATCCGTGAGCATGCGACTTGTCAAGTGCTTCATACAGGGCTCTGCTGCCCTCATAAGTAGAAGGTGTCAGGTTCAGCACAACAGACAGGCAGCAAGTGCAATGAGCAGCCAGTACGGTTCTACTTGTCACAACGACAAAGGCCACTCACTTACTGGAGCCCAGTCTGCCTGAAACCCGACAGAGTCAGCTAACAGCCTCAACTCACACGCAAAGCTGGACACAAGCAACCGGCCTCAAGAGCAGGCCACATTTGCCCCACGCTACCTTGGCCTCCACCTGGGGCACCTCCCCGCAGGAGAACTCTTCCTCGTGAGGCCCAACTGTCGTGTGGCCCAGCTTCACATGCCAAGGTGCCAGGCTGACGACCGGCCCCAACTCCACCTCCCTGCCCAGAGCGTCTCCAACTGAGGCTGCCACCTGCGGCAAAACCCTCTGGTCCAGATATGCTCTCAGCCTGCCCTCCGAGTACACGATTGCGGCTCCAAGCAGCACCGCCGCTGCCAGCCAGGCCGCCTGAGGGGGAGCAGCACAGGCCCGACACCATTCAGACAGCGCTGCCCGCTTCAGCAGGGCATGCTGCCGTGTGCGCTGCAACTGTGTAGCTCTGGCAGGTTCGCAGCAGCACTGCTGCCGGCGGCAGAGCTCACCTGCTTGAGGGGGATGTTCAGCTTCTGGTCAACCTCAGCCCTGCTGCTGCGCATGCCATAGAAGCTGGGGTCGATGGCTGCTGCGCCCTCGTGGTCCAAAAGCCTGGGCCCGTTCTCGATGTCGCAGCTGGGGCCCTCCGGCACCACGGCGGGGCTCTGGGCCACGCACGGGTCCCAGGACCTCGCCTCGTCAGAGCGGCCGCCGGCCATGTAGCTCCCATTCCGGTCGTCCGGAGGCTTGAGCTCGTCCTCGCGCTGTGGGTGGTGCACGCCGTCGGGGGAGAGCGGGCCCTCCGCCGCCGCCAGCACCGTCTGAGCCGAATGACGGGCCCGCCTGCGGGACTGCCGTGGCCGGAGGCCCTGCGGCGGCAGCCTGAAGAGCAGCTGGCCGCAGAAGGGGCGCTCGCGGCCGGCGGGAAGCGCGCGCGAGGAGGCCCCGGGCACGGCCAAGGCGGCGCGGCAGCCCCCCGCGCCGCCGCCGCCGCCATGGGGCAGGGCCGGGCGCTCCGCGGTCATGGGGCGCCGAGGCCCCGGCAAGCTGCGGCGGTCGAGCTGCGCCACTGTCAGCGTCGCTATCCCGCGGGCCGCTGCGCTTTCCGGTGTGCTTGCCTCTCTCAGTGCGTCCCCTGGCCCCTTGCTGCCGTCTAATTAGCACTTAGCACCTTGCTTTCTGCGCCATCCGGCTCCTCCAGACCTTGTCCATTCCTTTGGGCTGGCCTCTCACAGCCACCAGTCAACTTGGCCGCGCTTTCTTTCATGTCACCCTGTTACCTTAGGCACCTTAGCATAATTGAAAGGGCTCGCCCATTGAGGATAGGGGCTGGACAAGCCAGCCCAAAAAAGAATGAACAAAGAACGATAAGGGGGCCAGAGGAAGCCAGAGGAAGCCAGAGCGCATAGGGCTCCGTTTTATGTAGCCTTGTTCATTTTGCACTTGAATCTGCCTGGACAATGTATTTGGCTTTTAAGTGGCCACGCTTTCATTTCATGCGCACCGCTCGCCTCCTCTCTTGCTGGCCTCTTACTTTGTCCATTCTTTCTGGGCTGGCTTTGCTAGCCCCCCCTTCTCTGTGGGCGAGCACTTTCTTCTTACAGCCATTACCTTACTATAGAGGAGCTGATTGCTTTAGTCTATGCGGGCTGTTTTCACAGCCCCTCACTTCCCATTGGAAGAGCTGCAACTTTCTTTGCTTTTCAGACAAGAGGTGGCTGTCTCAAAGCGGGCAAGGGCTGTGCACAGCCAGCCTCATTTCTGGACAAGGTCCAAACACGAGTAAACCTCTGAGACAAGGAAAGTCATGGAGGTCATCCGAGGAAGTCTCCCCTTAGGAAGCTTCTTAGCTCCAGCATTGCCAGGCTTTGGCAGCACACTTGCGCGCAGGCCGCAATGTGCTTCTGCTTCTGGTTTTTGCTGCGGAGAAAGTCTTCTGGCTGCAAGCTACTCTGAGTTGCGGCGCTGACTAGGGGTGACCACTCGTGGCACCCACTTGCGTACTTGTGTGCGATTCAGCGCTTTCTGGCCCCTTGGGACCTTGTCCACTACTTAGCGGGCTGGCCTGTCGCAGCCGTCGCCCCCTTTTCTTAGCGCCTCCCCTGGCCCCCTTCTCGTACTTTGTTCATTCTTTTTTGGGCTGGTCTTTCCAGCCCCTATCCTCAATGGGCGAGAACTTTCTTCCTTATTTGGGAGACCTTTGCTCTCCCTCAAAAGCCTGAAATCAAATTCCTTAGGACCTTGTTCACTTCTTTCTGGGGTGGCCTTTCACAGCCATCGGCGCGCTTTGCGCTTGGATTAAGAAGTAAGGCCAAGCGGAGCCAATACATCTCTGCGCAAAGAGTGGCAGTACACCCCCACTCCTGTGGTTTGCGTACTTGAGCCTGAGCCTAAAATTTCCTAAAATCTATACCCGAGCACTAATGTGAGAGGGGCCAAGCAAGCAGGGCAACAGGCTGAAGCGGACTTGTGTACCCACGAAGAAGCACGTACAAAACAGACAGGCTAATTTTGGGGGCCGGAGCGCGGCCGTAAGGTGAATTGGTGGCATCGCTTAGGACGCGGCCAGAACGCAGATGAAGATCCAGGGCCAGCGAGCGCTGCAGGCTCAACGAGAGCGCATCCTGTCGCAGGTTACGGATGCCTGCAATATGCTGGTATGACCCAAGCAGAACCCCGGACTACGGCGGCGGGCATCAAACCTGCTGCCCAAGATGCACTAGGAGCGAGGATCACTTGCCACCGTCACCGCATGGCGCAAAAATAGAAGCGTCTCCCATGGATGTTCCTCACGTTGCCTCCTCTTCTTACGCTCCGCGTGAGCTGTTGCCCAGTGAGGCAACGTCGTCGTGGGAGGGAGCCAACAGTCCGTAGAATTCAGGGAGGACCGCATCCGAGAGAAGGCGAGGCCCGCCGCTCCAAGGCGACCATGACATCGAAGCAGCATTGCAAGGCCAGCGCAGAACGAGAAGCAGCTCCTGAAGGGGACGACGGCTTTGCTAAGCCAGTCCACAAAGAACTCGCATCCAAAAGGTCCAAAGATGGAAAAAAAAAAGATCCAGAAATAGCAGCAATTCTGAAAGGGGCGAGGGCTGTTAAAGAAGAAAGTGCTCGCCCACTGAGTATAGGGGCTGAGAAACCAGCCCAGAAAAATGACAAAGTACGAGAAGGTGACCAGGGGAAGCGCTAAGAAAAACAAGCACAGAAAGGAATGAAGCAGCTACAAATCACTCAGTAACCCCTGCTAAGCAGCCGCAGATCAGAGATGCTAGGGTCCTGGAAGTGGGAGCTGTTAAAGCCAGCCCACGATAGTGTGCACATCGTCCGAAAGGAGGTAAGTACTCTCCAGAGGGGTCAATGGATGTGAAAGACCAGCCCAAAAGTACACGAGCAGAGTCCTAAGGGGCCCGGATAGCTGAAATTACACAGCTGCACAAAGGTGCTAATTTATCCCACATAGACAGCAAACAAGGTCCAAAGGAGTCAGAGGATCCAGACTAAGATTCTTCTCAATGGTGGGCACATGGCAGTGATAGGCCAGCCCAACGAAGAAGTGAGCTCTTCCAAAGGTGGCGCGGGCTGTGAATTGCCAGCCCAGAAGTCACAAAAGCAGAAAATGGCTCTCTTAAAGGGGGCGAGGGCTGTGAGCAGCAGCCCGAAAAGAGTTGACAAGGTCCGAAGGGGCCTCAGCGCTTTTGCAGAGCTTTCCCGGTAGGAGGGTCACTTAGTAACCTCTAGTGAGGAGCCGCATAACCAGAAAGACAAGCAGCCGGACAGCAATCTCCCTGATGAAAGCCAAAGGCTGCAGCTAGAGCACGGCCAGCACGCAGATGCAAGGCGTGCGCCATGGACCGCTGAAGTGAAGAACCGCTGGAAGAAAGAAACAGCAGAAACAAAGGATTAGACGAGGTCCGAATGGGCCGGGGGAGCACTTGCTTCGTCGGAATGTGTATGCGCACTCAGCTCAGTCACCCCAAGTCAGCAGGTCAAAGCAGAAGGGACTGTCGGAAGAAGTGCTGTCGGAGGATGGCAGCAGCGGGCCGCCGCAGGCCTGCTGGTGGGGAAGCGCGTCGGCGGCGGGATGGTGAGGTGGCTTGGCGTGTCGCGACAGAGAGAGCGCCGACGGCGGGTGTGGCGCGCCGGCGCCGGCGAGGCGGGGCGCGAAGCTTTTTGGCTCAGCGCCGGCGGGCGGTGACGGGGAGACACGCCGGCCGACGAGGGAGTGGGGGACAACAAGTAAACAGCTCGTCCAATGGAAGGCATGGCTGTGAGAATCCAGCCCAAAAAGGAAAGTACAAGGGTCTGAACGGGCCGGAAGGCCCATGACAAAAGGGTGGGGGGGAAGCCACGGCACGACACTGGGGGTGGCCCGCCTCCGCCGGTGAGCAAGGCGACAAGACGAAGAAAGAGGGAGAAGGCGCGCGGGGCGCATGAATTGAAAGGGAGGCCAATTCAAGCCAATACATTGTTCAGGCAGAGTCGAGTGCAGACTAAACAATGCTACATAATACGGAGACCTAATCTAAGGTAGATGACATTAGTACCCACGGGTGAGCACAAACAAATCTGACAAGCTAACTTGGGGAGCTGGAGCGCCGCCACGAAAGCCGGAGGCCAAAGAAAGAAGGACAAGGGCAAGCAGCCACGAGGGGGCCCCACGCGGGGCTGCCCAGGCGGCTGCGGGGGTTCCCAAGAAGAAGTGGCACAAGAGGGCCCGGGCTGGACAAGCCGCTCGGCCGTTCCGGGCGCGACGTGCCCCTTCCACTCTTCGCCCCTTCGCACCTCGGTCCTCTCGGGTTATTTACTTTTCCTTTCATGCGCCCCGCGCGCCTTCTCTCTCTTTTCCTGCTTTGTTTCTTCCTGTGCTTGTTTTTCTTAGCGCTTCCCCTGGCTCCCTTCTCGTACTTTCTTTTTTGGGCTGGCTGTTCCAGCCCCTATCCTCAATGGGCGAGCTCTTTCTTCTTTCGGGCTGGTTTTTCCTTCTTTTCACAGCTCTCGCACCCTCACACTCCTTCTGGGGTTCACTCTTTTTTTGGGCTGGCCAACTACAGCCATCGCCCTCTACTGGAAGAGTCCTCCTTTGGCCCCCTTCTCGTACTTTGTTCATTCTTTTTTGGGCTGGCTTTTCCAGCCCCTATCCTCAATGGGCGAGCCCTCCTCCTCTACTGGAAGAGTCTCTCTTCTTCATTTGGGCCCGGGTTTGATAAGCCCAAAGCGCTGTCGGCTGTTGCATAGCTGTGTGTTCTTGGCGCCTGTCGGCCCTTTGGACCTTGTTCAACCTTTCTGGTTTGGCCATTCACAGCCTCCGATCTGCAATTTGGATGAGCTTACTTTTTGGTCTGGCCTCTTGCGCCGTTGCCTCACATTGGAAGACCTGTCTGTTCCTTTGGACGAGCCGCTTTCCTCGAAAAGCTTCCTGCTTCTGAGAAACGAAGCAGCTCTTCCCCAGGGGGCGAGGGCTGCCAAGGGCCAGCACACACAGGAAGGACGAGGTCCAGAAGAGGCAGGAAGCCGAAGTACTCCATCTCGTCAGAGGGGTCGACGATGCTCTGGGAGTGGAAGAAACGAGCAGGGTGCTTGTTGCGGCAAACCGTGCCTCGTGTCGACAGGTCGCCTGTGGTCAGGGACAGTGGTGCCTTTGACGACGAGCTCTCACACAGTCGCCACCTTCCTCAAAAGAGAACCAGTTCTTGCAATGTGACGCAATGGCTGTGAGAGGCCAGCCCAAGAACGTGTACAAGGTTGGAAGGGCCGGTCTGTCAATGGCGCCAGGGAAGCAGAAGCAAGGGGCTCTCTCCAGGGGGGGGGGCGAGGGCTGTGAACAGCCGGCCCGACCAGAGCTGACAGGGAAGAGGCCTGCCGAGCAAGCGGTTGCGCACCGCACGGGCGCAGTGGCGCGGACGAGAGAGGAGAGGGGAGGGACGCGTCGAGCAGCGCCAGGCGAGAGCTCGCGGCGGCGCGGCGGAAAGCGCCAAAGGAGGAAAGGACGGTCGGGGGGGGGGGGCCCGGGCCGCCCCCG
>WELB01000059.1:132228-161079 GCA_009602725.1 Spirogloea muscicola
GCCGGGCCCCGGCTTGGCGCAGCCGCCGCGGCCGTACGCGCACTTCCCGCCGGCGCACTCGGGCTCCGTGTCCGTCAAGCGCGAGGGCTCCCCGACGCACAGCGACTCGTCGCAGCGCACCACCGGCTCCATGGCCGTCGACCTGCCGATGCAGGACACGTCGTCCTCCACGGGGCCCGGGCCCAGCCTCGCCGGCCTCCCCGGCGGGCCCGGCGGCCGGCCGCTGCCCAGCCCCGGCGCCGGGTCGCACAACGGGCCGCGGTTCCACAACAACCCGGACATCAGCCGCATGCCGGACGCGCCGCCGCGCCGGCGAGGCCACCGGCGCGCGCAGAGTGAGATCCAGATCCGCTTCGACGACGCCGGCTTCGAGCGCGAGCTGGGCCTGCACGAGGACCTGCCGGGCATGGGCCCCGCCGAGGACGGCGGCGACGACCTCTTCTCCATGTACATCGACATGGACAACCTGGGCAGCCTCGCCGGCAACGGCAGCCTCATGGGCCGCGTCGTGGACGAGGACCACATCCTCGGGGCGGGGGTCGGCGGCGGCGGCAGCGGCGGCAGCAGCAGCGGCGGCGGCGGTGGCATGGGCAGCGGGGGGCCCGGAGGAGGCGGCGCGAGCCTCTTCGCCCTCGGGGGGGGGCTGGGGCCCATCGGCCACGGCGGCGGCGGAGGCGGCCACCACAACCGCAGCCTGTCGGTGGACGGCGGCCTGGGCGGCTTCGACGTCAGGGCGGCCCTGGGGCTGGACTCCATGGCCGGCGGAGGCGATCACCACCGCGGCCACCACCGCCACAGCCACTCGCACGGAGGCGACATGGACGATGGCGACCTAGACGACGACGACGCTGTCAAGCGCGTGCTTGCTGGCAACAAGCTGTCGGACATTGCCCTCATCGACCCCAAGAGGGCAAAGAGGTGTGTGCCCTCTTCAAAGTGTGCCTTGTTCAACAATGATCTACATCGCTCTCCCTTTGTGCCATCCGTGCGCGAGCATGTGCCGTGGGCCGGTGTGTCTGAGATTGAATATCAACGAGTTGACCAATTTCGAGCATCTTTATCTAATCCTGTTTTGAATCTTTTGCAGGATACTTGCCAACCGCCAGTCTGCTGCACGCTCCAAGGAGCGGAAGATGCGCTACATTTCAGAGCTGGAGAGGAAGGTGCAGACGCTGCAGACGGAGGCTACCACTCTGTCGGCTCAGCTCACCATGTTGCAGGTCTGCTGGCGCCCCTTGATTCGCGTAGTCCATCAGCTTGGTATCACATGGAAGTTGCTAAGTGTGCTAACCTAGTCACATGCAGGCCTGGAGCCTGCTAACCTGACTGCAACAGAAAGTCAGGATGCCACCTGCCATTGTTCTCATGATTTGAACTGGGCTTGCTTTTAAGCCAATACTGGTGCACTAGAGGGAGACTGCGGCAGCTCGATTCTGATGGCCTGCATTAGTGTGCCGGAGCGCAGAGGGATACCGCTGGTATCACAACCGAAAATAGTGAGCTAAAGCTCCGGCTGCGGGCCATGGAACAGCAGGCTCAGCTCCGTGATGGTGAGTCTATTGTGCTTCAGTCTACCAAACTTCATATCCACATGACCTCATGGTACCCACACGTATGAAGCAACAGTATGTCGGAGTGTTGTATTACCCTGATGTTGTCCGCAAAAACCACTCTTAGTACTTTGCCTGGGCAATGTCTGGGGCACCTTGGTTGTGCATCAAATTACATTCTCTAGGACGTTGTGTTCCCTGTCAGGAGCTATTGCTAAACAGCTTGTGGTCGTCAGAAAGGTTGATGAGACAGGGAATGGCAGGCAGCGCTCACCACTTCAGCAGCTGCTGATAGTAAGCTGCTCAGATGGTCCAGCTGCAGATTGTCCCTGTCTCACTGCCACCTCATTGCCTTGTTCTCAGCGCTGAACGAGGCACTGAGAGAGGAGGTACAGAGGCTCAAGATTGCGACAGGGCAGCTGGCTGCAGCAAACGTTCAGGGGGGGTTCCTGAACGGGCAGCAGCAGCAGCAGCCACAGATCCCCTCGGCCGCCCTCTTTCAGCTGCAGCATGCGCAGCACCTGCAGCAGCTTCAGCAGCACCGAGCACAGCAGCAGCAGCAGCAGCAGCAGCAGCAGCAGCAGCAATTGCAGCAGCAGCAAGGGCCACAGGGTGGACCCGGCCTGCCGGGGCAGGGCCAGCCACAGGGCCAGCCTCAGGGCCAGTCATCCTTGGAGTTCCTCCAGCGCAGCACAATGGGCACACTGGCAGCCATTCCCGCTGGCCTCGGCGCTCTGCGCTCATGAGTCCAGTGGCAGCAAGCTCTCGCATGCATGCTGCGTGCGTGCTGGAGGAGGCCATGCTGGATCTTCAAAGGCTGGAAGCGACCCCCCCCCCCCGCCCTGGCCCTTCTCCAGCTGGTCCATGCGCAGCAGGAAGGGGCCCCATTGGGCAGGGCCCCGTGTGCCTTATTGGCCAGCAGCCGGCCGATCATGAACGCCTGATCTGCGCTGGACGTCTTCTTCCTTCTCTTCTGGAGAGGGACCGATGCTGGTTTGCATCTACGACACCCTCGCATGTACAGCTGGCTCCCATCCTGAGCCGCGATGCAACTCAGCACCGAGACATACACAGCAGGGCTGGGTTCCTCGTCACAAACACCTTCTCCTGGCACGCGCCCATCTGCCCAACAGCACCCCCCAGCCCCCCTCTCTCAAACTCTTAGTGCCGCCGCTGTTTCACGTTGGTCCACATCCTCTGCAAATAGAGCTGTGGAAGCAATGCCCGGTCTGCTCAGCCGAAGGTGCCACTAGCGAGCAGAGTGGCAGCAGCCAAGTAGGTCCATATGTCGTTGAGACGACCTTGGAAGCTCTTGCACACGGCACTGCTCACATTCAAACCTACCCGTAGGACATGCATGCCTGCTCTTCCACTTATGCCAGTGGGAGTTAGGCAGCGCCATGCCAGGGTCCGTATCAACAATCAGGGATGGTGTCCAACATTTCCATTGTGACCCTTGACTCTTGCTCATCTCTTGTCTGTCTGGAACTCCCTTGCATTTGTTTCCCACTTCTTGTCGTCATACTACTGGGAAGCATGACAGCACTGATCTGAGAATGTGTGCCAATAGTGTACCTCATGACGCTCCCCATGAGACATGTCAGATTGGCATTTGCGGATGTAGGTGTAAGACAGCTACTCAGGACAGCAGCATCTGGATGTGCCGTCGCACATCCCAGACTTCAAGATCAAGGGCAATGACTGGTTTGCTCCGTGGCGCTATGTGGGGAGGAAGTTGAGAATCTTGGTAGTCCATTGTGCTTAGCTTTGAATGCAACACCATGGACGTGCCAGCTCATCGCCCTTTGGCCAGCACTGGTGGTTGTATATTGGCTTGATGGTCAAGGTGCAGCATGCATGTAGGCCCGATATTCATGTCCTTTATGCCAGCTCATGTCCAAATGCTGGAGACTTTACTGGCCATGCTTGCTGTGATGGCAGCCTGAGGTTTCTGCGAAGTATGCCCGACATATTTCTACTACATGACTTTACAAACCATGAGCACCCCATTCTCCACATTAATAGGCTTGCTTCGTGCTGGTGAACAAAATCAAGGAGAGGCTGGTACACCTGGTCAGTCCATACCCCACTACTCATCTCCGTCTGACTGCTGCTGTTGTACAGCATAGCCGATTGTATTTTGACCAGCTAAGCTGCTCCCAGAAGAAGCCTGCTCTGTGATTGTGGTATCGCTGACAGTGCCTGCACACAAATTGAACGCTCCAGTTGTGCTACTGCAGGATTGAGTGGTCATGGCTTGGTAGCGTGCGCAGAATTCAGCGTTTGTCACATGGGTTAAGGACATGAAGCCAAGGTACAGCCACCGAACATGGGAGACTCCCATGTGCAGCGAGCTCAGTAGCAGCACGGCTTAAAACATGACTCACAAGCTGCCAATGTCTGCGTAGTGTGCCGCTTGCAAGCTGAAGCATACAGTAGCCCTTGAACTGATCTCACCATCTTGAGGAATTCTCCATGATCGCTGTCTTTGACTGTGACGACCAGATGCAAGAGGAGCTCAGGAGCTCAGATACTCAGACTGATCAGCAGCAAATCTTTCAGTCGGCTCCAGCATGCCACAACATGGGGCCAACAATCGTCTAATCAAAATTGGTATCTAGTGTAACCATCGTTGCTTAAGCACATTTACCAGTAGCCAAGCATGTTGTATACAGCTTGTGAGCAATGCACACTTCTGATTGTAACACGACTCTGTGCACAAATCAAGTCAATAAATGGTGGAGGGGGAGAAGCAGGCTCGGCAGCTTGCCACAGGCCCTGTCCTACAGGATGAGTGGGGGACATGTCCTACTTATCAACCCCCTCAATTCTGTCCTCAACATCCTGATACAGCTGACGAAGCTTCTCAACGTTCTCCTCAGATGTCTCCCAATAGCCCCGCCCATTGGCCTCAAGGAACGTTTGGACCAGCTTCCGGAACGAGTTCGGATTGGTATCCAGCAATCGCTTCTGCATCTCCTCATCCTCAATGAATGTTGCATTCGCCTCTTCATAGACCCAGTTGTCAACCTGAAAATTGCAAGCCGACAAGTTGAAGTGTCCTGTACATGCTGCAGGGTTCTAAAGTCGACACCAGGTTGCCAGATATTTAACAAGCACATGACTTTCGAGTAAGTCTTTATTTGACACACCGTGCACCATGCAGCCATAGGAGCAACTACTTGACTTCGATTTCATCTAGTTCTTCATATCAATGGCACTGCTGCAGAAATAAGTAGCTACTAATAATAGCTCAAAGCCAGTGATGTCAAGACGAGAAGGAAGGTGCGACAACAGACCTGGCCAGAGGTGGCTGACCAGCCCATTGTGTTAGTCAGGCGCTTCTCAATCTCCCGAACACCTTCATAACCACTCGAAAGCATACCCTCGTACCACTTGGGATTCAGCATCTTTGTGCGAGCATCTAACCTCACTGTCTCAGCCAGGCTACGGACCTGCACCACGACAGCACATGTGCATGTCAAGTCACAGCTATTTCTCGAAATGTAGCATCAATGATAAGGATGACTGAAGGTGAGTCAAGTGGCTGCCTTGAGGTGTTCTGACATGCCACATTCAGCAAATTCAGAGAAGCTGGGGTGCAAAGAAACCCAATACAAGCTAGAAGAATTGAGGCATGCCTGAGCATTTGCTGTCGTTGTATCAGCAATGTAGGCTGATGGTTTTTTCTTGTCAGCCCTTAAGCTCTGCACCAATTTCGTCGGGTCCGAATCAAAATAGTGGCTGACATCCGTGAGTGAGATTTCACTTGAGTCCAGGTTCTGGAATGTGGCATCTGCTGTGGCGAGGGCCATCTCGAAAATGTTCCTCTTCTCGCTCATGCCCATGCCTGGGGTGTCCGAATCGAAAGCGAACGACTTGCGCGACAGATACATGTCCTGCAGAACAAACAGGCCGCCACATCAGACACAAGCCTCACTTTGAAATAGTTGCATCAGGATTGGGTTCCTCCTGATCTGCTTATTATGCGCTTGGTTAGAAGCCGATCTAGAATCTAGAAAAACCAGAGCACTGTTGAGCTGCAGCACCTGGAGCTGCTTCTCATCGTTCCAAGAGGAGTTCTCTATGGCGAGGTTGACATTAGAGGAGTAAGATCCGGATGCGTTGGAGTACACCCTTGTGGCCGCCTCTCGCACGCTCACGCCCAAGGATGCTGCTTGCTCCATAGCATGCTTACGGACGAAGTTCATGCCTACCGGCTCATCGAGCTCAGCTACCATCTTCACTGCCCTGTCTAAGAGATTCATCTGCAATGTGCCAGTGAAATATGACAAAGGATAAGGCAGAGGGAGTGGATCTCAGTGCAGAACTCTAGCAGTGATCACTGACCACCAACGTAACCAGTGAGGCTACTTGATGTAAGAATAGTATCCCATGCATATAAACGCCTGTGAACGCGAACCTGATTGATGAAGAGGTCACGGAAAACGCCCGAGCAATTTACTACAACATCAATCCGGGGCCTGCCAAGCTCCTCCAACGGGACAGGCTCAATCTTGTTGACCCTGCCCAAAGCATCTGGAAGAGGTCTCACTCCTATTATCCAAAGCACCTGCTTGAGCATGTGTGCACACCCAGTCAGTAAAGCCGAGGTGGGCATGTCACATGCCAACAAGTGTAGGATGAACATGATGATTAGTGCTGCTCTGCACGAACGATTGCATATTACGGGGTTACTCTTCAATGGCACTACCATCTTTCACCTGAGCCAATGACTCCCCGTAGGTCTTGATGTTATCAGTCCCCCAGAGCACTAGGGCTATGGTTTCAGGGAATTTGCCACCATTCTCGACCTTCTGTCTGTCAATGAGTCTGTCCACAACCACCTTGGCACTCTGTGCCAGGTAGAAAGAGCTCATCAGCAATGGTCAGAGCACCAGTAAAAAGAGCTCGTCAGCAATGGTCAGACAACCGGAAGGCTCTGCAGCTGCTCTCGCAGCACATGAGCACCTAGTGCACCAGGTTGGTTGTTCACGAGCATGATAAGGACCAGGACGTTCACCTGCAGTGCAGCTGATGTGGGGATAGCCTGTGGATCCAATGCGTGGATGTTCTTGCCCGTAGGCAAAACCTTGGGGTTGCGAATGGGATCGCCCCCTGGACCAGGCTCAACATATCTACCCTCCAACGCTTGCATCAATCCGCCAAGCTCGTTGTCTGCAACAATCTGTTCCGATTTGGAAAGGCACAAGTTTAAATTGCAGTATAGCGACAACACAGGACTGTGTAGTGCATTGCAAGCATCTCCAAGCACGCAGTTAACAGCGTTCCCAGGGGACACTCCAGCCAACGAGATAGTCTGTGTTCACGCTACGCAAGTGTGGTGATTGTGAGATGGGGGTGATCCTGCTACTGGACATGTCAACAAAGTCCTTGCAAGTAGGAGATACTGGCAGGCAGTTGCGGACCTGCTTGAGGCAGAATGCAAGGAACTCAAAGAGAGAACGAAGCTTGTCTTCATCACAATTCCTGAATTGTGTGGAAGAGAGAGCCTCGACCCATGGCTCCTTTCTGCCCAGCCCAAAGAGGCCACCCAGCTTGTTCGCTACATCCACAACCTGGCGACACATGCAGTCAGGTACTCAGATTGACTGGTGAAAGACCAGTACTGCACTATGATGCAATCTGAGCACACCTTGCTCATATTGCAAGACCACATACATGCGTCAGTGGGGATATTGACAAAAGCTTGTGGGCACACCTGCCCCTGCTTGTTGGTAGTCTTCTCAACAAACGCCTGAACAGTTGTCCTGCTTGCTTGAGTAATGTCAGCAAGAAGAGTGACATCTGCCAGCACTCCTTTGTCATTGCTCCTGTACACGTCCTCAATGCTTCGCCCCACTGACTGAGCAAGGATACCAGGCAGGCCATAGATTTCATCCTCTGGCCGATCGATGCCTGCAATGTTGACTAGCGTTGCAATGGCTTCCGTTGCGCTCGGGGGCTCCCCAATGACGTGGAGGCCACAAGGAAGTAGTCGTGACTCAATCTCCATCAGCTGCCATTAGCATGGACAAGTCAACATGAGCTGGCGTGCAATAAGCAGCATTCGGTAGTACTGTGACAACACAGATGCTACCCGGACGTGTCCTTAATCAGCCAACCTCTGAAGTCTTATGTCACATATCTACTTTTCAAGCACTGTCCAATTGATACAGTAAGTAGCTCCCCATGGAGTACAGGGCTTCTGTCTATCACATGAATACTACAGAGATGTCGTTACTTGTGAAGTACTCAATAAGAGCAATAACAGCGATACCTTTCCGTATACTTGCCCCACCACTGTATCACGCTCCTCAGAGGAGAGGTCAAGACTTTCGTCTGGGAGCTCAATGTCTTTATCTAGGTTGCACTGCTTGGCAGTGCTAATGATGCTGCTGACAATCTGAGGCCCCCGTCCAGTGTCCTTCAGTGACTGCAACAAGAGTCAGACTTATGATGAGTTAATAGCGGACCACAATTTCGACATCAACTCATAAACCCATGCTTTTGAGGTGACTGATGGTTCAGAGAATTGCTCATGACTTTCTGTGCATGACAACACGATTTAGATTGATGATCACCTGGTAAGAGGAGATGAGCTCGCTGAGCTGCTTTAGCCCCTTGTACAGCCCGGCATTCTCGGCAGGTGGAGTCAGGTAACTGATAGTGTTTGCATAGCTTCTACGCTTTGCAATGGTTGCCTCAGAGGGGTTATTGGCAGCATAATAATAGATATTCGGAATATTGCCAATCAGAGTGTCTGGGTAGCATCTGTTGGACATCCCTACTTGCTTTCCTGGCATGAATTCCAAGGAACCATGCGTGCCAAAATGTAGCACTGCATCAGCTCCAAATATTTTCTCCAAAAAGGTGTAATATGCAGCGAATCCGTGATGAGGGCTTGCGGATTTTGAGAAGAGCAATCTCATTGGATCTCCTTCGTACCTGCGAATGATTGAGGAGTAGTATCCTCAGCGGGAATTCAATAAAAACTGGAAACGAGACTCCCTGATGGTGTGCAAGATCCATATCATATAGAGGAACAAATTCTCACCCAAAGGTCGGCTGGACACCGATGAAAACGTTCCCAAATTGTCTCCCATACACCAGCATATTCTGACCATCTGTGTTGAGCTTGCCAGGTGGTTTCCCCCAATTCTCCTCCAGGGCAGTCGAATATGGCGTAAGCCTCTCATACTCCCGGATGGGCATACGATATGCAATATTCAGGTCTGGACTGTTGAATCTTGCCTCTTTGTCATGGATGATCTCCTCTATGAGACTTTCAGCAGTCTCAGGTAAGCCATCGACACAGTATCCCACCCGCTTCAGCTCCTTCAGGACGCTGACAAGAGAAACAAACCAGCAACAATGAGAAGGAAGTAGATGGCTGCAAGCATGTGGTCTGCTTCTTGCTAGCCCATACACCAGCTCGTGTCTGGTCAGTAGGTTTTGAGCTGCACCTGTGGATGGAAGCAAAGACATTGAGATATGCTGCTGTGCCAACATTGCCTTTGTCAGGTGGAAAACTGAAAACTGTGATTGCCAACTTCTTCTCAGCCTGCAGCATGGAAAGCACAGCCTTGAGTAAATTTGTGCTGGTGAAGTGCACGAATAACATTGTTGTAACCAATTATTGAAGCAAACCTCCCCTGTATGCGACAAAGGTATGCCGACATGCAGCAGTCTGGTGTGGTGCACACTTTCAGCTGTTCAAATGTATGGCTGTCTGAGGGACTTCATGCGGGGGAAATTTCATCCAGTGCCTAATGAAGTCTTACCGCAGGCTTCTTTCGCAGTCCAGCCCACTTGATGGCACGAGTGCAGAGTTGCTCAACACGATCGTAGAGGCAGTGCGATTTGCCTGTTTGAAGCCATGATGCTTGCTTTGTGAGCTGAGAATGTTGGCAATTGAGGTGCAGACAACTCTTAACAATGAGACATGTCTGATTGTCTACCTTGCGGAGGAGCACATAGATGTAAAGTACCTGTACGGCTATCTCTGCCGGAGAAGACAATAGGCTCCAGGCCACCATCAAGCTCTGGCAGCGCTACTTGAAGTGCAACCTGAATTGGATGTAAACCCAGAGTGCTCTCCATCCACTCATCCGTGGTCTGGAACACAAGGGGAAGCGCCACCATGTATGGCACATCCAGTTTCTGAAGTGCCTGGACTGCACGTGGATGGTCTTGGCTTGCGGGCCCGCCTACTAGTGCAAACCCTGCAGCCAAACACAGGGACTCGGTAAGCCTTAATGACACCAGAGGAGCATAGTCAAGCAGGTCAAATGAGGAAGTATTGACATCCATTGTTCTGATCGCCATGCGCAGGTCTCTGCTGGGCCTGTGTCTAATATCCTTCTCAGGCAAAGGTTTCTGTGACAGGTCACAGAAACCTTTGCTCATCAGAAGCTACAGCAGCAGCTTCAATTGAGTCACTCGGAGAGTCACAGTGAGCATCCAGACCTGTGAGTGAGACAACACAGTCCACCAGTGGCTTCCTTGTGATCGGGTCGTAGAAGAATCGCTCGACTGGTCCAGAGTAATCCAACCCACCAGCAAATATGCAAACCACTCGAGCTCCTCGGGCTTCGAGCTCCATCACAACAGAGGCGTAATGCCCATCGTCTCCGGTCACAATGTGGCTCCGTTGCAGAACCAGACCAATGACAGGAGCATCGGGTGACTTCAAAAGAGGACCAATATCCCGCCTGCAAAGGAGGGTCTTGAATGTCAGCATCCAGAGTTCAAAGGGGCAATGAAGCATACAAGGAACAGTTGCCATACAGCTTGGCATACAGGTTCGCACTACCCGTCCAATGCCTTGCAATAGATTACCTTGTGGCGGACCAGTTGAGATACTCCTTCACATCGTCATACATGCAGGGAGCCATGGGATGCCAGATGCCAGTATCCAAGAAAACCACAGGATCGTCGTACTTGAGACCCTTGCCCTTCAGCTGTGGCACATAAGCCCCAGCTATCATGACCAGGAAGTTCTCCAGATTCTCAGGAGAGCCCCCCAGCCAAAATTGCAGACTCATCATGAAGTTACGGGCATCTTGGGCCTTGTCGCTAGGGAGGTACTTCAAAACCTTCGGCAAAGTGCGTATCAGCTTTAGCATGCCCTCCTCGAAGCCTGATCCAGACTCCTTCCTCTTCTTCCTCATGAATTGAGCAATGGCGCTCTTGGACTGACCAAGCTGTACAGAATGACAGAGAAGCATGGATCACTTCATCAATAACGAGTAAGAACGTGCACTAGGCCTCCTATTTGTGCCCGCATTGCAACCACCACCAGCGTAGCAAAAGGCGGATTGTGCCGGAAATTAGGTGTTGTGCAAATTTGACAGCGAATCTCAATGCAGACCTGCTGCTAGGGGCATAACAAGAGTGCTCGCCTCAACCCTGCCACTACAAACCTAAGAAACAGGAGAGGAAGCAACAATGCTTAAGCGGAGGAGAGAGAGAAGGGGGGCTCCTCCTACAGGGCAGGGCTTTGGAAGGCCGGCAAGTAATTCAGCCAAGACAAGAGGCCATGCAGCTGACAACGCAAGTAGTTACAGAAGAAACCCTCATACACATTGCAGCTCTGTGTGTGTGAGAGATGTGTGGGGTGGTGAGACAGATGTTTGGCTTTTGGGGGGGCGGGGGGTGGTGGGTGGTTTGTAGGAGGGGCGGCCGCACATTTAGGTCAGCACACAAACCTGGGACATGGAGAAGGTGCCAAGCTTGTTGAGGCGCATGACCTCTGGCATAGAGGGGAAGACGAGTACAGCATCAAGGCGGCTCCTCTCCTTCTCTACTGCTTTCTTGACCTTCTCCGCGAGCTCCTCAACAAAGATCAGTGAACCGATGAAGATGTTTGCATCTTCAAGATCTCTCTGCAGAGCAAGGAGGAGTTGGAATGAGTACAGCAAGGATCTTCAGAAGAGGACCAATGAAGACAGTCAGAGGTAGAGCGGTCGCCAATGGCAATGTGGGTGCACAATGGCAGTCATGCAAAAGCAGAGATGGCACACTGACCTGGAAGGCTGCGTAATTGTCCTTGTCCCTCAGCTCCTCCACCAAGTACCCAACCACGGACACGTTGAAGTGCTTGTCCTTTTGGTTGATGCTGCGCACAGCCGCGGACAAAGCCGACTGGTACTGGGCCTCGAGCACCACATAGACGATCTTCACCACAGGCGTGCCCGTCCGCGGCTCCGGCACAATCCTCCGCACCTCGGGCCGCACGGACGTGAACAGCCCGTTCCCGCCGCCCATCATCGCGCGGGCGCCGCCAGCCCGCCGGCAGGCCAGCTTGAGCGAGGGGCATGCCGGCGCCGCGAGGTCGCCGAGGAACGGCGACCGCAGGCGCGCCGCCGCGGGCCGGCCNACGGCAGCCATGGCGGCGGCGGGGCGAGGGAGGGAGCGGAGAGAGCCTGGCCGGGCCGGAGCAGGGGATGGCCAAAAAACCCCTGGACGCGCCCCCAGGGGTTCGAACCCGGGACCCCGCGCCGAGCTGGCCTCCCGGAGGGCTCCCATTGGCGGGCCCGGGATCCTCTCGCGCAGGCAGTGGAGCCACGTGGCGACGGCCCGAGGTATCTGCCATCCGGGCCCGCAGCCAGTGGGCGCTGCAGCCGGCGCCACGGGGGCCGGGCGCTAGCGCCAGGTCGGCCAGCGGGCGGTGCCACGTCGGCCCCCCCGCGCTCCCAGCTCCCAGGGGCGGGGGGACCCGGGTACCCAGTGTAGTAGGAAGCGACCAGCGCCGAAGCGCGCAGCACCACCTTCCCACCGGCGTTGCCCTCGCCCTCGCGCCAGTGGCCACCCGCGCAGTGGGCAGCGCAGAACACCGAAAGCTGCAGCACTCTCCTTCGACTCCCATCCTCCCCACGTACTGACATAGCTTCTTCAGGCCCCTTCGTAGCTGCTAAGCGTTTTTGGCCCCTTCGAACCTTCGTCAATTCTTTTCGGGCTAGCTTTTCACAGCCCCTGCCCCCATTGGGAGTGCCACTTCCCTTCGACTGCCCCCAATGCCATCAGCTCCTGCCAGCTGCAGTCCATATCTTCGGCTGTTTAGGTCCTCGTTTCCACTCTCTCCTTCAGAATATTGCCAATCCAGGCTATGCACGACGTGCAGATGTGCTTCCGGTTGAGATGGGCTGCAGCACGTCATTCAGCCAGAAAAGAAAATGGAAGGCTCTTCAGCTCTTCCAACGTAAGGCAATGGTTGTGAGAGGCCAGCCCGAAGAAACGGACAAGGTCTGAGAGGGCCGGAAAGCGCATAAAGCACAAAACCACTTTCCGTGACTTCTGCGAGTGGGCTCTCAGTAATCTCTAGTCAGCAAGTGCAGATCAGAACAACCAGAGGACGAAAAACGTCGCCCTGGCCGAACTAGGAGGAAGCACCCAAGGCGCGGCCTGCATGGAAGTGGATGGCAAACGCCAATAACTGCTGCAGGGCGATGGCAAGCAGCATACTGTACACCCGAGCAAGCGACCCGGCTGCTTGGAAGCCGAGCTGCTCACATTGCTGCACTTGGCGGCGGAACACAGCCCGCAATGCAAGCTGCTGGAGTAGGTCGAGCCATCAAGTCCTAAACGCGCCGTGGACGTCGAGCGTCGAGCGACGAGCCAGCGGGATGGTCTGCGTATTTCGTCACCTGGGCGCCTGTTGCTTGGCGGACTGCATAGCCTGCCTTCTCCGCCGCTTGTTGGGAGCTCCTAGAGTTCAAGCAGTCGGTGGTGAAAACGTCTGCCTTGATCCGGGGGGCCAGCTGGAAGGATGAAACAGCTCTTGCAATGTAAGGCTCCAGGCTCCAAATCTTCTTCCAATGCTAGGCAATGGCTGTGAGAGGCCGGCCCAATAGAGCGGACAAGATCAAGAATAGGGGGATGACGTCTTCACCCACCCTCGGACCCCAGACATTGCCTCTAGAGGACCTGCTGCTAGTTTTACCGCTGCAGCCCCATCCCATTGCCTCTTCCGCTTTACTTGCTCCGCCAGCAGCCCGGGCTTGGCAATCCGCCAGATCCATGACACCCCATACAGTGGCTGTGAGATATACACTGGACTATATCCAGGTCATGGCAGTCACATCCACGGCTCTTACTCGATGGATGGTTTGTCTAAATGTCTGAATGTCTTGGCTTACCAATGAGTGAGTGCTTGTGGCTACATAACCCTTCATAATTTGTATATAACACAGGAGGCATCTAGCCACAATAGCGTGTGTCCCCAAGTGACACATCCTTACTGCCAGTCAAGTCAGTCAAGTCTGCTATGCATTTGCATGCTGACTTGAAGTATCATTGGCACAGTCCTGTGGGTTGACCTGATCTGCAGTCCGTACGTCCCTGGACTCCACATGAAAGCCCGCTTCTTGACCTAAGGTACAATTAGTGACAGGTGCATTGATGCCCAAAAATCCAGCTGTCACAATAACGGCTCCTGTGACATGAAGTAGTCCTGGCCACTGGACTTTGACAACACTGTCCGCAACCATTGCAAGAGGTATCTGCACTGCAAGCCCAGCAGTGGCTGCTGTAGGGGTCATTAGCAAGACTGCCCATGCCCACAGGTAGTCGCTCAACACATTGTCAAAAAGTCCTGCAGCACAGCCAATGATTGCCCAGTCAGTAAGCTGACTTGTCACTGCTTATTGCCTGTTGAAGAGTCCCCTCAGCAATGTGCACTCAAGACCATCCACTTCAAGCCAAAGCATCACCTTTGACAATGATCATCGTCCACTGCCAGGTTGAGAGACGGTGCAAAGGCTCCACCCCTGTGAGATGGAGAGCGAGCCCAACAGGCGCCAACAGAACTGCGTTAAATAGTCCCAGGTATCCAAAAAACAGTGCCATACTTAATGTCTCCTCTTCACCTGCATGGCTTCTTGCACCCCACACATCTTGGCTGTCTTCAGCAGATTTTGATGCCCCTGCAGTCACCCTGTCTTCGAGTGGAGAGGATGCCCCAAGGAGGGTATCATCCTCTGGCTGTTGAAGCTGTCCATCACCATCAAAGTCTACTGCCTTCTCTGAAAGTGTGTGCTTGATCAGAGCAGTGTACACTGCGTAGCACATGGCTGATATAAGACAGAGCACATCCCCCCAAAGGCTCCTGGCCATGCTCACTTGGTGTTGGTCCTTTTGGCTGGCGGGTGTGGCACTTGCATCTGCCAGGCTGACCACAGCTGTGCCCAGCATGCATAGGAAGACACTTGAGAGCTTGAGGCATGTGAATGGCTCCCTCAGAAATAGGACGGAGATGATGAGCGTGAACAGGCTTGCGGCACTGCTCAAGATGGTATTTGACTGCAAAACAAAAGCATAGCACTGGTGGGTCAGAGCTGTACTTCTGGTCGAGGCAGTGACTAATTAGTAATATTGTAATGGGCAGAGACGTGCAAAGTAGACTGCTTCATGAACAAGCTAAATTCAGCTGTGCTTAGTGCTCAGCCATGGGGAGTACGATAGTGCACAACGCGGCAGTGGCGATTGCTGGAGGCTGGATGGCTGTCTGTCTTTTGCTTTGCAACTATGTACACTTGCAATGAGCGCCTAGGAGCAGGCGGCTCACAGTAACTGTGGTCAAGCCCAGCGACACGTTAAACGTGAACTGGGCCATGAACCAGAATGGACACACAATCAAGCTTGCCCAGGCAGTTCTCCAACTTGACCTGCTTGACCCTCCCATGCGATGGCTGCCAGCAGGAGCCTCTGCTACAGCACTGCCTGAAGCTGCAGTGATGTCACCGAGTGATGCCATGCTCTGGCTTTGCACACACCCAGGTGAGACTTATAAATGTCAGGACATCAAATGCTCGCTCGCCCGGCTACTCGAGTATGGCTGAATCAATATTGGCATGCCTTACTCGAGCATTGGACTGAGTCATGTTCAGCAACACACTTGCCAAGTGTAAGCAGCGAGCTGACATAAGCTGCACAAGACCTCAGAAAGAATGCTGGAAAGAGAAGTGACAAAGCTTACCTTCTCATCGCGATCCTGCACAGGTATCCAGCTGGCAGAAGTTGCTGGGCTCCAAAAGGCCCACAGGCGGCCAAAAAAAATTTGACTGTCGCCATGCGCGAGCTTGAGCCACTGGCCCAGTTTCACGATCGGCAGAAATATGATGAATAAGGAGTTGCAAATGTATGACACGAAGAATGGCGCCACACCGCTGTCATCCCATGTGGTTCTGTTAGTTTCTATCAGAGAAGTTCGCACAGCAGCTCTCTGTGCTCCCAAGCCAGCTCCTCAGCCCTTGCCACGCCAACTGCGGTAGCCCAATCGTGGACCACCCAGGAAGAACCCGGGCTTCACTCTCTCAGGCATGACGTGCGCACAATTGAGTAGAAGCCGGAGGTACTCGGGGGGCTTGGATGAGCTCACCTGCTCTCAACGGACTGGACGAGGAAGCTGGCGGCCACCCAGATGAGAGCGACAACGAAGACCAAGGCCATGCCCAGCAGCCAGTCCCGCTGGGAGGAAGGCATGGCACCCCCGCAGAGAGAATGGCGCCGACCGCCGTAACAGTTGCTACGACTGGGGAAAGGTACCGGAAGGCACCGCTACGCCGATGCGGAAGGTGCGTCCGCTTCACGTCAAGCCCAGAAACAGTGTCCGAGCCATGCCGTCAGAAGTCGGCGTCCCACTATACGAGGCTCTTTCTGGACTTTTGCTGGCTCTGGTGATGCCAGTGGTGGGCCGTGGTCATGGTCGTGAGCACGAAGCTGCCAAAGGCCTTGGACCGGACGGCCTAGGCACGATGACCCTGGCAACTCCGTCGCGCAGCTGGCTGCCTGTGGTCCGCGGCTACCGCACCGGAGGCGGCCCACGACTCATGGAAACGGCGGCCACGGCCGTGGCCCTCGCGGGCCTCCGAAGACACAGGAGGACCGGATGATGCCAGGACGGGCACTGCCGGAGAGTCGCCACGAGAGGAGCCCAAGGCGAGGCGACGGGGCGGCGCGGCGCAGTGGGGGGACCGGCTTGCCTGGGGGCCGCCGCCGCGTGCCTCGTCAAACGGAAGCGGCGGCTGCTGGTATTGAGGGGCGCCTTGTGGTATCCTCGCCGGGTGCGTACAGGGGCTGCAGAGAAGGGGGGGCTCGCCCATTGAGGATAGGGGCTGGAGAAGCCAGCCCAAAAAAGTATGAACAAAGTACGAGAAGGGGGGGGGAGTGAAGGAGGAAGGAAAAGCGCGGCCGAATTGACTGGTGGCTGGGGGAAGCCAGCCCTTTCTTCCAAAAGGAATGGACAAGGTCAAGAGGAGCCGAATGGCGCAGAAAGCAGGGGACTAAGTACTAAGACGGAAGGCGCGGTTTGGATGAAAAGAAAGGAAATGGAGTGTGTGTGTAGAGTGATGGAAGGGCCTGAGTGGCCAAGTACAAGGAAACAGCTCACCAATTCACGGTAATGGCTGTGAGAGGCCAGCCCAAAGCCCTGTACAAGGTCTGAAGAAGGGCTCGCCCATTGAGGATAGGTCTGAAGGGGTCGGATGGCGGAGGATACTGTTCTACTTTGTGCAAGGCAGTACAAGGCAAGCACATCGACAAATGTACATCACCTGCTGCTAAGCTGACCAGCTCAGTAACTACCAGTCAGCACATAGAGGTCGATATCTGATGCCCGAAGGCCATCGACAAGCCCTTGTGCCACCAGCTACCGCTCGACCAGCTTTCTGGTGCAAAGCATAAGCCTGAGCTCACTGCAAACAGGCTGACACACGAAGTCGCAAAAACGACAGAGAGGCTGCCGGCATGCCCACCTCGGCTGGAAGCAAGTCCTCAAGTAGTGCATATCTTAGACTTGCGATGTTCTCAAGTAGGTTCTGAAATCGAGGACTTATGCAGCCAAAGGTGTAAAATTGTGGCTGGTAGGAGGACGATACAAGAGGAGGGCTGTGAGAGGAGGGCGGCAGAGGGGCTTGAGGAGAGAGAAGGCGCGCGGTGCGCATGAAATGAAATGGTGGCCAAATTAGCCAATACACCGTTCAGGCAAAAGCTGGTGCATACAGTGAGGCTAATGACGAAGCCCTATGCTAAGGTGGCTAAGGTAACAGTGTGACGTTACACTCACTGGTGAGCCCCAGGACTGGAAGCGGCTCTTCTAGCAGAAAGAAGCTTCCAAAGACAGCGGGGGGAAAGCCCAGGACGAACCCTCAACCTTCCGGCCTACCCAAGAAGAAGGTGCTCGCCCATTGAGAAGAGGGGCTGGCAAAGCCAACCCAAAAAGAATGGACAATGTTCAAAGCCAAAGAAAGAGGTGCTGAAAAAGGACTACACTACAAAGTGCAAGATGGTGCAGAGGGAGATGCAGATGGCTGCTCAGTATCCACGTGTGAGCAACAGCAGATCAGAGTAAAGAAGAAGGGGTCGCCCATAGACCGGAAGCCGGAAGCCGGAAGCCGGAAGCCGGAAGCACTAAGAAAAACAAGCACAAGAAGAAACTAAGCAGCTACGAAGCACTCAGTAACCTCTGCTAAGCAGCCTCAGGTCAGAGAAACTTGGCTCCTGGAAGCGGGTCCCCTGGCCTGGGCTCCAAGCCCCTCCAAGCCCCTCCACGCTCCTCAGTCAACTCTTTTCGGGCTGGCTTTTCACAGCCCTTGCCCCCATCGGGAGAGCCACTTCTTCTCTCCAAGGAAAGCGCGGCCAAGTTGACTGGAGGCTGTGAGAGGCCAGCCCAAAGGAATAATGGACAAGGTCTGAAGGAGCCGGATGGTGCGGAAAGCAAGGTACAAAGTGCTAAGACGGCGAAGGCGTAGCGGCCCTCCCAGCGGGCGAGGGCCGCGAAGAGCCAGCCCACAGAAAGAGAGATGTGGCACTCCCAGTTAAGGCAAGGGCTGCGAAAAGCCAGCCCAAACAGAATTGACAAAGGTTCGGAGGGTCCTACAAGCGTGTAGCAGCTACATAGCTACAAAGGGGTCGGAAGATGCCATGTCAGCACAGGGGGAGAAAGAAAGGGCTCGCCCAGTGAGGAGAGGGGCTGGACAAGCCAGCCCAAAAAAGAATGAACAAAGTACGAGTAGGGGTCCAGGGGAAGCGCTAAGGAAAGCAAGCACAAAACGAAGCATAGCTGCTACGAATCACTCAGTAACCCCTGCTAAGCAGCCGCAGATCAGAGAGGCTAGGTGCCTGGAAGGGGGTCCCCTGGCCAGAGCCAGAGGCAGCGGCGAGTGCGCGGCCGGCACGAAGGTGTAGTGCGCGGGCCATAGACCGCTGCAGCGAGATGGCCAGGCGCATACGGTAGACTTGCGCTAGCGACCCAGCTGCAGGGAAGTCCACCGGCTCCCCATGGAAGCGACGGGCGATGGCGTGGCGGGCGAGCTGGTTGAGCAACTCGAGCCACCATGGGAGGATGGATCACTCAGTAGTCACGAGTGAGGAGCCTCAGATCCGACAGACTAGCTGCCGGGAAACTATCCACAGAAAGAGAGTGGCTCACAGAGAGAGAAGGCGCGCGGGGCGCATGAATTGAAAGGGAGGCCAATTCAAGCCAATACATTGTTCAGGCAGAGTCGAGTGCAGACTAAACAATGCTACATATTACGGAGACCTAATCTAAGGTACCTAAGATGACATTAGTACCCACGGGTGAGCACAAACAAATCTGACAAGCTAACTTGGGGAGCTGGAGCGCCGCCACGAACAGGCGAGCCAGTGGACGGCACCCAAGGCCGCCTATGCTGGTAGGAAGGGTACACTGGAGGATGGCAGCCGGCGTGGCGGACAAATTGGGATGGTCCACCAGGCCGTGAAGAGCCTGTTGGAGTCTGGAGTCCACGGTAGAGTAGATGGCGTTTAGTGCCGTGGTGGGGGGTACAAACAGAAAGAAGGAGAAAGTGCTCGCCCATTGAGGATAGGGGCTGGAAAAGCCAGCCCAAAAAAGAATGAACAAAGTTGCTCACAGAAAGAGAGAGAAGGCGCGCGGGGCGCATGAAATGAAAGAGAGGCCAATTCAAGCCAATACATTGTTCAGGCAGAGTCGGCAGACAGAAAGGGATGGACAAGGTCCGGCGGGATGGGGTCGCAGCGTTAGCAGCGTGCGCGGCGGCGATGCAGCAGAAGGCGCGCGGTGCGCATGAGATGGAAGGGTGGCCGAACCAAGCCAAGCCAGTAACTGTGGGGGGAAAGGGCAGGGCTGGCTGCCCAAGCGGGCGGCGGGCGCCATCGGCCCGGGTAGGTGGCGGCCCGCGCGGCCGGCGTGGGCGCCAGGGTGGAGGAGGCCCCCCGGCCCCCAGCGCAAAGCGCCTGGCCCGAGACGGCCGCCGCCTCTTCCCCTNCTGCCGCTGCAGCGCCTCGCTGCAGGCGCGCTTCCGGCTGCTGCCCCTGCGCGACCTCCGCGCGGGCCTGAGGCCGCCGCCGGGCGTCGCATGCCAGCATGTCCAACGCTGCGGCCAAGGAGCGGCCTCGGGGGAGGAGCCAGGGGGTGAGCATCACATATGCCCTCGGCCTGGGGCCCGGCCTGCAGAGTAGCATCGCAAGTCGCCACCTGCGGTGGCAAGCTTGCCACCGTGCTCGTCACCCCTAGCGACCTGCAAGGACCACTCGGCGCACTCGAGGTGCCCGTGTGGTCTGTCGCTGCTCTGCTTCTGCGCCGCCATGGCTGCGGCAGGCGCTCTGCACGACTAGGCGATCCCACATTCCAACTGGTATCCTGTGTTTAAGTAGTCGGATGGTTCAGGCTTGGTCCGTGAATGAGTGCATGGAGTGTGCCAGAGACCGATGAATGCGGGATAATGTATACATGCGAGGTCCTTGGAAGGTCAAACAAGTGCCTTTCACGCCTAAAGGGTGCTCTGTCACACGGGATAGCGACTTCAGACCCATGATAGATAGCTTCTCCGGCGTCACTATCTCGTGCTGAATGAGGAAAGTGGTTCAACTTGTTGTAATAACTTTCTACTTTTCTTGACGACTGGCTTTTGTCCTTGACAAACGTGACGCAGATATACAAGAGCGGTCACCTTCTCATATCATCCAAAGGTAGCGTCCTGCCAACCTGCTGATTGCTCTGCATGCCAACTTTGGCCGAGGAAGGCCTACAGTCAGCTCTCAGATCGTCTGTGACGAGCAATACTAGCAAGCAGGCAGGGTCTTTGCCAGGATTCTAGGGTACAGTCTGTACTATGGTCTTTGCAACCAGGTTGTGAGGTTGTGAGGGTTCCTTCTTCATTCTCGACAGGTTCAACACTCAGTTACTTACAGCAACTTTCAAAGGTTGTGAAGGAGGCAAACTTGCCCAACTTGCATTCCAAAGGCTAAAGTTGGTTTGTTTGTGTAGGCCTTGGCTGGAAGTCTTGGAAGCGCAGATGGTTCCTACTCACACGTACATCCTTGGTGTTCTTCAAGGCTGAACAGGTAAGGAGCTAAGTTTCTGCTTATCTGGACACTGCAATTGAGTAACCTACTCCATTAACCAATCTGAGAGACGTCACCATCTGATCCTCTCTGAGACCTTTGTATTCAGCTGTTGCGGAGTAATACGTTGACCCAGAACTGAGGATTTGGGCTGACCTGGGACTGCTCGTATTCAATTACAGCAGCAGTTCGTTTCATGAGAGCTCATGAAACGAACATTGACAAGGCTGCCTTGTGTGATTGTGACAGCCTCAGAAGGGCTCTGTTGATGCTTCAATGGCCCTCGGTGGTATTGACCTCAACAACTCTGGAAGGTGAGTGTATGTCAGGCTGCTTGCTCAGCAACCTCAATAATCGAAAGGTTATCAATGTTTGCCTAGTCCATATTTCTGTAGTTGTCCTAATTTCCTGGCTCTCGAGGAAACTACCATGTAGTCGTCAGACTGTGAGTGGCATAGTGTAATTTGTCCTTCGGGGTGCTCTGGGAGATTGCCTAATGTGTTGGTGGGACGTTTGAGAGTATATCCCGTTTGTATCAATCAGGTGGGCTGGTGCTGGCCTAGATCGTAGTTAAAACATGGGCACATTGCCGCTCTCACATTGTACTTTTCTGTACTTGTCTGTAGCGTGCATGTGAGGGCTGACAAGAAGCTTATGACTGTGCTATTCCCTGACGGACGAGCATTCACTCTGAAGGTAGGATGATCTCCGCAGTTTCTCTACTGTCAAGCAGATAACTGCACTGACCTGTCTCTGTCATGAAAGCTTGCATACCCTTGGATAATCTCTGCATGCAATAAAGTGAAAGTGATGCAAGATTTGATGATACTTGTGTAGATGAGCATTGACTCAACTTCATCTAGATTAGCAACAAGCAACAAAACGGTTGGGTAGGGATTCTTTTCAGGCTGTCTTGATATTGCTGATCCTAATGATTATGATGCAGGCAGAGAGTGGTGAAGAACTTGAAGAATGGCAGCAGGCACTGGAGGCAGCTCTAGCAGCTGCTCCAAGTGCAGCTCTGTCTGCAGAGTCTGATGCATACCTGCAGGGTCCTGGAGAAAATATTGACGTACTAGAGTATGGTGGAGCAGCAGCTTTGCAGGACTCAGGTTAGCATGTCCAAGCTTGTACACTGCATGGGACACTTGATTGCCTGGTTGCGCAGCGGCAGCTACAGTGCTTCAATACTGATCCTGATTAGCACAAAGAGCTGAGCTCATTCAAATAATTTATTGTGCTAGAAATGTGCTCCAACCTCTGCTTCGCAGTCACTGAGGTCATGCTTAAGATCGCTGCTCGTGATGGTGCAAGTTTGACTCTGTGGAGAGAAGCCATAACACCTCCAAAAGCAGCTCCTTTACTTCACTGCAGGCGGACTGGTACTCCATAGCCGGAAACCGTTGAAGTCCTTGGTAGTCGGCCGTCCTATCCTCCTGGCCTTAGAGGAGATTGATGGGTCTCCATCCTTCCTGGAGAAAGCCCTCACATTTGTGGAGCAGCATGGTGGGTGGCCACAAGAGAGATTGAGCAGCACAGGTCATGTGTTTGTAAGCTTTTCTAGTGTTCTGATGGTCGGTACAACGTGTGAGGTATTACCACGTCAGGACACATTGTCTCATAGCAAGCTTTGGATGGCCTAGCAGATGATGAGCATAATTTGCCCTTTGCTTGCTGTGTGCAGGTCTCTTGATTGAAGGAATCCTTCGAGAGTCTGCTGATGTTGAGGATGTTGAGAGACGAGTCCGAGAGTATGAGCAAGGTGAAGTATGTTGACTTGCTGTATGCTTGGGGCACTCAATCACGTAGAAAGTCTGCATTCAAGAAGTGTTCTTAGCAATGAGGTTGTAGTGCTGTAAAATCATTGATGATTTCCTCAAACAAGTGGGAATGAAACAAGGAGAATGCAGATACTTGTCAATACTGGTACGTGATGTGGGAAAGATGACAATGACAACACAATGCCTCTGCTCTTTCACAGGGAGGACAACCTTTCAGTCTCCTCAAGAGAATGCCCATATTGTTGCAGACTGCATCAAGGCAAGCCGTTCCTTGACTAGACGTTACATTCACGGATTGTCAAACTTATATTAAGCTCCTTATTAAGCTTGTCCACGAACTAGATCCTGATGTCCATTATCATCAGCAAGGACATATATTAGGCCGGCTTTCACTGCTACCAGACCGCAAGAGCAGTCAGCTGACCTTGGAGGCATTGTTGTCTTACACAACAGCATGTTTTGCGCGAGCTTCCATCATCACCTGTCCCGGCTGCTTGTTGTGCAGCTCTACTCGAAGCATTCCGTAAGCTACTGCTCTTCACTGAGCTATGTCTATTGAACTTGCTCGACAAGGGTAGCTCAGTCACCTCTTAATCAATTTGCTCTCGCTAATTGCAAGATCAGAGCTTTCTGTGCAGAGATCAGAAAGCTTCCAGTGCGGACAGAAGCTTTGCGTGCCGCCGTTGCTGAAGCCTTTCCAGAGCCTAACCGTCGTCTGCTGCAAAGGTTGGACAAGAATGTACAGTTGGTGCCGTATACAGTTGGTCCTGTTTTTGAAAAGGCAGACAGTCAAGTAAAGAGGATATCTATAGGAACTTCACGTGAAACCTTGGGCGTAGACACTGATGACTTTGGATTCTATGCAAACCCTCAGATGCACCACAGCTGGCTTTATTTGGATGTCATTGGTGGATTGTGCAGGTTGCTGCACATGATGAAAGCAGTTGCAGCTCATGCAGAAGTGAACAGGATGACAGTGTCAGCTGTGTCCATGTGCATGGCACCACTACTTCTGAGGCCACTATTGGTTATTGAATGTAAAGTGGAGGAAGAAGCACAAGCAAGTCACGACAATGCCGCCCAGATAATGGCAGCCACTCTTGCTGCAAACCAGGCGCACCTCATCATGTCGTGCCTAATGGACAACTATGAAAAGATTTTCAAGGTGACGGTCTGTTTGTGCAATTCATGCCGTGGAATGCTTGAAGCCCTGTAGTCACTGCTGTTCAAATTTGACCACATGGTCAACATCAGCAACATTGTTGGGCATACTGTGTTTCAAGTGGCAGCTTGTCAGCCGTGCATTGGGTTCTTACAGCTTCTGTCACCTCCCGACATCCGGGCGGTACAGCATACACTCTGTACTACTCTAGAATATTATGTATGCCACTTGTCTCTATAAACAACCATTGTTCTGCTTGTGGCAGGAGGAGGATGCCCTCTCCATGTACACGCAGGATGCTCAGTCCAGTGATGAGGAGTCTTATGAGGAGGCAAAGAGCCATCTTCGCAACTTCAGCGTGGAGTCGATAACTGAAAGCGAGCTCTTGTATGAAACTAGTACGCAGGGAGGACGCCAGAGTGACGCCGTGAGTGAAGCTAGCACTGCAGGCCTGGATGTTGGTGATATGAGGGTACGTATCTCTCAGGGCATGCAGGAGCGAGCACCTTTTACTTGACATATGCATGCACTGGAAAGCCGTGCACAGGGCCAGTTGTAGCTGTTGTAAGCTGTGGATGCAGTTGACTTGGAGGTTGTTCGGGCGCATCATCTCTAAGAGCCTTTGGACTTTTATGTGCTCAGTCTACATCAAGAGCTGCTAAGTGGGTCATCTGTGGACTTTGCAGGCTGTAGAGCAGGCTGAGCATGAAGGCGATTACTTTATGGGCATTCCAGGAGCCTTGCGGGGGGTTCTCGGTGGGGCCAGAAAGATGATGACAAAGGAGAGCCAGTCACAACAACAGACATCACAGCCCGGTAGTAGAGGTCATTCTCGGTCCCCAAGACCCTCCTACGAGGAAGTTTTGGAACCTGCAGAGAATGGGCATGGCACCAGAGGGAAGGGAGCGGGCGGCTCAGGCAAGGTGCCCCAGGGAAAGGACAAACCAGCAGTCATCACTGCAAAACGTACCTTCTGGGGCTTGGGAACGGTGCGCGCCAGAGAGCTCCTACATTTTGTCAAACATTTGCACTGCTATCCACATTGTCCAAGGCCAACGGCCACGTGAAAGTAAAAGCAAATATTATCCAATTGTGCTGCAGCATACTGACTACATGCTCCAGCAGCTTATGGGTCTCAAGAAATTGACTGCCCTTGTCAGAGATGTACAACTGATATACTTCTATGCTGCCTGCCAGGTCTGGGCACCGGTTCCAGAGGCGCCTCCGGTCAATGAAGACGAGTAAGGGCAGATCCGCCATCGGCTTTTACCTAAGCCTGATATTGTCCTCATGCCCAATGTGCTCAGCAGTGGAGGCTCTATTAGGCTTCTGCCTCCTGCATAATCCATCTCTCTTATCCAATCCTGCTACAAATGAGACAGAGCTAGTTCAGAGCTTGAGCAACATGTTGTTATCAGTACTGACTCCTATAGATACCGAGAGTGGCATGCAGCACCACGAAGATGCAAAGGCTAGAAGTGACTCGGGGTGAGCTGCGGAGCAAGCTGTCACGTGAGGTAAAATATACTCTCTTATATTGGTCTAACACGCTACAAAGGACGTCATGATGTCACAAGCATCCATGCTGCTAACAGATTCATTGCAGGGAAATCTCATCTTCAAAACAGATATTGTCAAGCATATGAGACTCTTATTGCTGTGCAGGCAAGAGCCAACATGTTCTTAAAAGAGAGTGTGGCGCGTAAGAAGAAGACTTTAGAGGACCGCAGACGCTTGCTGGTGAAGGATGTGAGCCCAAGTCAAGCCCATCAGCCTGAATTTCCATCTCTTGCATTGCTCTTATCAACGTTTGTCTTGAGATGGCTGCTGTAGCAGGCTTGCTTGTGTCCCGTGTTCTGAAGTGCAGGTCTGTTGAGGTCGAAGTATTGGAAATCTTCCAGGGAAAATCTGGCATTTGATGTTGGTATCCTTGTGTGTGATGCGCACGCACTTTGCTCATTGCTGCTGGACTTGATGGCAGGTCAAGCGCTTGAGGGAGAAGCTACAGAGAGAGTCTGGGGAGGCCACCACAGGCCACGAGGCATCTCCCCAATTCCAGATAGATGAAGATGTACGGGATCTCCTCCCAGCGTCTGCTACTGCTGAAAAGTTGAATATGTGCTTGGCTACCTCAGTCACAGTAGCAAGCAAATGTAGGCCTCTGGCGATGTAATTTATGCCAGAGATCCAACTCAGCATCGCTAGTAGGAGGCATGTAAGGCCGCAAGCACGGTTCCAGGATGCTTGGCAGGATGCTTGCTTGACGATCTGATTGATCTGGTGGTTTTTCAGGTCCAAGCGGAGCTGACCAAGATGATGCAGATTGAGG
The DNA here is from genome assembly GCA_009602725.1 of Spirogloea muscicola. Classification (NCBI taxonomy): domain Eukaryota; kingdom Viridiplantae; phylum Streptophyta; class Zygnematophyceae; order Spirogloeales; family Spirogloeaceae; genus Spirogloea; species Spirogloea muscicola. The sequence goes on from WELB01000059.1 coordinate 158,398, forward strand.
CTGACATGACAGACCTGAAAAAGGAGCTGGCCACGTTACACCTGCAGCTCCAACAAAAACAGCACCGCCAGGGCGTCAAGGCTAACTCCTCTGCTGCATCAATGGAGCGCAAGAAACGAACATTGGCTCTGAACGCTCTCAAGTACGTCAATCCGTTAGCAAATTCTCAGAACTTTGCACTGCAGTCCATGGGTGACACAGATCATATGTTGGAGTAAGTAAATGGATAGAAGATCTAGCTCCTAAAACTAATTGGATCTAGATTGAATATCATCTTCAGTGATCCTACCACACATGCTGGAAGGATCTCAAGCTCAGTCAGCTAGCACGTTCATGCTGCAGGGCCCAACTGCAAGTTGAGCTGGAGCGGACAATGGCTCTGTGCCTCTCTGAGTCGTTTCGCACCGAGAAGGTGTGCTTCATGTCACATCAATTACTGGCTCGGGATGGATTCATAGGAGGATGCAACCATAGAGCTTGACCACACAAAATCATAATTGGTACCTCTATTCTCTATGCAACTTCTGACAAGAAGTCCACCAAGGCGTGATCACAGATGGAGGAGGAGAGCAGACGGGACGATCCTGCTATATTGGAATCATCCGTAGCCATGCAGCGGAAAGCACTCACAGCTGCACAGGTGAAAATGCACTTTAATATCACTGTAGGGCTTTTCTGTGTTTTCTGGTACTGACCTATAACTTGGTGACTGATAAGCTGTAGCCATGATGTGGTTGACTTGCTGGCCTCCACCTGACAAGGCATAGTAGGTCCAGCAGGTCAGAGCTGCTCTGCACTCTTCTAACAGCTTTGAGATTATTTTCCCAGGCTGCCCTACAATCAGAAATTGAGCGAGGCAATGAGCTCCGGCTAAGAGCTCAGGCAGCCCAAAGCTTGTCACCCTTGGAACAAGTTCCTGTACCATCCTCAAGCCACAGAAGCGGCAGCCTCCGAAGCAGCAACCCATACTTTAGCTCGACCAATCGGGCACGACAGGAGCTGGCCAATGCTATCGCAGCTGACAACTCTGATGGCGACTACGTAGGAAGAAATAGCAGCTATGAAGAAGAGGTGAGCCTGTCACATGCAAACATTTGCATGATGCATGCTGTGTAAGCCTCCTTACTGTCATGCAGTATCTTACGGGTTGGCATGGTCATGGCACGACACTGTCATTGTCTGGTGTCCCAGGTTTGTGGGTACTGCGCTGGCCAATCAACTTTTTATTTCTACCCACTCTTCTGAGTCTGTGGTGTGACATCTTGTGCCGCTTTAGGAGAGCAAGGTGGGCATGGCACGTCTCCAATTGGGAGGGCCCCAGGAAGGAGAAGCAAGCGTCGCCGGAGAGGGAGGCATAGGAGGAAGTGGTGGGGGAATTGGCAACCACCAGCACTTGTTGGCATCCGCTGCGCTGGTTGAGCTTAGCTCGCGTCTGGAGCACTTCAAGGAACGGCGCTCACAGTTAATCCGCCAGTTGTCGGCCCTCTCAACTGAGCCCTCTGGCGGCGTTGGTTACAGCAGTAATGCTGGTCTTCAAGCCATTGCAGCTCAAGACGGCTCACATTGATATCTAGCTGCTTGCTTGAACAAGCAATCCCTCAATGCCTGTCACGGCCAACGCACCCTCTCGTTAAGTAGGCTGTGAGCGAGCGGCTGTATGCTGTGTGTCCAGTGATGCTTCCGCAAGCATGTGTGAGAAGCTGCTGCCCTTTATGCTCACTCCAATGGAAAGGAGGTCCCTGAGGTGCTTCACCACGAAGTATGTCTTCTGCTTGGCCTCCAAGTTTGGGCAAGGAGGGCTACGGCGTTCAGGCCACATCTGCGAGCACGTTCCTTGGCTAGCTATGACAACTAAAAGGTTACTCGTAGCTCTGATTAATAGAAGAAGGATCACCTCCATACTAATGTAGATGAGAGAGGGAGGGAGGGAGGGAGGGAGGGAGGGAGCGCGCGCGGGGGGGGAGGTTGAGAAGGAAACATGCGCGCTTTGCGCATGCAATGAATGGGGGCCAAAGCAAGCCAGTACACTGTAAAGAACGGCAAAAAGCGCCAAAATCACACAGCTATGCAAGAAGTGAGCTCTTCCAAAGGGGGCGGGGGATTGTGAATGTGAAGAGACTACAGCGGGAAGGAGAAGCTCGCCCAATTTACGAAGGTGGCTGGGAGAGGCCAGCCCAGAAAGAATGGACAAGGTCCAAAGAGCCGAAAGGCGCCTACAACCAGCATGGCTGTGCGCCTAAACCACTCAGCTATACACGAGACTGCCTTGCGAGAGGTGCACTTGCTAGCGTTACGTCCAGGCTGAGATTGCAAGTCCCAACTGAACACGTCCTTAACTCTGTCAATCAGCAGAGCTAACCATACCTGTTGTGGGTTGCCAAGAAGGTGTACATGCTGGTAAGAGTGCCATATCCAGGGGGACGGGGCCTGGGGGACGGGCGCAGCATGGACTGGGGGCCGCCCGGGCCCAGCGGCGGCTGCATCATTTCAGACGAGCGGCTGGGCTTGGGCTCGGGCTTGGGCTTGCCGGGCCCCTGACGCCGTCCAGCGTGGCGCTGACGCTGCCCACGTGGCCACGGGAGGCCTTGGCAGCCGCGCCCCCTGCAGTCGCAGTCCCCCAGTTGCCGCCATGGCCGCCGCCGCCACCGCCGCCACCGCCGCCGCCGCCGCCGCCCGCCGCGG